>JARBWK010000005.1:65953710-66030784 GCA_030556195.1 Anolis apletophallus
TGTGTTTTACTTCTTTTTATTGTCAGGTTTTTAATGATTTTACCCAAACTGGTGTTTTAAAAGTACTGAGTCCCTTCAGGGAGAGAGAGCGGGTTATAAATAAATAAATAAATAATTATTATGTATTTAATTTGTAAAACTTTTATCATTAGGTTACTGTGAGTTTTCCAGGCTGTATGGCCATGTTTGAGAAGCAAATGGCTATACAGCCCGGAAAACTTACAGTAACCCAGTGATTCCAGTCATGAAAGCCTTTGGCAACACTTTTTATCATTACTTTGTTTGGATGCACCTTAATTTAATTGATATTGTAAGATCTGCCATGGGATATAGGAAATGTGGAATATTAATTAATTTTCATTTCACAATCTATTTTTTTAAGTTGGGACAGTGGAATCTGCTGCTGCCCGGCAGTCTATGATGGCAGACCATCCACTGGGAGAGCTTGAATAGTGTTTTCCTCCCTGGCAGAAGTGGGTTGGATTTCCTTCTCAACTTTAGTGGAATATAGACTGGGAGTTTGCAAGAGACCCATCTTCCAGAGCAGTAGTTCTCAAGCTGTGGGTGCCCAAGTGTTTTGGCCTACAAGTCCCAGAAATCCCAGTGGATCCCAATGTTTTCTTGACCAGAGACCACTTGACCAGGTACCATTTTGACCAGGATCCACTCTTCAACATTACAACCAAAAGGGTTATGAATCAGTTTTTGGTCAACTTTAGATTCTGATTGGTTATTTGGGGAGCTGATTTAGAAAATTGCATTGGATAGACAACATCAGCTCTAGTTTCTTACACAGAACATATGCCTTCCAGTAGTCGCCATCTGCTCGTCTACAGAAAACCATATTTAATCATGTAGAGCTGGTGTGGTCTATCCAAGGGGTTGGAGCTGGCCAGCAACAGGGAAGAAGTAGCAGGCAGCATGAAAGGAGTGGAAATAAAATAAAATAAAAGAGGCTCATGGATCAGATTTTTGTCCTCACAGCCCACTTGTGGCCCACAGGTTAAGAACTACAGTTTTAAACTCTATAAAAATAAACTGCCAGTTAAAGCTATCAAACATATATTTCAGCATCAAGTAACAGTGGCAGCAAGGCCAGATATTTTAGTTTTTAAAGCAATCAGATTAGTACAGTAATTAGCTTTAAATTATTGACTCTATGTCTGTGATGAAAAAATGTTATATTTAAAAGTTTGTTAACCACCTCTTGTGTTCTAGACCCTTGTCTTTTGTGGCTTATTACAAAGATCAGAAATGATTAAGTATGAAGGAACAACCTGTGCCTTGAGACAAGTCAAGATTTTTCACATGCTTAATGCTGATAGCCATAAAACCACTGGATAACAACAAGCCCAGGTTTCAGCAGTCTATTTCTAGGCAAGAAACTAAAGCATGGGGTGATTTCTCAGCTCCAGAGATGGGTCGTCTTGATCTATTTCAATCTCTCTTCAGTTCTGGAGGGAGAACAAATATATCTTTGGTTACTTTGATGGATGACTTTCACCCAAGAAGTATTCAATGGAGAGTATCCATTTGGATTCCTTTGGAACTCACTGTGGCTGTTGGTACCTTCAACCATGGTATCTTTCTGGGCTAAGTTCCATCCTCACTGAGATAGAAATTGGAGAATCCATTTCCTTCCTGGAGGGGAGAGCTAAGAAAGCTCTGCAGAGGGATTCCAGTTCAACTGCTTGGCCCATGCTGCCACTTATGATTTGGTTTTATTTTTTACATACACAAGGAGCTTCTGGAAGAAGTAGCATGGAGTTTGAGAGTCTGGTGCCACCAGGAGGCAGATTACAGCCAATTTAATTACTGTACTAATTTCCACCTATCTCCAGGGAAGTGATCTTTGGGTTTTAAAGAGGTGATCTTGGCAGTAATGGACTGGATGAAAAAACAAACAAACAAACACTGGAGACTAATCCAGTAGAAAAGTAAATTCTCCTGTTAGAATACAAGGTAGATCAAGAAATTACACATTCAGTCTGAGCCAGACCTGGGCAATTGCCGGCCCTCCAGGTGTTTTGGACTTCAAATCCCAGAAAACCTAGCTGGTAAACTGGCTAGGATTTCTGGGAGTTGAAGTCCAAAACACCTGGAGGGCCGACAATTGCCCAGGTCTGGTCTGAGCTGTAATGAGCTTCAGTCCAGCTCATGCTACCTCAATATGTAACATTTTAATCTGCATGTTAACATTTTCTCAGAACATCATTGATATGAAAATGTTAATGTAAACTCTAGATAGTTTAATTTGCCTTGGATCCCATCCTGGGGATCCAAATCAATCAGTCAATCAAACAAACAAACAATTCAAGCAGTCAGTCAACTCCAGTCATATTTGCTGTGTTGCAATTTATGATGAAGAAGGAGGAAGAATCTGGACAGTAACTTAATGAATTTTCTACCATGCTTTCTATGCAATTTTCTTGGCTTCTTACATTATTCCTGCAGAAAGTAAATCCTATGGTCTTCTTTCTCATATAGGTTGAAATTTGAGGTGCACATAGATTGCATATGTTGAAAGTGTTCCTAATCCGGTTCAATTTTTTTCAAAAATTTCTTTATTTCAGTTTTCACCAGAAATGTTCTGATTTTATTATTTCTTTTACTTATTGTAATAGTTTAATATACTTATTACATTTCTATCCTGCTTTCCCATCAAAATAGTGTTTATAATGGCCATTCATAATTTAAGAACCATTTAAAAATTAATTAAAATGTTTAAAGATTGGACAATAAAACCATTCAAATCATTAGATTAACCTAGAAATTAAAATTAACAACACTCAGCTAAGCAACTCAAAAGAGCAATTTCAAGAGATGAGTCTTCACACTTCTCATAAAACCAGTGGGGACTGATTGTGACTGGGAGGAATGTACAGTTAAGAACAACACAGCAAAATGCACTCTTCACATGGCTATGAAACAAGCGTCCCAAGGCTCTCGCTTGAAATCTTTATTTCCAGACAGGATTTCACTTGAAAAGAGTGGCACCGAAAATTATATCCAGACAGTTTCATAATGAGACAAGGAATAGCTATAGCTTAGATATCTACAGCTGAATCTGTACAGGCTGAATAATGCATCTTTACCTGTATCCCAATCCTGTTTGGACACATGACATTCTTCTTGTTCTGATATGAAAATGTTTCTTCTCAGTGCCTTAGGGTATCAAGGTGATTTTTAAAAATCTCTATTTTACTCTGCTCTTTTGAGAACTGTTTTTAAATATATATATATATATATATATATACACACACACACACACACACACACACAGAGAGAGAGAGAGAGAGAGAGAGAGAGAGAGAGTATGTGGAGCTGAGTGTGTAAGAAAGTTAGGGCAAGTTGGTGAGTGGCTACATAGATCAGGTGGGTCACAAAAGGGTAGTCTCCTTGTTTGTTTCAGTGTCTGGAAGAAAGAATGTCATTTTTTTAGGGGGATTTAATATTTATATTTGGACCTTTGCATGCATATCATTGTACACCTTTACAAGTCATCATTGTTTCCCCCTCCCCCCAGTAAAACAGCAAATGGGCACATAGGAGAAAATAAACCTTGCACCAATGTGGCTATATACAACAGATGTACTGTGTGGCTTTCCAAGCTTTCAATTTGATTTTTAAAAGTGTGTGGGGCAGTAACAGAGACAAAATCAGGGTAGGGGTACTATGCAGTAGAGCTAAGATACAGCACTCATGTTTATTCAGCCAAAAAAATGAGGCTGTAGAGTTTAAATCTAACATTAGGAATTGGGGATGGAAAGGATCTATCCACCAGCACCGTGCCTTCTGTATTGAGATAGCATGAGCTGGGCTGAATGAAGTTCATGGACACCTTCAAAGGGAGTTTCAAATAAAGCCCATTTTAGTACTCAATACATAATGTGATTAGGGCATGGATAACTTCAGTCAAACTCTATCGGTTAAGAAAAGGTTATATCTGGGTCATTAAGCAGAGTTGCAGAAAGCGTTACTCTTGCAGTGTATGCAGACATTAGAGATCTTGATTTAAGGAGTAAACACACCAATGGCTTGGGGGGAACCTATAGGCTTTATTACAGAGACTCCGTTCTAAGATAAGAAAGTTACTGATAGGAACTTAAAGATAGGAAAGAATACTGCTCTAACTTAAATACATCTTGGAAAGTGAGAGAGGGGACTGATGGGAAGCTGGAGAGGTAGAAAAACATCTCTAAGAGTATCAGTCTAAATCACAGTGGAATCAGAATATGTCATTATAGGGGGAGGACATGCCAGGTCAGTCAAATTATCTAACTGTATTACTCCTGCTCACTGTAAAGTATTCTTCACTCCCAAATATGAAGTATTGTTGCATTTCCAATATTCTCACTTTCAATGCCACTTGGAAATCCAGTGTCACTGTAGAGTAATGGAGTTTTGTGGACGTTCTACTCACCAGATCTAATGCGGAGGGAAAGACATCTGCATCCAAACTGGGTTAAACACCCAGTTTGGATGCGGATGTCCTTCGCGTCAGAACTGGGGTGAGAACCGTATTTGGCTCTCGCCCCAGGTCTAACGCGGAGGGAAGGTATGTGCATCCAAACTAGGTTAAAAACTCAGTTTGGACGCGGAGGTCTTTCCGTCCGCGTCACAACTGGGGTGAGAGCTGAACACGATTTTCACCCCAGTTCTGACACAGAGGGAAGGACATCTGCATCCAAACTGGGTGTTTAACCCAGTTTGGACGTGGATGTCCTTCCCTCCGAGTTTGGTCTGGTGAGGTGCAGATAGAAACCCGCCTATTCCTTTCCTAAAATGGCGGTGGCGGCTTTGAAATGGCAAATTCACTTCGGGGTTGCTTACATCGCTTCAAAACCGCTTCAAAAGTGATTTTAATCCGATTTTATGATCATTCTGACAAACCTAACCAGGCCTACTAATAAGGCTTGAATTTCCTTATTTTTGTCTAAGTATTCCTTGCCTAAGAAAACCCCATGAAATCCATGGAGTTACCATATGTGGACAAGTTACATGAAGGCATGAACCCCCCTCCCCCCCCCAACAAATCTAATGGAGCTCAGTGAAGCTTACTTCTGAGTAAACATGTATCAGGTTGCATTATTAAGACTTTCTGCTGTTCACTTTGGCTTTTTAAAATATATTCTATTGAAAAATACTTTGACAGCTCTGGAATTCTGTTGCTTCAGTTCCTATGGTTTGACTAATCTTCTAGTAATAATTTTGTAAGCGTGATTTTCCCCCCACATGGTCATTTTACCTTGATTGATAATAGGCCTGTCCTTAAGAAATCATTACACTTCATATTAATTCATTTATGATTTGAATTCATTTCTGCAGTGTCTGCTTTTTTTGGACTCTCTGGAGTTAGGTCGGCATTTTTAGCCTTCAGCTTGTTGAATTATTCCACAGTAACACAAGTCCCCATAAAGATGTTTTGCTCCTCTCTCTCTCTCTCTCTCTCTCTCTCTCTCTCTCTCTCTCATATGCTTTTTAGTTCACCCACTGGCTTTCAAGATCATTAGTTGTAACGCTTGGGCAACCCTAGCTTAGTGATATGGCTGTTTTTATTATTATTTCTCATTCTGTTCATTGACTTGAAATTAATCTCTGGAATTCTTAAGAGGGTAGGGAAGCAAGCCTCCTCTGTAAACATGAGGTTGCCTTTGAAGACTGTTTGGAAGGTGCGACTGGTGGAGATGAAAGACAGGACCTTATCATTGGCAGCCCCTCATCTATGGAACTCCCTCCGCAAGTAAATCAAGTCAGCCCCTTCTTTCCTGACCTTCAGGGACCACGCTTTTGACAACTAATTGGAGCAGTGCAGTAAGTGATCGTGAATCAAATGGAAGGGCCCAGGATTATGATTTGGACAGCGTGAAAACATGTCAATATGGAGTTTTGGTGTAGTAAGAATGTACCTTTTCTACATCCAGGCCAAATTTTGTATTATATAATACAAATTATATAACATAGGCCAGATGCAGGGACTGCAAAAAAGAATCCCAGTGTGATGTAATGGATATCTTTATATCAACTTTCACTAGAGGTGTTACATTATATCTCCCATCATCTCAAGTCAAGCTTCGAATAACAGGAAACATAGGTGGATCTCAGCCAACAAAGTAGATATATATGTTCTTTAATAGAAAATATGGTACCAGGACAATAATACCATGGAAAAATATAGTTCCTATGCCACAAAAAGGAAGAGCAAATGTTTCAGCAAACTTTTTATTCAAAACTAACAATACACACCTATGGTAAACCTTGCCTAAAATAAACATTTTGAACCTTCTAGAGACTGCATGAAATATTTTATTTTGACTGTGCTTATCAGGGCTTTTGTATTTTATGATATTTTTACTTTATTTTTTTATTTCTTATTTTTATTTTTTACTATTTGATTATTAAGTTGTAGTTAGAACATAAGAACATAAGAAGAGCCATGCTGAATCGGGCCTCAGCCCATCTAGTCCAGCATTCTGTGTCACACAGTGGCCCACTAGTTGTACACAGGGATCTCTAGCAGAAAGGAGGGCAAAACCCTCACCTGCTCCCGACCCCCACAACCAGTACCCGGGAAAATCCTGCCTGCCTCAATCAACACAGAGGTGGCATTTGGATGTCCATTTCAGTAACTACTGATTCCCTTGGTATCCATGAATCTGTCTAATCCTGCCTTGAAGCTGTCCAGGCTGACAGCTGTCACAACCTCTTCTGGAAGTGAATTCCATAACCCAATGACCCTCTGGGTGAAGAAATATTTCCCTTTATTAGTCCTAACTTTCCTACCTTGGAGCTTCAGGGAGTGCCCCCTAGTCCTAGTGTTGTGTGACAGAGAAAATATTTTTTCTTTATTCACCTTTTCTATCCCATGCTTGATTTTATACACTTCGATCAAGTCACCTCTTAAACGCCGTCTTTCAAGGCTGAAAAGACCAAGGCGTTGCAACCTGATTTCATAAGGGAGCTGCTCCATCCCTTGGATCATTTTTGTTGCCCTTCTTTGTACCTTTTCCAGTTCCGTTATATCCTTCTTGAGGTGCGGTGACCAGAACTGTACACAGTACTCCAAATGTGGCCTCACCATAGATTTGTAGAGAGGCAATACAACATTTGCCGACCTATTTTCGATTCCCTTCCTGATCATGCCAAGCATAGAATTTGCTTTTTCACTGCTGCAGCGCACTGGGTTGACATCTTCATTGAGCTGTCCACCAAAACCCCAAGATCCCTTTCCTGGTTTGTCTCAGAAAGCTTTGACCCCATCAATTTGTAGGTGTATTTGGGGTTCTTTGCCCCGATGTGCATGACTTTACACTTGTTTAGGTTAAAATGCATTTGCCACTTTGTTGCCCATTCACTCAATTTCGAGAGATCTTTCTGGAGCTCTTTACAGTCAGTTTCATTTTTAACTACCCTGAACAGTTTAGTGTCATCTGCAAACTTTGCTACCTCACAATTTACTTCTACATCCAGATCATTTATGAATAAATTAAAAAGTAATGGTCCTAAAACTGAACCTTGGGGTACGCCACTTCTCACCTCTTTCCATCCAGAGAAGTGTCCATTTATTACCACCCTTTGTTTCCTACAGTTTAGCCAGGTTCCAATCCAGGACAAGACCTGTCCCCTGATTCCATGGCTGAAGAGCTTATTTAGGAGCCTTTGGTGAGGGACTTTGTCAAAAGCCTTTTGAAAGTCAAGGTAAACAATATCGACTGGGTCCCTTTTATCTATGTGTTTATTTACACCCTCAAAGAATTCTATCAAGTTAGTAAGACATGATTTGCCTTTGCAGAAACCATGTTGATTTTCCTTCAGCAATGCCTGTTCTTCTATGTGCTTAGTATTTTTTTTTTAAATAATGGTTTCCATCACTTTGCCTGGAACTGAGGTTAGACTAACTGGCCTATAATTTCCTGGATCACCCTGATCCTTTCTTGAAGATCGGAGTTACATTTGCCTCCCTCCAGTCCTCGGGTACAGTGCCTGATCTTAGAGAAAGGTTATATATTTTGGCTAGAATTTCAGCAATTTCACACTTGAGTTCCTTAAGAACTCTGGGGTGGATGCCATCTGGCCCTGGTGATTTGTTGACATTTAGTTTAATAAGGCATGTGAGAACATCTTCCTTGTTTATCTCTATCTGGTTTAATTCATTTAATTCCCTCCCTGAAAAACTGACTCAGCTGCAGGCATATGTTGTCTGTCCTCCTGTGTGAAAACAGAGGCAAAGAAGTCATTTAGCCGCTCAGCAATCTCCTTGTCTTCACTTATTGTCCCTTTCTTACCATTTTCGTCAAGTGGCCCAACTGCTTTTCTAGTTGTAGCACAGCAGTTCTCGTTTGTGCCTGGAGAGCAGGGGCTAGGACCCGGGGTTCCATTGGCATTGGGGCCTGCAGCTGCAGAGACAGATTCAGAAGAGGATTTGGAAGGGTGGGAAGGACAGTTTCCCATCAGCGGGCCTCGTTCGCCCACAGAAAGTTTGGCATGGGAAGAGCTGTGTTTTGGCCCTGACGTAGACATAGATAACCAGGTGCAAATGGAGGATAGCGATTCTGGGAGTTACGAGCACCCGGGGGAGGGTCACAGGAGCTTTTGAGTGAAAACATGGATGAAAGCGCCTGGGAAGATTCTAGGGAGGAGAGCTCTCATGTAGATAGTGACCCAGCTGCTGAGAGACAAGGTCGAACCTTTGATAGGAGAAGTAGCATTGAGTCTGGGAGAAGGGGATGGCACCGCAGCCTAGACAGGCCGAGGTCCGTCAGCAGAGATTGGAGACGACGGGGCCTAGAGCGTTGGGGACCTCGGCCGAACGATTAAGTAGAACAGGCGTGGGAACGCATCCCCAGTGCTTCGGCCACATCTCTCTTGAGTAGGCGTGTTAGCGAAGTGGATCTACGGAGCCGAGCTGGCTCATGGTCACCAAGTTTGCCTTTCATTCACCTTGCCTTGTTCCTGTTTTCGCATTGCTTTGTGGAGCCTTGCTCAAGCCTTGCAAAAGCCTTTGGATTGTTTTGCCAAGCTGTTTGGATCTTGTTGCTTCAAGCCTTTGATTGCTTTTATATCTTTTATGGACAATTTACCTTTTGGACTGTTTTTATATTCAATAAAGTAGTTAGCCTTCAGCCCGTCTCTGTGTGTGTGATTAAGGGGCCGGTCAAGTCCGTGCATCCTGACACTAGTTGGGTTTCTGCTTCTGATGTACTTAAAGAAGTTTTTGCTATTTTTTAAAATATTCTTAGCTATATGTGCCTCAAAATCTCTCTTGGCTTTCCTGACGGTTGCTTTGCATTTAGTTTGCCAGAGCTTGTGTTCCTTTCTGTTCTCCTCAGTAGGAAGAGCCTTCCATTTCTTAAATGAGTTTTTCTTCTTTCCAATCACATCTTTTACTTCATTTGTAAGCCACACCAATGTCCTCTTGGACTTTCCCGGCCTCTTTCTTATTTTAGGAATGCATTTTAGTTCGGCTTGTTTTAAAGTATTTTTAAACAGTTTCCAAGCATTCTGGAGGGATTTGATTTTTTTTACTGTTTCTTTTAGTTTGTTCTTTACTATTTTTCTCATTTTGGTGAAATTCCCTTTGTGAAAATTTAAGGTCTCTGTAGTTAAGTTGTTTCTATTGTCTAATGTGTTTTGCCCTGATGTAAACTGTTTGAATGGTTTTTCTTTGGACATTGAATGTTTGCCATAATTGTTGGAAACTGCCCTGAGTCTCTTCGGGAAGATAGGGCAGTCTATAAATAAATATAATAATAATACCATTATTATTATTATTATATACAAATTGCATTTAGGAATTGCCATTTTTTTCTTTCATCGAGTCACCATTTTTAAAATAATGTTTGTTGTAGTGGCCACGTTATATATATATATATTTAAAAACACTGAGCAATTGGTGAAGCAGGCCTATGTCTTTTTCTTTTTTCTTCCTGTTTTGCTATTCATGCATGCTCAGTGAAGGATTCTGGATTTAGTGGCTGTTTATCTTGCCTGTTTTAGCAACATGACACTGAAAATCTGTGTTTTTCAAGTCCTCTTTTACCATCCTCCAAATGCAATGTTGCTATAAAAAACCTTCCAGCTAAACAAAGCACAGGAGAAAAAGGAAAGGGAGTCTGGGAAAATATAAAAACTTTATAAAAAGAAGGATTTGGTAATTTGGGTGTGCTTTGTATAATCCAGTGCGTCTGGAAGGTTGTAGGTGACTAGGATCCTCTCTAGACTGCCCTATAAATCCAGATTATCTGTTTTCAACTGGATTCTATGGCAGTGTAGACTCATATAATCCAGTTTAAAGCAGAAAATGTGGATTATCTCTTTTGATAATTTGGATTGTATGGCAGTATAGAAGGGCCCTGAGTTAGAATGGTGAATTAGAACAGAGGAGTCCCAGGTTCAAATTTCTTCAAAGTGCATTGAATAACCTGTATACAACAGCTGCACTGTGGCTGTCAACCGTACAGAATATGTATGAGAGTAAAAGTGTTGATGGGGGAGAATTATGTGCTCAGCAGAAGGAAGTGTTTTGACTAAAACCATGTTAAAAAAACAGTCATGGTTTGCTGCAAATTATGTTATGAGGTATAATTAAGATAAAGGAAAGTGACATATGCGACCTTGAGCTCATTGAGTAAAAGGTGGGTTATACATGTAAATAATAAATAAGTCAAGATGAAATGATGCATGACTTTGCTCACAAAATGTATAATATTGGAAAAATGTTCCTGTCATAATGTTTATGTCACCTAATTTCTAAAAGGGACCTTCAAGGAATGTATAACTTGGCCTTTCAAGAAATGTACTTCCTTCATGTGATTACTGTAATCACTTAAGATGTCTGGCAGTGGCAAACTACCACTCACAGTCTACATGTCCTCTCTTTCTGCTGGAGTTTCTAGTTCATCATGGCTCCAAGCCCCTGTTGCCCAGAGCTATATCCTCTATTCTTGTTGTGGCTGCTTCTCTGTCCTTTTCTCTATGCAAGGTACTATGTATTGCTTTCCCCCCCTTCATGTCAGGAGCGACTTGAGAAACTGAAAATCGTTTCTGGTATGAGAAAATTGGCCGCCAGCAAGGACGTTGCCCAGGGGACACCCGGATGGTTTTTTCTGGGATGTTTTTACCATCTTTGTGGGAGGCTTCTCTCATGTCTCTGCATGGAGCTGGAGCTGATACAGGGAGCTCTTTTGTGCTATCCCCAGGTTGGATTCGAACTGGCAACCTTCAGATCAGCAACCCAACCTTCAAGTCATCAGTCCTGCCAGCACAAGGATTTAACCCACTACACTACCGGGGGCTCCTATGTATTACTAAAGAGACAAATAAATGGGCCCTAGAGCCAGTGAAACTGAAATTCTCCCTAGAAGCCAAGATGACTGAACTGAAACAGTCCTACTATGAGAAGTCATGACTCCCCAGAAAAGGCAATAATGCATGGAAAGTTAAAAGGCAATAGGAAAAGAGGTGACTTGGAGGTCTATCATTCATAGGATCGCTATAAGGCGAAGCCGATTTGGCAGTTAACAGCAACAAATAATTCTACTGCAGCAAATAGTATGGACGGCAGTGAAACATAATGCTGTTCTCTCAGATGGGGAAAATGCTCTCTCTCTGCGAAAGCAACCCTTAGGGTGAATTGGAAAAAGACAGATGGCTCCATGTGTTCCTGTCAGATGTCTCCTGCCACATAGCTAATCACACAGGCTGTAAACTTCAGGTATCTGTCTGTGACCTGTGGAATTTTGCTGCTGCAGAGAATAAGCTATAAAGAAGGTGACCCATCATTTGCCTCCACTCCATCTGGCCCACCCTCACCACACTATTCCCAGACTGTTAATAATTTAAAGGGATCAATGGACACTGGATGGACAACTCTGTAATGGCCTGCCATTTCAGAGAAATAATATCTCTGTATCATATGACCCATCTCATCCTGTATTGACTGCAAAGGCTCTAAAACTGCAGGGTCTTTTCACTATGCATTACGATGAGAGGAATGGAAGGACCTGTAACATCACAGCTCATCTCAAGTACTGGGAGGTGGTGTTAGCAAAGGAGTTCTTTCTGTAGTAAATTCCCTATTGGCCTTTCTCTGTATTTTTGCAACTCACTATGGTGTTTCTCAATTGTTATAGCCATGAAACACACCTTAACTTGTACTGTTTCTCTTTTCTCTGTTCTTAAGTACCTTGTGAGAATGATAGAAGTAGTGGCGGTTTTTTCTATAGTTTCTTCCTGTTTTCAAATGTAATTTATTTTAAATTCTCACAGATCATTCAGAGTTCTTCAAGATGCTGAATCTATTATCAAAATAGAAATCACCTTCAATAACAGTACTAAAGTTTAGACTAAAAACAGAGTGGATCCTCTATTCCATTGGCATGGAAGTCATGGTATTTAGGAACCTTCTTGATTGCATTGTCACATAACACATTCTGGTAGTTCAACTTTGGAGCCCCCAGTGGCGCAATGGGTTAAATCCTTGTGCTGGCAGGACTGAAGACTGAAAAGTCAGATGTTCGAATCTGGGGAGATTGTGGATGAGCTCCCTCTGTCAGCTTCAACTCCCCACACAGTGAAATGAGAGAAGCCTCCCAAAAAGATGGTAAACATCAAAGCATCTGGGCGTCCCCTGCGCAACATCCTTCCAGACGGCCAATTCTCTCACACCAGAAGTGACTTGCAGTTTCTCAAGTCATTCCTGACACAGAAAAAAAGTTCAACTTTCATCATCTCTCTCATTGAATGTAAAAAAAAATTCAGATGATTTCCCAGCACATATGTTAATATATTCTGTACAAATTGGACTGTACAAATTATGAGCCCTGACTGCTCTTTAGCTAGATAGCAGAATGGGGATACTCTTCTAGTATTGCTATTAGGACAGCCATCTTATTCAGGATCCTTGACAGGAGACAGCGAAGATAGTTCAAAACAAAATTGTCACTGCTGTTAAGATTTCTTTCTTTCTTTTTTTACTGCTAATAGTGGTGCAGTGTGGGGGTGCAGATAGAAAAATTGCTACAGGGGTGTTGTGTGGTTTCCAATCTGTATGGCTGTGTTCTTGCAGTGTTTTCTCCTGGCATTTCATCTGCGTCTGTGGCTGGCATCTTCAGAGGAGCTGAACACTGCCATACAGCCCGGAAACCACACAGCACCCTAGTGATTCTGGCTATGAAAGCCTTCGACAACATGTAAAATTGATACAGATACCTCGACTTCTGAGAGGGCGGAATCACTGGGGTGTTGCAGTCTTCCTTCAAAAAAATTGGTGCTTCCTTGCCCATCAACAGGGAGATTATTGGTGTTTGTATGTGTCTGTGTATATATGTGTATGAAAGAGAGCGTGCGAGAGAGAGAGAGAGAGAGAGAGAGAGAGAGCACCTCTCCCAATGATTTGCAATCCTACTTTCCATGTCTGCAATTTTCCCCTTCTTTTAGTAGGCTTGGAGGAACAAAAACTTTCTGTGCAGCTACTAGCTGTGACCTCCACTGTATCATGGGGTCAGTCCCCGTGATTTCATCTACCTGTATCTGACAAAATATGTCCTCTTGCTGTATAAATGTTTTAAGTCCTCCAGGCAATTCTTTAGTATGTGTCTGCCAGAAGTTACCACAGAGTCATGTTCGATACCTCTCTAGCTATTTTCTAGGTTCTTCAGTGTGACTCTAAGGAAAACATCTGGGGGAAGTCATTAATTTCAATAGGGTTTGCTATTATCCATGATTTCCACTTTGAGTTCCCTTTGAGCTGCTTTGAGTCCTCTTTGGGGGAATAAAGCGAGACATAAATAAATATAATAAATATAATAGCAATGTCTTGTTTCCACTATAAGTTCAAGTACATATAACCCCATGGATATAGAGGTCATGCTCTATTCCAAAAGACCCTAGTTCATAAAGAGCCAGGAGGAGGCTTTCCCATCCCCATGCATCAAAATATATGCATGTATGTATGTGAGAGAGGGGGCCTCCTGGTGGTGCAGTGGGTTAAACCACTGAGCTGCTGAACTTGCTGACTGAAAGGTTAGCGATTCAAATCCAGGGAGTGGAATGAGCTCCCGCTGTTATCACCAGCTTCTGCCAAACTATTTGTTCGAAAACATGCAAATGTGAGTAGATCAATAGGTACTACTTCTGTGGGAAGGTAACGGTGCTCCATGCAGTCATGCTGCCCACATGACCTTGGAGGTGCCTATGGATAACGCTGGCTCTTTGGCTTAGAAATGGAGATGAGCACCACACCCCAGAGTTGGACACAACTAGACTTAATGTCAGGGGAAAACTTTACCTTTGCCTATGCGAGAGGGAGAGGCAGGGTGCTGAAATGTAGTAGGAACTGCAAAGTCTGCACTTGGATGAAGGCAACAAAGACCACATCATCTTTCAATTCATTTTGTTTAATCGTTTGTAGTGCTTATAGTATTTGCACTTTTACAGGGCTTAGTAATATCTTTTAAAAGTAAAGCTCTGTTGTACTGATTTTTATCTGGAACGCAAGACTCCAAACTGGTAATTGAAAAAGATAACATCCATAATTTAAAGCTAACTGCCCAAAGTTCAGCTCTGTAGTTAGTACCAAACAGTCTGTAAAACCTTAGTGGCAAGGAGGTTAAGGACAGTTATAGTTTTGTTTTAACTGCGACAATTACAAGCACTACACTTTAAAAAATCCCACCAAGTCACTAAATTCAGCTTGTTGTCCCCTTCAGCTTGACTTTCCTAAGGTCAGTTCTGTAAAGGGAAGGGGAGAAGAGAGAAGCAAAGAACTGAAACAACAGTATGTTGGTGAGAGCACTCAAAACACATGTGCAGTCCCTGCCTCTTACCTCCAGCCCAGAGGACCCTTACACTGGGACGATGTGGATGCTGGTGCTGGGTCAACATGGCTGGGCATGGACAAAAACTATGGACCCTCCCCGTATCTCCTTCCCTTCCCTCAATGAAGACAAAGCCTCCCTATTGTTACAGGAGTCTATCCTCTTCCTGGATTATGTTACTGAGGAGCTTTGGAGAGGGAAGCTCCCATGCCCTCCTACAAAATTCCATTGGGTATGAGGGGAGGGGGCACAGTGAGGGTACAAAGGTGTTATCATCTCACCTCCTCAGGCTATCTGAGCCTGGTGAACATTGGATAGCCATCAAGATTCCTTGTGGAGATCCAAAATGGCAGTCCTCACTACCCCAAAACCAGAATTTTTTAATCTTGAGGTCAAGCTGCATGAAAACACATTAGCCTCACTGTATGGTTTGAGGGACCCAAGCTAATGCGTTTTCTACAATGTAGAATGCAGCCTGAATCTTTGTAGATGCAGCCTGAATCTTTTGAACCAGGACTATGATTCTCCTGAGTCACTAAAGAGGCATTGAATTGGATTTCTGTTTTAGGCATACATGGAAATGCCCTGGCAGAAACATCGCCTTCTCGCAGGAGGCATTCAGCAAATCATACTGAATGAGTAGAGTTGTAGTGTATATGGTGAAATTTCACCAAAATCTGAAAAGGGAACTCTCTGATGGTAGATCCCCTTAGTCCTTCAGAGGAAGATCTCAGATCCAACCCACAACTCAATCCTGTACAGTTAATTAACAAGTCAATCCCATTAATTCAAGCACATAAGCATCCAGATAAATGTGGAGATAACTACACAGGGCCTCTCTCACACTGCACCTTTATAATACTTTAATTGAATTAAAGTATTATAAACCCTGAATTGTTATGGTGCTATCCTATGGGATCCTGGGAAACATAGTTCGGTGAAGTATTTAGAATTCTCAGCCAGAGAGTTCTAGTGCCTCACAAAACTAAAAAATCCACAATTCCATAGGATATAACTGTGACAGTTAAAGTGATATTAATATGCTGTCATTTTTTGGGCTTGAAAGAGACCTTAGGTTTATATTGTGTGAGATTTCGTGGATAAGTTGGAAGGTGAGCGAGGCTTGCAATCATATGGATACCTTGAGAGTTTGTGTAGTGAATATAGAAATAGGGTAAATTGCCTATTTATGTGCCTTGTGTTAGAAAGAGCAACTTCAAGGTGATTTGGAAATAACCTAAGTTCCCATTGGAGTACACCAAGTTCAGAAGAGAATGTTATATTTTATATTGCAGGGTCTCTTTTAAATGTATAAAGTGCTGGAGAAATTTCCCAACAGACCTCACAAATTTTACACGAGTTAATTAAACATTCCACCTGAAATGTTCTTTGAATTTTGCTTGGACCTGGCTTATATTTGGGGAAACGCATCACAGATTTAGGTGCTGCTTATGTTTTGTCTTGACTCATGGCCATCGGGGTGGTTTCCTTTAGTTTTGGTAGAGAATGAAGATGTGGACTGGAACATTCAATGCAGAAACGCTAAGAGAAGGACCACAGTGCCATTGAATATTGTTGTGAAGTGTTATTACAGTTATTATTATAACTATATTCATCTATTGGCAACCAAAAAAAAGAGAGAAAAAAGTGTCTTCTTATATGCTGTTTTTAATTCTGTTTTTAACTTTGATGTGTTTGCATTGTGTTTTGATATGCTTGTTTTACTGTGTGATGATTGATCTGCTGTTAGCCGCCCCAACCCTCTGGGGGTGGGTGGTGGTGGTATATAAATTCGAATAAATAAATAAATAAAAACAGCTTATCTCTGAATTGTTGTTTTTCTCTATGTAATAATACAATACAAGTAAGACAGTAATGATTCTTCTCAACCTTTTTAGAGAAAGATAAGTTATTTTACCATTTGTTATTCTTTTTAAAAAAAATAGTTTTATTGAATTTTTCCCAATACATATAAAAGCAATCAGTGCAGCAAAAGAGAGAAGAAAAAGTAAGAAAAAAGGAGAAAGAGAAAAAAAAGAGAGAGAAAGAAATAGACAAAGAGGAATAGCTAAGTAAAGTTATAAGAAATAGAAAGAGAAAGACAAATAGGTCTCCCAGTCCAGTCCACGGATTCCCGTCTTTTCTTGTAGGTATAGGTGTTTGAGCTTCTCGCCGTTCATATCCTATTCCACCTCTATGCTTTATACGAACAGATCTCAATCCTTTTTTATTTTATTTTTACTTCCTTTAAGTATGAAGACACTCGTTTCCAGTCTGCTCTGTCTTTTTGGGGTTGGTCATTAATTATGTCTTTCAAAATATCTAAGTCCATTAGTTCTCTTAGTTTTAATAGCCACTCATCTATCCTAGGGATATATTTATTTTTCCAATTTTTTGCAATGACTAATATTGCGGCTGCAGAGGTATAAAAAAGTTTATCTTTGTTTCTTTCAATATCGTCATCTAGAATGTTCAGGAGGTAAATTTTTGGTTTAAATTGTAAATTAAAATTCAGCATTTTCTGCGTATGGTCATGTACACTCTTCCAAAAACTTTTAATCTTGTTACAGTCCCACCAGGAGTGCGAGAAGGTTCCAACCTGTTCTTGAATAAATAAATAAATAAAAACAGCTTATCTCTGAATACAATACAAGTAAGACAGTAATGATTCTTCTCAACCTTTTTAGAGAAAGATAAGTTATTTCACCATTTGTTATTCTTGAACATTTGGAAGTTAGCACACCTTTCCTCCATACTTTGATAGAATCATAGAGTTAGAAGAGACCTCATGGGCCATCCAGTCCAACCCCTTGCCAAGAAGCAGGAAAATTGCATTCAAAGCACCCCTGACAGATGGCCACCCAGCCTCTGTTTAAAAGCTTCCAAAAAAGGAGCCTCCACCACACTCCGAGGCAGAGTCCCACTGCTGAACGATGTTCAGTTGCTGGAATCTCCTTTCTTGTAGTTTGAAGCCATTGTTCCACGTCCTAGTCTCCAAGGCAGCAAGCTTGCTCCCTCCTCCCTATGACCTCCCCTCACATATTTATACATGGCTATCATGTCTCCTCTCAGCCTTCTCTTCTTCAGGCTAAACATGCCCAGCTCTTTACGCCGCTCCTCATAGGGCTTGTTCTCCAGACCCTTGATCATTTTAGTTGCCATCTTCTGGACACATTCCAGCTTGTTAATATCTCTCTTCAATTGTGGTGCCCAGAATTGGACAAAATATTCCAGGTGTGGTCTAACCAAGGCAGAACAGAGGGGGAGCATGACTTCCCTGGACCTAGACAGTATATTCCTATTGATGCAGGCCAAAATCCCATTGGCTTTTTTTTTGCCACCGCATCACATTGTTTGCTCATGTTTAATTTGTTGTCTACAAGGACCCTAAGACCTTTTTCACATGTACTGCTCTCAAGCCAGGCACCATCCCCTATTTTATATCTTTGCATTTCATTTTTTTTCTGCCGAAGTGGAGTATCTTGCATTTGTCATTGAACTTCATTTTGTTAGTTTTGGCCAATCTCTCTAATTGGTCAAGATCGTTTTGAATTCTGCTCCTGTCCTCTGGAGTATTGGCTATTCCTCCTAATTTGGTGTCATCTGCAAACTTGATGATCATGCCTTCTAACCCTTCATCTAAGTCATTAATAAAACGGAACCCTGGGGCACTCTTCTCGTCACTTCTTTCCAGGATGAAGAGGAAGCATTGGTGACTACCCTCTGGGTTCATCCACTTAATCAATTACAAATCCACCTAATCATAGATTTGCCTAGCCCACATTTGCCTAGCCCACATGGGTGACCTTGTTGAAGGTCTTACTGCATTCCCCGCATCTACCCAGCCTGTAACTCTATCAAAAATGAGATAAGTTTAATCTGGAATGACTTGTTTTTGATAAATCCATGTTGACTATTAGCAATGACTACATTTGTTTCGAAGTATTTGCAGACCACTTCCTTAACAATCTTTTCCAGAATCTTGCCTGGTATCGACATGAGGCTGACCAGACTGTAATTTTATGGGCCATCCTTTTTTCCTTTCTTGAAGATTGGGACCACATTGGCCCTCCTCCAATCTGCTGGGACTTCTCACGTTCTCCAAGAACTCTCAAAGATGATTGCCAATGGTTCCGAGATTACTTCTGCAAGTTCTGTTAGTTCCTTCAATACTCTTGGGTTTAGTTGATCTGGCCCTGGGGACATGAACTCATTTAGAGAGGCCAGGTATTCCTGGATGACTTGTTTCCCAGTTTGGGGTTGGATGTCCTCTAATCCCTCATCCTCTCCATCTTGCTGAGGTTGAAGACGACTTTCTTTCTGTGAGATGTAATAGGGCAGATTGTATTTATTTATTCATTTATACACACCATTAAGCAAACAGATGTACAAACCCACCCTCAAGTGGATTGATTTCAATAATGAATTGCCAGTATTCTTGAGCTCGCCTTCAACAGTTCCTGAATCCCTGTGAACTAATGACTGCATTTTAAAGAGTAAGGTATACCTAACTACACACTATCATGGAATCTCAAAAGTCTGTATGAAAAAAAAATTACATCAGTGCTTTTTATTATAATACACATACACACACACAATGGACATGTGCAAAACCAGTTTAAGGTTGTTGCGATCCTGCATCAGTTCAAAAACTATCCCCCTCCCTTCTGCACATGTGTAGCTAATTTTCACAATGATGGCATAGCAATGAAGTAAATGGAGAACAAAATAAATTAAATATAAAGTATAAGAAACAACAGAAAAAAGTGTCAAGTGTGAATGCATTTTATCCCTTCAGTTTCTGTGAGGTGAATATGTTTATTCCCAAGATTTTCTTACTCAAGTAATTCACACAAAATATTTATGAAAGCAGAAATATCAGGAGATGTTGGAAGCACCTGAGAAATTGGAGGATGCAAGCTATACTTTCCTTCAGCTGTTGATAATCTGGCCCTAGCACTGTGAATTGGGTCCATTTCCCATCAAACTGCTCGCCTGAAGATTCCGAGTCCTTGAAAAAGAATTAAACTTTGTGAAGTCTCTTCTTTAGTTTATTCATTTATGGTTTAAAATATGCATTTTACAATAATACCTAAATTAAAACATGAATAAACTAAAGAGCTCTCCCACCCTCTCTTTTCATTCCACCAAGTTTTCTAATAACTCCCTTTTGTGTGAATATGATGTTGTTTTGGCTACTTGATCAATGGCACTCCATAACCTGAACATGGAGCCCCCGGTGGCCCTTGTGCAGGCAAAATTGCTAACCGAAAGGTCGGCAGTTCAAATCCGGGGAGCGGCGTGAACTCCCATCAGCTCCAGCTTCTCATCAGGGACATGAGATAAGCCTCCCACAGGATGGTAAAATATCCGGGTGTCCCCTGGGCAATGTCCTTGCAGACAACCAATTCTTTCACACCAGTAGTGACTTGCAGTTTCTCAAGTTGCTTAGGACACACAATCTGAAAGAAAAGGTAAATGTTGCTAGAGATACAAGATGAAGTAAGCACCTGAGCCCCTGTACCATTAATGTTTGTATAAAAGAGGGAATTTCATCAGGTGTTGCCTATAGGAGACCCAGTGCCTGCTGAGATTTTTCTTCTACACAGTTGTTAATTTTATAAGAGATCTGCCCTTTGTTTCACCTATAGCCTGGTCCACAGGAGCCATAGATAAATTGAACATAACCCCCAAACATGTGGTAGGGGGTGAGTTATTTGTCCTCAGTCCAAGAATTCAAAATTTGTATTATTCATTTAAAGGAAGACTAGAGTTTTATGTGAGAAGACATAAAGTGAGTTTTAAAGCAAAATAGACCTCTGCATTTCAGCTTGTCCAGTGTTGCTGGGTCTATATGACATAGCGCTCTTGGGATGGCTGGCATGTTCATCCCAGAAAGACTGACCCTTCCATGAGGCAGTGAGGGCAAGAATGCCTCCGGCTGCAGATCTAAAGGTTCCATAATTAGTTCCTTCCCTTTCAGTCACCTTGGATCTGGCATTACTGAATGTAACTTAAATAGATTCAGATGACAATGTTTCCCACATCACTGCCTATCGTTAGAATCAAAATCTAATGATTTTGTGCATATGTCCCTCTGCATGCACACACTATGTTAAGACAACGGTTGCACCTCGGCTGCTATTTCCTCGCCAACGTTCATTGGTTAAAATAGCAAATAAAAGTTAAGGAAAAAACATCCATTTGGGAGGATTTTTTTTCAGGGAGGGGGAACAGCATGAAGAAGAGAATCAACCCCTCTTTTTCCGTGCCTTGGTTACAATCCAGCAATCCCTGCCTGGCAGCTATTTCTAAATTTAAAAGCATAAAGTAGCCAAGGATTTTATTCAGGTATTACTTGGTCATTGTTCTCTAGATGCCGAAGGAAGGCACTTTATTGGTTCCCATTTTACAAGCAGAGTAATTGATCTTAATTTTTCCCTGCTCCTCCTCTCTCTTGGAAGTAATAAGCAATTGTAACAGTTGTTCCTACAAAGGTAGGAGCTAGTAATTAAAGCAGCCGGCTCCACGGGGAACAGGACTTAACTAAGAGCTTTTTAGGAAAGCAATGGCCATAGCAAATGAACCATTTAAAACCAATTAGCTGGTTTAAAAAAGAAAGGGGGCAAAGAGGAATCCGCTAAACTGAATGGGTCTTACTTTGGAGGAGCCAGAATCCTATTGGCAGGAAAAAATAAACCTCCCCAGTTATGCCGGTCTATGAGTTTTAATTGGAGGTACAGTATGCCCTCCTTCTCAGAGCTAAAATGTCTTTCTAGGCAATTGTTTTTTTTAAAAAAATGACTTAATTGGTCTGGACTGGAGGATGTGGGCCATCAGATAGCAAAGATCTGGGAAGGAGGAAGGAATACATGCCACAAAGCAGTGCAAGGAAAGCTCCCCACCCCAGAGCAGCCATTTTCAGTCTGATGGGGGTTCCAGAAAGATTCACTGGCTTCCAGCCGGGTCAGGACTACTGCCACCATTGTTGGTGCAGCTGACATCCTTTTTTGTCTGAAAGGGAAAACCCATCACAGAAGAAGAGAGTTGAGGAGAGAAAGGCTCCACTGTTACCAGGATGGTGCCCAGCTACATGGAGAATTTGTCTTGTCTGATGGACTGAATCAATAACTCCTCTTGCAATTGTCCAGAGCCTACATGGTATTTAAAGTGAGTCATCATAGTGATCTGGGTTGTTGTGAGTTTTCTGGGCTGTATGGCCATGTTCCATAAGCATTCTCTCCTGACTTTTCACCCACATCTATGACAGGCATCTTCAGAGGTTGTGAAATCTGTTGGAAGCCAGGCAAGTGAGGTTTATATATCGGTGGAAGGTCCAGGGTGGGAGAAAGAACTCTTGTCTGTTTGAGGCAAGTGTGAATGTTGCAATTAATCACCTTGATTAGCATTGCAAAGCCATGCAGCTTCAAGGCCTGGCTGATTCCTGCCTGGGGGAATCCTTTGTTGGCAGGTGTTAGCTGGCCCTGATTGTTTCTTGTCTCGAATTCCCCATAGTGATCAATAGTGTAAAATAGTCAGGAGATAAATGTGTCCTCTTTTTGTTTTTCAGAATATGGTAACCCCACTTTAATGGATGATGTAGAACAGTGGTTCTCAACCTTCTTAACACCGCGACCCTTTAATACAGTTCCTCATGTTTTGGTGACCCCCAACCATAACATTATTTTTGTCGCTACTTCATAACTCTAATTTTGCTACTGTTATTAACCGTAATGTAAATATCTGACATGCAGGATGTATTTTCATTCAATGGACCAAATTTGCCACAAATACCTAAATTTGAATACTGGTGGGGTTGGGGGCAGGTTGATTTTGTCTTTGGGACTTGTAGTTGCTGGGATTTATAGTACACCTACCATCAAAGAGCATTTTGAACTCCACCAACAATGGAATTGAACCAAACTTGGCACACAGAACTCCCATGACCAACAGAAAATACTGGGAGGTTCTGATGGGCACTGAGTTTGGGAATTGTAGTTCACCTACATCCAGAGAGCACTGTGGACCCAGACAATGATAGATCTGGACCAAACTTGGCACGGATACTCAATATGCCCAGATGTGAACATTGGTGGAGTTTGGGGAAAATAGACCTTGACATGTGTGAGTTGTAGTTGCTGGGATTTATAGTTCACCAACAATTAAAGAGCATCCTGAAGCCCACCAATGAGAGAATTGGGCCAAACCTCCCACACAGAACCCCCATGACCAACTGAAAATACTGTGTTTTCTGATGGTCTTTGGAGACCCCTCCGACACTCCCTCGCGACCCCTCCAGGGGTCCCGACCCCCAAGTTGAGAAACGCTGATGTAGAAGCAAGTATCCACAACCTCTCAATGTAGGGCTTTCCTTCTCATTGCAGCTTGGCAATACTAAGGCAGACCCCCAAGGTCAACTAGTTGCTGTGAGGTGAAGAAATGCTGAGGCACTGGGCAGCCAAAGTAGTGTGTCCCTTTGGCCACTAATTGGCTATTACCATATGCCCTAATGTTGTCAAGCTGTATTATACATCTGCAGAATATAGAAATCCTGTGTAATAATACTGGCAGTGTTTCTGCATTCTGCTGTATTACTTCTGATCTGAGCTATAATCTTGCCCATTGAGACAGGCATTGCCTGTCTGTTATGGAGAAAACAGCTCTATCTTGCATGCTGTATGGAAGCACCATGTTAGTTCTGCTTCCAGCGGATTAAAGGAAAGTAACGCCTTGGCAATATTAATGGGCTCTGATTGTATATGTCACTGACATTTCATTTAGCTTTAAGTTGTTATACTGCCATCGAAAACAGAATCTTGAGATGAAATGCATTAACTGTTCTAACATTAAATATCCACATGCTTTTGTGCAGCTGATGATTTCTCGTTGCAGCCAAATGAGCAGTAGTCATTGCATACTGTAATCCATTGCCCTCTGTGTAATCACTACATCAACCTTCACTGAGGACACTTGCCAATAAGCAGCCATCATAGGCAAGGTATAGTGATCAGCAACTGTTGTTTCTTGGAAACTCTTCAGGGATTCTTCAGTGAGAAAATCAGTCAACGAAGGCACACAAATATAACTAAAGGAAGCTTGGCTCAACCTAGCTGGAGGAGAGTTGCATTCCCAGCCATGGGCAGCCACTACATGTTGTTTTAATACAATTCACTATTATCTCCAACCCTTGTTAAGCTAAGGGTGGCACGTGTGATCACAGGACAATACTTATGTACTTACTAATGTAATTAATTCAATAAAATATATTTCCCCTGCTTTCAATATGTGAATACAGTCAGATTAAACAGTTTAAAAATAGAAATAATTGTAACATGACAAACATATCAAACAATTTTACATATTGAATCAGGTTAAAATAGTCTAAATCATGTATATGTTATCAAAAACTAATTTTAACCAAAATGGAAAGGAATATTTAGCTTGGTAGTAGGATGAATCTACTCCTGGCACCAGTTGTCCCTCTGAGGAGAGAGTATTCTGCAATTGGAGTGCCACAGTAGAAAGATTCCTTTCTCATGTCCACTTACAAGGGACTGCCCACTATTTCTCGCAGGTGGGAGATCATAAACTGACCTGTTCGCAGGCCGCAGGTTTTGGGTATGCATATCCTAAATATATCAGAGGGCCCATCCAGACAGGCCCAAAATGTGGGATTAGTCTCTGTTTTTACTAGAGGCATCCAAATGATGCTTCTGGTAAAAGAAAATATGGAATAAACCAATGTTTCCATGGTTTATTCTGTATTAATTAAATATCTCATTAGATCTGGCCTTCCTGAAAAACCCAGGTCTAATGAGGTATTGGGCCTGGGGGTACTAACTTCCGAGGTTGTGTTTTGCAACACTGGGGGTAAGTCCCCACAGCCATCCCACACCTTTGGGCTCCTGGAGCCCAAGGGTGCGGGAGAGTGCCTGGGAGGGAGGGAGCTCACCACTCCCCCTAGCCCCTGATTTGCCCACTAAAACTTACTTTAAAATGTCCCTGGAAGCCATGAAGCCTCTTCTCATGTTCTCCTGGTGTGAGAAAATGATGCATGAGGAGACGAGAAGGAAGGGCAAGGAGGCGGTAACTAGAACCCATGCCAAAGTGGGTAACCTTTACCTGCTTTGGCACTGGTTTTAGTCATGCATGGAAACACCATGAGAAATGGTCACCTGTTTGTAGTTATCCTTTGAATTTCATTGGTGATCAAGGATGTTGCCTAGGTTCTACTGCACTCTTTGATGGCTCATTCTTCTGTGACCATTAACTACAACTAATGAACAGGGTATTATGCTATGCACTGCTGTTATGTGCAAAGCGAATGCATTTTTGATGGTTACATTTTTGTACATTCTTTAGGAGTATGGCTATGGACACAATCATTATTAGCTGTACCATGTTAATATTTAATATTAAACAAACAAACAAAATGCATACAAATAAATTAAAGCAAATAAATTCCAAGGTCCCGCACACTTGGTTTGCACTGTAGGTGAAGTTACAGAGGTGTCATCCCAAAATATGCTTCTAGATCGGGGTCCTCAAACTTTTAAAGCAGAGGGCCGGTTCACTGTCCCTCGGACTGTTGGGGAGCTGGACTATATTTTGAGAAAAATATGGACAAATTTCTATGCACAGTGCAGATATATTATTTGTACGGCCAAAAACATGAAAGAACAACACAGTATTTAAAATGATGAACAATTTTAACCAACATAAACTTATCAGTATTTAAATGGGAATGGTGGGCCTGCTTTTGGCTGATCAGATAGTCAAGTTGATTCAGGTTGTTGTTGTTGTGTGACTTGAAGTTGTTTCAAACTTAGGGTGATCCTAAGTCTAAAGTTTAGACCAGGGGCCAAGTAAATGACCTTAGAGTGCTGCATCTGGCCTGCGGGCCTTAGTTTGAGAACCCCTGCTCTAGATCTTCTGCGATTTGTAGGAAGAACTCAGCAGTCACATCACAGGGTTGGATGAATACATAAGAATCTAGAGCCATTATCACTCTTCACTTCTCCTAACGCCTGTTGATTTCACTGGGTTTAACATGACTTAACTTGGATTCATTGTTTAAAATGTTTAAAAAGATTAAAAATAAAATCTTTCTTGCTCGAGTGTCTCTAAGCTTCCATCAGCTTTCCAAACTTTCTTTTTTGCCTTGCAGCTCAAAGATTCAGGGGACAGAGTCATTACAGTATATAGCTGTGCAAGTTATCAAATTTAGAATAATTTAAGAAGTATAAAGGATTTGTAGTACTTTTTAATTAACCCCGGTAGTTGTCTGGCTCTGATTTTTCTTCAAGATTAGAAAAGCAGGTATGTCACTCAAGGAAGCAGAAAAGAAGCACGTATATGTAAGAGGACCTACTGCTTATGCATATCTTGCTTTCATTTGAAGTTTTGGATTAGATGCATTAATTTTGGAAAATGTGTTCTTATAGAAAGTCAGGTGAATTGTAGGCCTTTTCCATTACACAAAAAATGTTAAATAGATTAAAGTGTAAAAGCTGCTTTTATGAAAAGTTTAATTTGCTTTTAGACTTCAATAGCTTGTACTGTTGGCCTACCATATCCACGTATTCAAGAAGCCAGTTGAGGGAAAAAAATCTGAAAAGCTTATCTTGAGTTTGCTGTGTACTGAACACTATGCTGATGTGTAGGCATAACCAGCTGTAGCCTCCTGCTATTTCATGGATCCTCAGGCTCTCACTGCTACTTGTTTCAATTATTCACCGGTTGACTATGGAACAATGTCATTTTGCCTAATAGGAGGACTAGCAGCCAAGTTAAATAGGATTTTTTTGGAGTCAAGCAGAAATATTTATGTCTCCTTAATTTTGCCCCTTCCCTGTCTAATATTTTACTCTTTATTCTGGAGAGAAGGGCATTAAACCCCTTCCCTACAAACTCCAGGTCAAATCCTGACACTTGAAAAACTTGTTGAACGAATCAAGGCCATGTGTTGTTAACAGAAATAAATTTCTCTCCATTGCGATGTTTTGCCTGGGCATTGCAGGAGCTGAACAGAATGTGGGAGGCTATGATATCTTCATCCCATTAGTCAGGTTTGAAGCAATTACAACTTCATTAGCTAAAGAGGTGGCTTACAGAAAATCTTCAAACCTTTATAAAATGCTGGAAAAACAGAAAAGCTCATTTTGCCCCTAATTCCCCTAGCACAAACCCCTGCTGCTTGGGAGAGGAGGAGGAAGTCCAGGTGGCAGCAAAATTTAAAAGAAGGTACTGGGGTGTCTAATATTCCTTACCGTTTCCCCAACCAGCCTCAATCTGCCATGACTCTCGCCCTACAAACTTGCTTGTCAAAGCCTGACAGAGGAGCCCTTACTGAAGCCCATCCACCGCCATGCTCCTCCAGAAATAAATTTCTCTCCATTGGACGGGAGTTTTGCCTGGGCATTGCAGGAGCTGAACAGAATGTGGGAGGCTATGATATCTTCATCCCATTAGTCAGGTTTGAAGCAATTACAACTTCATTAGCTAAAGACAATGTTCTGTTTCCCACCCTCTCCACTTCAAGGCATTGCCCTTGGGATTCTGTTAAGAGGTTTACAGAGGGAAGCTAGACAGAAAAAAAGAGGAAAACATGATGCTGGCCGTGAGAAGGGGCACCAAAGGCTACTTATTGGCTGAGGCTGAACTGCAACTGGTTGAGGTGGCTTACAGAAAATCTTCAAACCTTTTTATAAAATGCTGGAAAACACTTTAGAATGCATCTTCATTGGAACAGGTAGCTATGCAAAGGTAGCTGTCTCCTTAGCTGTTTGATACCCCTACTTTTCAAGCAGTGCTGCTACCTATTTATTTTTGTGTTTCAGCCCCAGTGTTTCCAGCAACAGGAAGGAGATGGACCTATCCTTGCTCATTATCTTGATCTCTGACAACATGTAAATGACAATGTGAGCATTGCTTAAAACAGGTATCCTTGAACTGTGGTCCTCCAGTTGTTTGGGCCTCCAATTCTCAAAATTCCTGGCTATTGAACAAGCTGACTAGGGTTTCTGGGTGAATATTCTAGCCGATGTCTGGCTTAAAGATATGTTTTGGGGACACTTTTGGTCATTGTGTAGTCAGAAGTAAATTTCAATGTGAATCACATAATCATTGTAATTCATGGACAGACTGCTGTTTCTTTTCTGACAACTCATGCAACGTTCTCATTATTATACTAAGGATCGTGATGCCAGAAAACATGATGCTCTAGCTAGGATTTGTTCTGTTGTATTGGCATTTCTGTCTTCCTATTCTATTCTTAATTTTGTTATTACCCCCTTGTCTATTGGACCACAAATAATCTAAAATAAGGCTGTTGATCTTTGGCCTTATCATGAGAAGGCAGGACTCACTATATAAGATGATAATGTTTGGCAAGATAGAAGGCAGTAGGAAAAGAAGACTGCTCTTGTTGTTTGAGGTTTAAAAAAGAGAGGTTGAATGGCCTTTCTCAGAAATCTTTTAGCTATGTGAGGAATGGACAATATATCATGGGTGAGGAATAGACAAGATACTTTATAATTCTATAGTTATATGAGCCATGAATATAATACTCTTCTGCTTTTGTGTTGTCAGATCTCTGGAAGATTTTCTGCCACTTTACGTAAGAATATGGCTGTAAACAACAAGGCTTATGTGCATGCACAAGGTTAATGCACTAGTCTTTGTTTGCAGCATGCACTATGTGTAGAAATTGGAATTATATGCCTGTGTGGAGAACAAAACAGTCCTTTTAAAACTCTTGTTGCATGCAGAAAAGAAAGGGTGGTCAATATACATTAACTATGGACCTTAATGGTAGCAGGATAAACTGATATTTTGTTAAATATCCAGGAGTGTGCACATATGTATGTATATGCTCTCTAAAGCAGTTGCAGCATAATTTCTTGGTTTCAATTAAGATAAATATTCTGAATATGCCCCACAGAGTGAGGGATGTGCATTAAAAGCCACCCATTTTCACAGCATATCCAGTCTTGCCCAGCTTCTTGTTTCACAATCACATATGTGGTTATTCCAAATTGTAGATCTAGTTTGTAACTTAGGACCCTTCCAGACAGGCCTAAATTGGGATTGAGGCCCCACAGCTGGGCCAAACCCTGCACATGCCCTGGGGAGGGGGTTGACCCAAGAGGGCATGTAGCCAGCCTCCAGCCCCGTTTCCCCCAAAACTTACTAGAAGGGTATGAGATGCAGTCAGGCTC
Source organism: Anolis apletophallus (assembly GCA_030556195.1). NCBI lineage: Eukaryota > Metazoa > Chordata > Lepidosauria > Squamata > Anolidae > Anolis > Anolis apletophallus. The sequence continues at coordinate 65,982,746 of JARBWK010000005.1, forward strand.
CTCTATTAATTTTTTTTTGGGAAAATGGGGAGTTGGGAGGGAAGGGTGGGGTTCCATCCCACACCTTCAGGCTCTTAGAACCAGAAGAACCAAGATGGATATGGGGATTGAACCCTGGGATCACAGAACACAGTCCCAGAAGTTAATCCCCACAGGCCCATATCTAGAAACACAAGATCCAGATTCTTCCAGATCTTTCATTAATCTGGGATTTCCCAGTTTACTCTGGATTAATCCACCTTAACCTAAAGTGTCGTCAAGCTGCAACTTACCACAGGTTTTTGGGCCTGTCCAAAAGAGGTCTCAGTCTCTTAAATTACTATGCAGGATAATATCTCATAAGAATTTATAGTAGCCTATATCTATACCCATGTATAGTATGGACCCCCCCACCCATCAGCTCTCAGGGATATGTTCTTGAATTTACTGTGGAAACAGGAAATAATGGACAATAGCGAACCCTACTGAAATGAATGACTTCTGCTAGAAGTTACCATAGAGGTGCTGAGGAGAATCATACCCAGAGAAGTGCCCTATCTAGGAATTGTTTAGGTTTTTCAACATGCCTCTGATAACTTATGGCATAAACATACAACATAATAACTTAGAAGACCTAGACAATTCTTAAAAAGGACATACTTTGTTAGATGCACATAGGTAAGACCATGAGCGCCAGCTTTTATGTATGTTCCATGTGTTTAAAAATTCACTTGTTATCTGATTAATCTGGGATACCCTTTCAATTGTTTTAAATATCTTTATTTTTTAAAAAAATCCTGATCATTATGATTATAAACACAGTTGAATTCTGCATTGCAGGGAGGGTAATAATAGGTAAAAGTATGATAGCTGGGACCCTACATTAGTAGATGGGACCCTACGCTGGTTGTGTAATGTGGGTCTTGATTAAATAGGGGATCATGTGTGCGAGACATCGCAGCAAGTGAGAGACGCAGGTGCGACAGTGTCCTGGCAAGATGGTTCATCAGAAAGGGGGGTGGGGACAATAAACATCCAAGCATAGTGCTTAAGGCTATCCGGATACCGTGTGCAAACATTATATTACTTCACTCTTATCCTGTCTCACCTGAGTTAAATTACTTCAGTGGTATCCTGCTGCAGCTGCGTCTCTCCCTCACTCTGCTGTCTCACACACCTCTTCCTTAATTCACAGCTGCATTAAGCAACTAGCATAGCGTTGGGTCCCAGCTATCATACTTTTGCCAGTTAATGTAAGGCTTGGCCACAAACATAATGCTGAGACTGAAGAGCCAAGAAAGTACATGCTAGTCAAGACCGGCCAAGTTGTTTTGGTATCTGACGTAGAGATTCTGCCACTCCTTTGCAGCAACAATACCATAATAGTAATAATGTTTGCGATAACTAACAGTATTTCATGGCACTCAAAATTAGCAGCCTGGAGTAGTGATGAAGTTCTCTCTAAAGGTAAATTTGACCCTAAGCAATTTGCAAGTCATCCCCAAATGTACCACCAGTTTTTAGCTAAACTGCTCCCTGGATATGCCATTATCCATCTAGCTGTAATCTACTTCAGGTATATTAAACTGCATAAAATAGATTCATGGTCTAAAAACTGAACAAAGGCTGAGCACTGAGCCCTGTGTCATTATTTTGGTGCAAGTCTTTGGATAGCTCCTTTGTTGTTGAAACCGGTGCCCCAATGCTCATTTGCCAAGCAGAGCTGAAAATGGATTCATGGCCATTAGAGTAAGAAATGAACAAGGGCTGGACATTGAATTGTGTAACATTATTTTGGCATAAAAGTCTTTGGATGGATCAAATCCTTCTTTGTTGTCTAAACTGGTGACCCAATGCTCATTCGCAAGCAGAGCTCAGCTCTCAGTTACAATGAGGCTGTTATCTGAATGGATCTAGGATGAGAAACTTAAAGGAACAGGCAAAGGACTCCTTGGAGTAATCAATAAATGGTCTATTTGGTATGCTTTTACTTAGATAGTGCAATTCCTGAAAGTGAGACCAGCTGGGATCTAACTGAATTGCCTTGGGGAGCAAAATGATATTTAACTATTATGGTAACACGATGCCTCTTGAGTGTGTTGTCTTCATAACCATTAAGGATTGAATAGCGGGTGGTGCTCGGGGGAGAAGAGGGAGATGATTGCCTTTGGAGTCTGTCATGGAAGAGATTCTGGATCTTGAATAATCCCTGCTTTGTGTGTGCAAATGAGAACTCTACCTTTATCAAAATATGTTGTCATTTAGGGATACTATCTTCAAAAATTAGCCTTCCTGATTTGTGAGTGATCTCTGCACCCCTCCACACTTTTGCTGAGCAGTTGTTTTCTTTCCAAGTAGAAAATGAGTAAGCTGTATGTGCAAGCACATGAAGGCAGAAAATGCTAAAGAAAGCGAGAGGGGAAAAACACAGTGAAATGACAAACCATTTAGACTACACAGCATCAGGGTCTGCTAATCTCTGGGCTGCTCCATCTGTTAATACAATTTTCCAGAAGGCAAGATTCAAATCAAACCTTCTCCGGTGCCTGTACATTTATTGTTGGCTGGTCTTGCTCCTTCCTTCGACAGTGTTGATAGTCAAACATATAGATGTATGCTTATGAATATCCATGACTCCCTCTTGCAATCACTTAACGGATAGCGTATGTCCTTTTGAAATGCCAGAATGGCAGAGAGAGGGCTGAAGCCACAACTTTTAAAAGGCCAAAATAATACCCTCTGACATTTCATAGATGACCCCCAGGGTTGTGTGGTCAAGCAACATTAGACTGTGATCAGGAGGGTAAAATTATGAATGAGGAAGAACAGGCAAGCCAGGGAGGCTGCAGCAGTTTGCTTTTGGCAGCAGAGTAAATTGAGTGCACACTATTGCTCCTTGAATTTAGTTTGTATAAAATGGAGTAAGCTGTGTACAAAAGGAGGAAAGTAGTAGCAGAAACTGGAACAATTTTAACAGCAGCTGAAACAGTGGGACTATATGAGAAAAACTTGGAAATCACCTCCAGAAGTTGTATTCCTATATATACATCTACCGAGGAATAGTTGTTTTTTCTTCTTGTTTTTTCTTCTGAGTAGGCATGAATAGGATTGTGCAAATATTATTGAACTAATGAATTAAGTATGATTTTTGTTTTGGTTATGCATATATTTCTGTTCAAAAGAAAATGTACCACTTCACTGCCCAGAGAGAGAATACAGATCTCTTGATCTGGGAACATGCCACAGGAAACTTTAAGCAATCAGGACTTCCTTTCAGTATTCATTCACAGGAAACGCTTGTTTGTAAATGCAAAAATTTAAGCTTGTGGTGTGTGCATTTCACTGATCTCTGTTAAATAGCTGTAAGGATTGCTGAGATTATAACGGCAAGGAACTATCAATCTTCCAATCAAGTACTAAACAAATTCTAATTATTATTAGCCAGCTGCCAGTAAATCTTTTGTTTATTTATTCAATTTCCATTTATCAGCTGCCTTTAATCTCATGAGAGCTCATGAAGTAAAATAAAGAGCTAAAAACGTAGCAATAAAATTAAAAGTTTAAAATGATAACATTAAAATATTTTTTAAAAATGAAATCATTCAAAAACACAAAGATAAAAACAGTTAAAGTTCTGTTTGAACAAAAGGTTGTTTGTCCGACAGTGAAAGGAACAGAGAAGGGGACAGCCTTCCCAGGGTAGGAGCAGCCAGAGAAAGCTCTCCATCACCACCACCACCACCTTTATGTTTATTTATACCCCACTTTTCCTCTCTACAAGGATGAGTTGCTTTGCTTTCTCTCCTTTTTCTTTCACTAGACAGGCCTGTGATGCTGATGGAACTGGGAGAAAGGCCTCCCTTGAGGATTTTAAGACTCTTGCAGGTTTGTATAGGGAGATATGGACTTTCTCATAGTCTGGAACTAAACAGAGTGGAGTAGGACTTCATAGGACATAAACATCACTTTGAATTGTGCCCAAAGCAAACTTGGAGTAGCTGTTTTGACAATAGAGTTATATGCTTCACGTGACTGGCCCCAGTATTTGGGACCCACTGGAGTTTCCAAAGGCAGCCCCATCTAGAGTTTGTCACTGTAGTTTTTATCCTGATGCCTTAGGAAACCAGTTTCTCTTGAATGTATGGCCAGTAGTATAATGGATTCAGTACTCATATGGCTGCATAATTTTAGACTGTACTGTTTAAATACTATTTTAATGTTTGGGGTTTTGTTTGTATGTCTTTTAGCTGTATTCTGTTTTTAAATGGTAAGTTGTTTTAAATGGTAAGAGTCCCAGGTATACTCCTAGCTTTGAACTGCCCTGACTTTTAGTTGAGCAGGGATGATGGTTCCATTTGTTACCTCCCTCAGACATATTCCTACCTCTGAATTTAACTATATTCCTCACTGTAGGTGCCAGGTGGACAAAATATATTGTTGTGAATGGTCCCTGTTGGCAATTAGGAAACATAGGCTTCACAAAACATGTGCTCCTGGGACAAATGACAACTACTAAAACTACTTTGTTGATCTGGACCCATATCTTCATTCATTTGGGGGCCTGTCCTCAAGACTGTACCTCTGGGAATTATTATGACGAGTGTATGCATGCTACAGTTTACTGTGTCACTATTATGTCCCTGATCAGAATACCATATATTTAATAGAAGTCACAAAATATTGCATATGGCAAACATTTTGGTGCAAATGTGCATCGTTACAAGAAAACCAATGTTGCAAATGTTCTGTTTATCATTTATGTTTGGTTTAATGGCTTGCTTTGCTATGGATTGCAAAACTGAGTGAACATATCAACACTTATGCCATTTTGTGAAGTGCAGCTGTTTTGAATAATTGCTGCAGTAGTAATTCAACCTATCCACATTTCTTTTATTCTTTTACTCCTTTCAGCAAGAGCATATTTCATTACCCTTAAAACTGTATCTGGCAGATGTTTCCTTAGACTTTGACATATAAAAAAACTAAAGCAATTTCAAGCAATAAAAGCACCAGTCAGTTCCTGAGGGGTCCTGCACCAGTTACAAGGGAAAGGAATGAATCCAGCCCTGGCCAAGTTCAAGCTGCCAATCTAGCTTTGGGCCCATTCTTCCTCTTTTGCGTAGGAGACAAATGAATGTCATGCTTAGCATATCTTCTGAACAATATTTTTATTATGTTTAGTGTTCTCTATAAAAAAGGGTTTTTTTACAGTGATTCAAAAACATTTCTGGATATTTTGGCCTATTTTTTCAAATTGCTCATGCAGTTCATATATTAAACACATCTCCATCTGTAAATCTACGTACTCTAAACCATTCTTTACAGTCTCAGATATGCATTCCTCTATTGAAGAGCAGATTTAACACAATATTTGCTAATCCCCCCTCCCCCAAAAAGAAGGCAAGTAAATAAATACAGAGAACAGTTGGGGGGTAGTTTTCGAAACAGAACACTTGGGGGAAGTTTTCAAAAAATAATGTTTGTGTGTTCGTATCATTAAAGACAGACAAAACAAGCAGTCCAATAATGTAGTGATGATAGGTGTTTGAAACTGCCATAGTGCAAAACAAGGTCTCCCAGCCTCTATAGTACCAACATGAGGTCCAAGATAGTCTTCAGACGTCACAATCAAAACATGGTACTTTCTTAAAAGACATAGATGAAGAGGTGGGATATCTGGGGTTAAAGAGGGAACAGCCCAGTGACATTCTGGATTTCTTATAATCAGAAATGAGTTTCAATTGAAGAAAGTGGATTTAACTTTTTATTACTATTATTACTATATTATTGCTTAGTTGAAGACTTTTGACACTAGTGTAGAATTAATGCATGTTTCCTTATATGCTGAAGTCCCAATTTTGCGTGAAACCACTTTTTATGTTGTCTACATTCTAGGACGTGAAAGCAAGGTTATATTTTGTTCTTCCTGCAACTGATAGTTGGAGTGAGGAAAAAGGCCACAATAGGTCATTATGAGTCAGGTAAAAACATAAACAAGAGGCTGGAGTCTAATGGAAATCAATAATGAGTGACGCTCTCCTAAGATATTTCCGACAGGTAGTGGAGCTGTGTCTTGTTTAGACACATGAAATCTAGGTAATTGCAGGCAGATCGATTGCAGGGTCAAGACTTCTGTGATAGTTGACCTGTGGGTCAAATCTACAGGGCAGAAAGTGAATGAGATGACCCTACCATTTTTTCTTTTGCTGTTTGGTATATCATAGTGAGAGCTGCTATTGCAGGATTCAGTCACACCTTGATTGCTTAATCAATTATTTCCCAATACAATTTTACCCTTCAACTTTTCACGGATTAAAATCAAACACAACTGCCCAAGGAAGATCAGAGCATGGTTAAGATGACAAATATTTATTAATAAGGAAGGATGCATAAGCTAGAATAGGCTACAGCAGTTTGCTTTCACCTGTATTGGGAAGGGTGAGATTCTGCCCCCATTGAGTTTAATAAATACAAACTACTTTTACATTTTAAGTTGTGTTGCAGCAATTGGAGTAAGCCAATGACAAAGGGAGAAGAGAGAAACTGGAATATTTCAAAGCTGCTGAAAGAGTGGAATGATTAGACAGGACTGTTTCTGCCAAATTGGGGCAGTTGGCGGGTATGGAAATTATTAAACAATGATAGCATCAGTGACATATAAGGCAAATGCTACTTCTCACTCTAATATTCCATTGAAGGTGAAGGAATTACATTCCCACTGAGTACTTCCCCACATGAAACAGTGATAAAACTTTCACATCACTAGTTCGAGTCATAAAGATTGCATTGACTTAATTTGTTGCTTCAGTTGAACAATGAAACTGGAAACCAATGCTATCTGGATCTCCTTGTGACTTCCCTAGCACATGGAAAATCTGTAAACCTGAGACAAGAGTCAGATTGCTCCTGTTAAAGATGAAATTTATCAGATGATATATTTCAATGCAAGGTATGGTGTGTGTGGAAGGACAACTGTCATAATTTCATGACTGATGTTGCCACAACGCCAGCAGTAAAGCTTTAAAGAGTCAGGAGATTCAAAATGGCAACCTGCCTTGTCAACACAATGAGTTCATGCAGGGGACGAGAAGAGATGAGCAGCTTTACTAGGAGTGCCATTCAAAATTGATATGGTGGTGCTTGGAGAACTTTTTTCCCTAGTCTCTGATATGCACTATGTATTGGAATACATTTGTATTGGAGAGCCATGAAGCATAATAGAGGAAGGACTGTCCATTCATCTGTGCTGTTCACTCTACTGCCTACAGTTCTTAAGTTGCAGCAGTTGAACAATTCAGTGGAGATTTGACCCTAGTGTTAGGTACGTGAATAGGAGTAAACGTTTGACTGTAATTAACAAAATTTGTCATAGAAAAATGCTTCTCTGGCATCAGCATTAATAACATGCTGCTGATCCCAGTCTATTTTTAATCATAGTACTGGAAAACCAGGAACAGCGACTCACTGGAGGTAGAGTAAGAATCAACTTACATCTCTTGCAGTTCTCTCTTTCTTTTTAGACCAGCTCTTCTGATGTGATAAGCTTCTGAAATGGTATCAAAATGACTGAGCATCCTGAGATAATGAAGAGACCATGACCTCCAGCCCAACAAAATCTGTCACAATGTTCACTTTTTCTTCTACCCAAGTGCTGATTAGACCCTCCCTTTATTAGTTTCCAAAAATCAAAGGACATCAAGTAGGCATAAAGAGGTATGGACATGTGCTTCTTAAAAACTTCCCCATATAATATTTCTGCTAGAATTTACACTGTACTTAGTTTACTTTTTTAGCACAGATTTTAGACATTGCATTTTGTTGCCACACCATTACTGGACCTATCTTAAATATAGAATGTGAGAGGACAACAGTATTTTCTACAGGTAAAAGCTGCATAATATTTAACATATTACTAGTGTATTTGACATGTTAAATTAACAGTCCTTGTCTTACTTTGGCCATTTCTTGGCTCCCTCAGTATCTACAAAGTTAGTGCCTTTCCGGATGGCTCCCAAACTCTGGACCAATAAATCCAATTGCTCATCGTTTGGGAATGCCACATTTTTAAAAAGTATTCAAAAATATCAATTTTCTTCCCTCCATCTGCAAAACATTGTGTTATTGATCATGATTATCCACACTGGTTCTATATTGACAAGAGATAACTTGGAATCTATTTTAATGATTAAACTAAATGTTACCCCTGGGCAATTTTGTTGTTAGTGGTGACACGTTCTTAAGCTGCACTATTGTATCAACAGCAAATATTATTCTCTTTCTGGGTGGTAATTTTCAATAGTTCTAACTGAATGTACTTTTGCAAGCTGTTGTGAATACCTATGATGGAAGGCTCTAGGTGCCATTAATAAACAGAACCCTAAGTCACGTTGTTCATATAAGCTTACGACCTTTTAAAAAAAGATGTTAAAATTATGTATTTTTATGCTGAGCATTCCTTTGTTAGCCTAGCAGAGTTTACACAGATCTTTAAAAATTGGTATGTACTAGAAAAATTATCTATCTTGCTACCCCCAAATTGTGTAGTTGAGTTTCTAGCTCAATCCTATTCAACTTTATCCAATTGTAGGATCCATTGTGTCCCATGAGCACATTACTCCAAAGGGGATGTGCAGTACATTGCAATCCTACAGTTTATGGGGGACAGTTTTATTTTGGCTGAAGACACCACACACAGTATGTAAAGGTAAAGGTTTTCCCTGACATTAAGTCTAGTTGTGTCAGACTTTGAGGGATGTTGCTCATCTCCATTTCTAAGCCAAAGAGCCGGTGTTGTCCGTAGATGCCTCCAAGGTCATGAAGCTGGCATGATTGCATGGAACATTATTTTTCGACAGAAGTGGTACCTACTGATCTACTCATATTAGCATGTTTTCGAACTGCTAGGTTGGCAGAAGCTGGGTCTAACAGCAGGAGCTCACCCCACTTCCAGGATTTGAACCGCCAACTTTTCGGACAGCAAATTCAGCAACTCAATGGTTTAACCCACTGCGCCACTGAGACCACGGTATATAGTGGTGAGCAAAAATGCATTGTATACTGGCATTTACTGGTGTTTTACTGAAGAAACCTATTTAATTAATTTGGTAACTGAGGAAATATCAAAGCAAATAAACATGTCTGCTATGTCATGTCTTCTTGCTCAAGAAACCACTCACCAAGTATTCTTGGGTTTTATTCTATTGGCTTATGCAGGGCTTTAGAATATGGTATGTTTCTTCTTAACTCAGCTCTCATCTTTTAACCATGAATCCATTCCCAAAGTATCTCTCCTGACTGTAATGACAAATGGCATCAAATTATTATGTCTCCCAGAAATTTGATGTTTCTGCTGCAGTTAAAAAACAAAACAAGAAACCAAAACATATTGTTAAAAAGACTTTTCTAAATAGTATTGCATCCCAAAATCTGCCTGATGCAGTTGAATAATTGTTTTAATGAAGACCCATCAAGTTTTTTTTAAAGGCCTTATTCTAGTTTTTATTAAACTCTGCAAAATATCTCTACATCCACAGAAAGACAAACCTATCCCCTCAATGGCACTTTGTCAAACAGATGGTATGGGGGAGGCTGGGAAGTAAACAGATATGCGCAAATACAGGTCTAGGTCTGTGCACAGAAAAAGACTGTAGGCACTGCTAGGTGCATATGAGAGTCTAAATTTGGTTCTTTCAAAACATCCCACATAAAAGTGTTTGTTTTATTTTTTACTTCCTGTGTCTCACCAAGAGGACAAATTTAGTAAATTCTATCTGTGGCAATGTTGTATCAAGTCAATGGGAACTGTGCATCCACCAGACATTGAACAGCACTTTCCGGCATTCTCCATCACTGACTATTCTGGCTAGAGCTGTCGCAGTCTGTCAACATCCAGAGGGTGTCACAGTTTGCACTGCTGCCTTAAGTCTAGAGATAGAAGCACCTGTCCAGAAAACTGGAGGTCTTTAGATGACCTTTACCCATTCTGGACTTCATTGCAGACTCTTGGGAGTTCCCTAGAACAAAGGAGATAAAAACAAAAGGCATACAGGATGCCTTAGCCTTCACTGAGCATGGTTGAGTTGTAGTATGCCATTAGTGATAGAGCATGTGTTTTCCATGAAAAAGATCCCATAATCAGTCTCCACTATCTTTAGACAGCACTGGGAAAGACTCCAGTTTGCAACTGTGCATGATTAGTATTGGTCAATGTAGGCCTTCTTGGTGGCTGCTCCCAGGCTGCAGAGCACCCTTCCCAGAGGTATTAGACTGGGACCCTCCTTGCTTTCCTTTTGTATGCAGGTGAAGACTTTTCTCTTTTGTCAGGCCTTTGAGGGCTGACTGCTCAGAGGGATGGGGGACCTTTAATGTGCTATGATGTTTTTCTTGGTTGTTCTTTTTAAAGAGTTCCTGTTTAACTGCTTCTAACTCTATTGACATTTTGAATTTTGTACAACGTAAACATTTTAACTGTATCTTTTAAAAATTCTTGCATGCTCCCTTGAGTTCCAAACTGGGCAAAAAACAGGATCATATTCATAAACAATCCTGAGTTACTTAGCCCCATTGTTTGACTTGGTGTGATCACCCCCTTTTTTTATGGAGGACTTTCTTTATTATTAGAGGTGCTTGACAGTGGAATGGACTGCCTCAGAGAGTGGTGGATTCTCCATTTTTGGAAGTCTTTAAACAGGGGTTATCAGAAATGCATCCTTCAGGAGTGATGTAGGCTTTTGGATCAGATAGCCCTTGCACTATCTTCCAACTCAGTGATTCTATCATTCTATGAAATACTTGCTTTCATCTCATGATAAATCTCTATATCACACGTGTCCATTACAATTAAAGTTTAAAAGTAGCATCCTGCTGAAAGGGGAAAAACAAAAACAAAACTCAAATATACAATGGAGGTTGATCTGGCTTGAAGCAATAAAACATGCAAAACTTGGGGGTGGAAAGAGAGATGTATCTCTCATAGCAAGAGATTGCATACAGAATTAGATAGCCCTCCCTGAATTGAGATAGTATTTAGAACAAAACTCTACCCACCACAATGTGTCGTCCCCGCCCCCGCTCCCAGCCCCACTTAATGTATCATTTTGGTTGGTTGAATTCGTCCCAAAAGGCCTCAATTTGTTTGGTAGCCATTTGATCCTGCAGTGCAAGATAACTGCATTAGAGAATTATTTTAGCTGATTTTAACAACTAAACCTCTAAATATCACACCCGCTTACAAAGTACCTCTCATCTACACTATCCTTTTCATCTGAAACATTCTTACTGGCAAATCGCCTCTGAAGCAAGCCGATCTGAACATGTAGCCATATCATTAAATTTCCTCATTTTAGCATGATATGGAGAGAGAGATCTTCTGAGATTCATCCTATACATTTTATAATAGCTGAGAAACCATTTTCTGGAGCCTCGTCTCCCTCTATTTTAAATACCTTTGGCTTGAAAAGTGCAGGGAATGAAGAGAGTACATGCTGTGTTGCACTAAATACTGTATATTACAAAACTCTACCTTCTACAAAGATCCATGCTTTCTCGTCTGATCAAGCTGCAGAAGCCTCCTTTAGTTGTACTGCGTGGACAGATTACAGACCATCACACCAGGGGCTTAATCTATGGGTAAATATTCATAGTTTATTAAGCTTCAGGGAACGCATGAAGCTGTTTAAGGCATATATGGAAGAACAGTGTCACAACAGAATCTGCATCTGAGGAAAACAGGGTTACTGCGTGTTAGCGAGTTAGCTTGATTTGAGTGCCACTGATGTGTAACTAACAAGACAGTGTGAGCTTCATGCTGCTGCTTATTTAATACTGGAAAAGACCTCCTTTAATCTAATCGACTAAAGGGGAATGGGCAGTAAGAGGCCCTTGCATGTGTTGGAAAGTGGTTTTTATCTTGAAAGCCAGAAAAATGTAACCCTGACTGATATACAGTTCATCAGAAAAATGGAAAGTTGGATCAGTTTGGGTTGATTCTGAGTGCATTTGTACTTTTGCATCAAACATATAGGGATAGGGAATCCCTGAACTTTTCACAGAAGTGACTGGCAGGTTCAGAGCCAGGTTAGTTTAATCTTAACAGATATCATCCTGTTTCAATTAACAGTAGGAAAACATACTGGATGCTTATTCAAGTCAGTCTTCCTCCCTTTTCCTGCTATATGCAGGTTTCTGGGATGATAGTTAATGCCAGGTTTGTACACTGGGAGAAAAGGATGGCTTCACCAGGAATGAAGAATCCCCTCCTAATATTTTTCTAGAAAAAACAACAACAAGACGCCATTTTTCTTGCCTGGGCTGGCATAAAAAATGCAACTGTTTCCATTAAACTCTTTCTTTGAAGAAAGATAACAAATAAGCTCAGGTGGAGTGAAACCTCACATTGTCACTTGCAGCAGACCCAAAAATGTGAAGTATAGCACTAACTGATATCTGAGACATTTTTTGTCAATACCCCATCTCCTCGTCCCTGATGTTTAGCTTCTGTACTGAAGCCAAATACAATACCATGTCATCTTGTAGGAAGGAGCATCATACACCCTGTTTAGTGAAGACTACAAGAATGAATGATGAGAAAGTTCCTGTTTATAAAACAACTTGTCATTTGTACCAGTAGCTGATTCCGCAATGTGGTTTCATGCTGCTTTTAGCATGGGAAGTTCAGTTATATCTCCTCTGCATACATACCCCTCTCACTTCTAATTTTCCCCATGATTAGGCATTTTTTTCCTTAAAAATAACCAAAAATCCAGCTGTGTACATTATTAATGAAAGGAGTTGCATTATCTCACAAATTAGACATGGGGGGTATAGAGGGGGTGTTTATTTCAGTCTGAGTTCTGAAGCCTGGGGCATAGAATCTGTGCATCTGCTCTTCTGCTGGTCTCTTGTGGGTTAGCTCAGATATCAGTGGCAGCACAATCACTTCAGCAGCCGATTCATCTACATCACTTGCTTTGTTTGTTAAAGAGATGATGGCATCTGCTTGGGTTTGGTCTTTGTTGTCCTACTCTGGTTTGCTTTCTTTTCTTGATGGTGACTTTGCTGACCCACACTGACTAGGTTTCATATAGTTGTTGTTGCTGCTGCTATTGTTTCATTGTATTGCATTATGCCAGGGAGTAGATAGCATTAACTGGTGATGTGGCTTCTGAGCTCTCATTGCCTTCTGTCTCCTCTTTGTCCTTCTTGACAGTGTACTGGCCAATAAAAGAGCCATCCTCATTGAATTGCCCTTCACCTCCTTCGCCATAGTCCACCAAGCTGTCATCACTCTCTTGTTGTTTTATTGTGCCATCCAATGAGGTCTGACTGCCCTGCAGCGGCTTGTTGTCTTCATCACTAGCACCAAAAAGAAAACAAGGAGCATTAGAATTAGAAAGGCAAAAACAAAGCATGATTTCAAAGGTACATTTGGGAAGGTGATGCTTGAGGTGACTACTCAAAAGAGGCAACTAGAGTGTAGCAGAGTCTGGGTAATATGACGTAAGAAGTGGTTTGTTAGAAATTACTTGGTGAGATCTGTGCAGATGCAACAACTGCCTGTGAATACAAAGGTGCAAAGGATAAGATTTCCCTAGCAACATACATAAATAGGCCCTTTTTTCAAGGCATATGATGGTGAAAATGCCACAACTATAAAGTGACTTAAGATTTAATCACTTGATAGTCACTAAAGCATGCAGTAGTACAACAAACCATCCTGAGCATTGTAAATTTGCAGACATTTGGTTGGCAAAAGGTAAATTTGGAATCAATCATCTACAGGCAGTTGATTGCCTCTTATTAATGTCATATTGGACATTTCAAATAAATTCTTTCCTATTCAACTTTTGATAATGACGCGGGCAATCATAAAATGTTACTTTAACATTTCAATGAATATTTTATGACCTTTTTGCAATAGGAATGATGTGCAGACCTGTTTTATTATATTACGCATAACATCATAGGTAGCACTGCTTGTTTATTTTTTGCAGTCTTGGGGACAGCCCCAAGATACTGGCACTGAAGGAGCAAGGAAAATCTGTGAGTCTGGGTTAACTCTAATTCATATACATATATGAGACTATGGTGAAAGAAGGGCAATAGGTCCTATTAATAATGATTCTTAATACAACTTTCCTCTGTTCTTTCCAACAGGACTGAGCAAACATGTGGCCCTCTGTATGTTGGTGGGGCTCCCAACTCAGATCAGCCCCAACCAGAATGGGGACTGGTCTGAGATGTTGGGAAGTACAGTCACAAATGTATGAAGCCTCACAGGTGGTTCCTCAGCAAAGAAAGAACAGTTTCACTATTATTATGCCCTGCTTGCAAGGTTCCCAGGGCATTCCCCAAGCTACTGCTAGATGCAAGTTAATGGGCCATCAAGAGTTTTGAGAAATGTTATCTATGTGTATGGACATGTGTCAATATTAATGCTCTTTGCTCTTTTTCTTATTCTATTTTAAAATAATGTGAGCAATTAAAATTTTATCTGTCTGGAGGGAAGAATCTGAAATGCAGATTATGCTATCAGCTGTTAACATCTCTAAAAAGATTTTGTGGTCTCCATTTATGGCACTCATAATTGCTATATCTCATCAACGGTAGGTCCCATAGACCAGTTATTCATTTAGTAAAAGTTCAGCTCTTTTTAATGCTTTCAAACCAGCTACCTGGTACAATTAATGACTACCTGTTCCTGATTACTTGCATAATGTAGGCACAGTATTATGTTTGGTAACCAAAATGGTAATTCTTTCCTCTTTACATTCTAAATCAGGGGTTCTGTGACATTTGCATATTAATTTTAAATGTCTACCAAAAACACCATACCCATTTTGGCACCCATATACAAATGCACATGTTATTTTTTACAACCACTGCCTTTGGCAAGTGCTTGGATCTAAAGGAAGAGAAGGTATCACGCAAAAAAGGTCTGGCAGCCTTCCAACACAAAGCCGGACTGACATAATTCAATGATGTTAATTTGAAATCTTAATTTTCCAAATTTAGTGAACATTCAGATAAAATGTGGTTTGCATTTGGGTTTCCCTTTTTGTCTGTCTCCATCTATGCAGGTGGCAGATTATTACCCCTTGCTTTTTTGCTGGCCTTGTCGCTCCAAAGGCTACAATCCAGAGAACCACACAGCCAATTCTGATGGTCTTTTCTCTTCTGCCGTTAAAGAAAAGTCCTTTGCACTGCATGGGAAGTTACTTTTCATTGAGGGCTATTATTACAATGCAAAATATCCAAACCCTAGGGCACAGTAGCTCTCTGGACAGTTGGTCAATGCTGTTGTATTATTAGTGCAATTAGGAAGGTGAGTATATGTAACCTTTTAAGATATAGATACAATTTGTTTATTTATTAAGACAGAAATCTTGCAGCCTATGTGATGCATTAATTAAAAGGAAGCCCGAGTCATCATGTTTCAGAGTTGCATATGCCTGGGAAATCATGTTGCTAGTGAAAGACTTACAAGGAATCTTCACGCTCAAATAGCATAAAGCTGCCTATAGCTTCTTGCCCACACTTCCTTTCCTTTATTCTTCCTTTTGCTGCCCTGCACATGAAAGTATTTTTTAAAAGTTTTTGAGGCACGCCATACAATTTGTTTACCTGACAATAGAGAATGTTTCAAAATGCCAAAGCAGAAACCCCCTTTCCATGTGAGCAATCTACTTTTGATTGTGCGATGAATGGAGAACAGTCATTGCATATCGAAGAATTTACCACTGAAAAAGGGATGATGTCAAAACCATGGCAATTCAATTGGCTGGCTTCAAATTGGCTGGCAGAATGCAACTCATTTGACACAAGGTACCCAAATTTTCAAAGACAGGAATAACAAATGATTATTTAGTGGTGTTAGATGCAGGTGAGTGGTGAAGAGGCAGGGAAAGGGGATGGGCAGTGTTTCGGTGATGGGACTGCAGAAAGAAAAAGCTTTGTGGGCTAGACTTGGGAGCAATCCACAGTCCTACCTTTCAAGAGACCTTCATGGTCCATGAAGAAAGACAAGGTGAAAAGAAAGAAGAAAGAATGGGAATAAAACAGAGAGAGAGAGAGAGAGAGAGAGAGAGAGAGAGAGAGAGAGAGAGAGAGAGAAGCAGAAAGAGCCTGATCAGAGAGCAAAATGATGAGGTATGCATTTTGGGACAGTGCTAAAAAAAGCAAAACAAAGCAAAACAATCTACCACGACTGTATTTCCCCGAAGAACAATATACAACAAGGAACAATTGCATAATCTGTGTAAATATACATAAATAATATACAAAAATGTATATTATGGAGTCCAAAAGATGTCATTTCCAAACAAACAACAAGTAGAGGGACATGCTCAGAGATGAGCAGTGGGGAAAACAGTTATTTAGAATCAAGTATCAGCAAAGTTGGTGCCTCACATGGCCTTCATTCAAAGTAGTGATGAAAGGTAGTAAATAGCCACTCATTTTGAGGGCTTGTATCATATCCTACTGTAAGGAAAGTAAGCTCTTTACAGAATGGTTGTCTTCTTCAGAGAAAGGAATGCAGTTATATTTAAACACTGACTGAAAATGGACAGTTTGCAAATAGGAGGATTGGGGTACTTATCCTATGATTCTCATTGTGGAAATTGTATTGGATAAATAGATAGAAAGTGTTTACAGGAAGCTAGCATGAAGTGAGGCTGGTAGAGAAAAAATATGAGTTATTACTTATATTGAACAGATAGATATTTGACTGCATATACTGGGGGTGGGTGAAACAGGAAACAAATGCATTATGAAATGCATTTGCTCCTTTCTTAATGGTTGTATAAGTGAGTTTTGGGTAGTCATCCCAGAAGAATGTAGAATTGATGAGGCACTGTTAAGAGTAGTAATCCTGTTCATCAAGCAGTGTACACTTCTTATACCAGAAGATGGAGTTAGCATTACTCCATCCCCATGGGAAAAAGCCTGAAGGCATCACAAAATTGTCCAAAGTGGTCTAGTGCTTAAGAACACTCTTAGGGTTTATGTGAATCCATCTGTCAGCCATCAGAGAGCATATGCTCCTACCTTTTATCATGCAACTACTAACTCCCTATACTCACTATTGCCATTTTTTTAAAAAGAGAGAACGGTAGCATTTATATTTCTCAAAATCAGCACTAAAACTGTAAGTGCCTAGGTTAGGCTGGTGTGGAGCCCAGTTAAAATATCTGAAAACATGTGTGATTGGATCTAAAATCTAGCTTCTGCTAATAGAAGATCCATCCTCACAGAAAGTCCTTGCATCCATTTGTCCCCTGATGCCATGTGTAGCATTTTTATGGGTTTTGTGGGGAGGGCATACACTCCATTTTGCACTAGCCCAGGTACACATGCCTAAATGTGGTCAACCTATTGAGAAAAAGGCTAAGGAAAGTGCAAGTATGGACCAAAACAATGGCTACAAGGTTTTAACAGTCCAGCTGTGGCTTGTCTATTTTAATTTTCACATTATTTTGCTCTCTTAGAATGTAGTAAGACATGATTACTGTATCAGAATGCTATTTAAGTGTAATGGCTTCAAAACTTCTAAGAAGACCATTATTTTGGCAGCATAGTAGAATGAAGTGACAGTGTGTCTTAATTAGAGTCTGCAGCAATTGGAATGCTGCATACATAAGGCAGCAAGGATGAATAGAGCATGATAAGAACATAACAAAATGCTTCTATGCAAATAGGAAGAGAATAAAGAAAGCATGTCAGCTCGGGTCCCATCCACCTTTCAAACACTACTCATCACTTCATCTGGCCTAACATCTTAAGAGTTGTGAATATTAATCTACCAACCACACTTCAGTGTCAATATCCACATTCATCATTGATCCTGACTGCTCATAGGAAGTGTCATTTCTTCTAACTGTCTACATAAATGTGTGCAGAAATTTGGTGGGATGGGAGCAAGCAAAACATAAGTGCATTCTGAGCTTCTCTGAGGCTCTAGTGAAAGGATGTGTAATACATCTTCAGTGTTTCTGCTCCAATACTAATGGAATACTTCGACATTTCTAAGGTGCGCTTTGTCTACTGAGCTCACTCCTATAATCAAATATTCAATTCAGACCAGTTCTCATTGTTCTTTTTTTACCATAAAGACTTGATAATGAGGAATCTTAAGAAATCATTTAAAACAGGCAGCATTTAATACTAGGGTGACTTGTTTCAACAATGTAACACTAACCTGGAACAGAAGTACATTACAAAGGTACATGCTTCTTTTAAGTGTAGTGAATCAAGACTATTCACAGGTGTGATTCAGAGGTGTATGTTTCAAGAGTGCTCAAATGACTTTGTATTGAATCTAGTAACGTTACTCAAAACCTTTTTCATTCTATCATGCTTTGAGGAAAAGTTCATTTTATAGAAAAAATGGAAATGTAATGTTCAAGTTAAAGTGCAATCTTTATTCGGAACAAAAAAGCACATGTCAAGTTGTCAAAACATGTGCTTTCAATGATAATAGTTTGTTGAAGACTAAATATTAAGGTTACTGCCTGAACAGCTTAATATCAGAGCTTGGGCAAGTGAAGTAATGCTTCTGCAAAATGAGCCTTTGGTTACAAGATCAAAGTTTTGATGGCTGATATTAAATAAGATCTATTTCCACCATTCATTTATTAATGCCAAGCTGTTTTGTTCTTTTACCATGTTATTCAATTGCCTTTCTCCCCTTATCTGCAACCCCCATTTGTTTACATGTCAGGTATCAATATATATTTATTGTAGAATAAACTATAAGACGAACTTCTGTTTTCTCAACCATTTGCATGGGTGAAAACTGGTGTACTCTTAAGATATCTTAATATAGTTTATGGACATTTTTGTTTATCAAAATATTAATATTTGAAAAAAGAGCAGATGTTTATTCAACCCTATTAACCTAGCATTTTAAGCTATCCAGCATTTCCAAACACCTTGACAGGGACGGTCACCATATATGTATCCACCAGTGATTTTTTTCTTCCTTTCCTGGAAACATATAAAGGCCTGGCAGCTGATGGCTTATGGGTTACCACTGGTCCATAGATCACCAGTCTTTGGTTTTTATTTTGGATCCAATATCTTCGAGAAATCAAGATCACCAATAAAATTCGGAATATTGGTTTTACTATGTAAAAGCACTTTTGAAGAGAAGGAGTGAGTGAGAAACCATCCCACCATTTCTTTGAATAAGGCAGTTTCCAAAGTGAATGGGATACTCATACATTGAAATGTCAACCATGTCACCTAAATCGCGATTATATTCCTTTGAGGAAAATAGACTTTGATGGAATGGCACAAGCACAATGCAGCAGTGCAAACCCAAAAGAATGGGATCATTTCTCTTTTAATTGAAGGGCTTTTTTCATTCAAAGAACAGACTTAAACTGAGCAGAGGCTCTCTCCTGAATTAAGATGGGGAAGCATTTTTCGCTGCTTCCATAGCTCCTTTATTTGAAGTCACCAATGCTGCGTCTCAGGGACAAGGGTCCTCAGAACAGTTAAGTTGATTTCACTTTCATTGCTAGTAATCCACTAACCATGCTGGTCTGGATACCTTAAAATGTTCTGCATTAATAGACTTGAATATACATCTATTCTTTTATCAGCCATCCAGTTATACATCTGAAGGTTCCACATATGACTTTATGCAGCATGGCAGGGGATTGTACAGGATGGCCCTTGTGGTTTCTTCCAACTCTATGATTTAGACATAGTCCATTCTTTGATATACTATTGTGAAACTGTCTGAGACACTAGATCTTCCATTCCATTTTTATTAAAGTCTGTTATATTTATGTCTGCTGTCAAGTAATACTAGAAATGCTGGAGAAATTGTTGGGATAGTGGCAGTGGGGAATCTTAAATCAACTTTAATCAGGGATTATTATTATTTTGTTTAAAGGCACCTTTGCTATCAGTCATATGGATTAATGAAATGGGATTAATTCAGCAAGTGCTAAACCACATTACCTGTTTCAGTCCATTAGAAGCAATGGGGAAACAAATGTAAACCTTGAACGCAGGACCCATCTGTGAATAGCCAAAGAAAATACCTCGCTTTGGGATGCTGTGAGGAAGATGGGTTACTCTCGTTAAAAGGATGTGTTTGAAACACTTGGGGTGGTAGGTTTTATGTGGTCCCAATCACAACTTGTCCCTGAGAAGAATTTGATATGTGGCATCAAGATCTACGCTACAGAAAATATTCTGGAATATGAAGTTCATATTGGCTTTTAGTAAGTACAGTTTCTTCTCTGCAATATAATCTGAGCATTTTGTTTTTCATGTCTCGACAGTGTACAAACCGAGCATGAGGGAATCCAGTATCACCAAAGCCCTAAGATGTCTCTGCACACTCTGAATCTTTGGGTATATGGCTGGGAAAAAAGGTGTTGGAAATTTCCAGTGTCCTGCAGCATTTGACTTTCTCATCTATTTGGTAAACAAGCAGCGGGTGGGTTTCTACTGAGGCAAAACTGACAATGAAATATAATGAACATATATTGAAAACTCTGAACTCCTGCTTTTTCAGATATTTAAGGATGATAGAGTCAGTCTACACCTACAGATAAATCATATGGTGGAAAGTTGCTGAGGCTGTATCTTTTCCACCCTCTGGAACTATTTATATAAACATTTGTCTTCCTACTATCTACCTGGAGAATACTAGCACAAGCATAGGCTAAAACTTATGGTTCCTGAACAGGACCTAAACTCATTATGTTGACCACTTGGGTGGTTCTGGGGGTTATGTTTCTGCATCAAGAACTCAAAGTACTGCCCAAAAAACAAATAACAAATTATATAAAACACCCAGGGCTGGGCAAAAGACTAAATGGACTTTAGAAAAAAAGTTAAATAGTTCAGGAGAGTTCTCCAACCAATTTCAAGGCAGAACTGATACTCTTTGAAGTGTCTTGGATTGACAGCTCTCCCATTATTTTTTAAACCAGAAAAGTTATTGAGGAAAGTCTCAGGCCTGTAAAAACAGCCTGGTGAGCTGCACTTTGCCTACTAGTGCTATAGCTCAAAAGTGCTAATTTACCAGAGATATTGATGCAAGACTATCTTCCACCATGCAGCCTGAAATGATATCTTTGGAACTGTATACTGCATTTCTTTGAATGGAGCAATCTATCTGTGTGTGAACTTCCTTGCTTCCCACCACCATCCCTCCCCATTTTTCACGAACCTAAAAGGTAGTGGCAAAATTAAAAAAGCAGCAGGAAATGTAAAATTATGAGCATGTGGTGGTTATTTGGGTGATCACTGAACTGGCAAAGGAACTATTTGTAATGGGCAAATGGGTGGCAAATAACTATTGGATAGTCAAGCTGAAAACATACCTGTAGTCAAACGAGCCATTATCTACTTTCTGGTCATCAGGGTCCAGAGGCACGTCTTTATTTTCTCGCACTGTGAAGAAATATACATTTTTTTAAAAAAAGAGTAATGCTGTCATGTCTTCAAAGCAGTAATCCTAAATGCTTTTATTAAGAAATGGTACAATTGAACAATTAGCATTTATTTCTTCACAAAAATTCACTGAATTGCATAATTAATTTATTGTCTTTTAGTGAGCTCCTGTATTTCAGACAAAGGAACTGACAAAGCCATCTGAATATTTTCAGACAAAGGAACTGACATAGCCATCTGAATATTCCTTGCCTAAGAAAATCCTATGAAATTTAAGGGGGTGTCCCATGAACAGACAACTTGAAGGCATATATACACATAATGCTACTCATAAATTTGTGCTGACAGCAGATATACTGTAGATGTGAAGTAAGGAGAGTAACTGAAAATAGAAATTATCTGAAGAATCTGCTGCAGTGGACCATTTTTTGTGGGTCACTCCTTGTCATCAATGAGAAAAGCTGACAGTATTTGTTACATCCTTAGGCCAGAATTTTATTAAAGACATATACATGCATTGGTGTTTCTTATGCATACAGGTGTCCTATTTTGAGAGCTGTGGAGATTTCTCCATAGTTCCCATAGACCTCAAAGTGTCCCACCGACTTATTGGAAAGTCCCAGAGCTTGTCCTGCATGGTCCTTGTGTGCTCCACAGAGAGCAGCTACGATCAGAGAAGCATGTGGCGATGTTTCTGTAGCTTGATGTGGAATGATATCATCAGCACCAAGACCTGCTTGGGTCCTCTAGGATTTTGATGGTGCTGTAGTCATTGCGTTTCTGGCTATGAAGAGGTAACCTGACACTGATTTGATTTTGCCTGGAGTGCCATGAAAAGATGCTTTAAAGCTTTACAGTAAGACAGGGGAGGTATATGGCCCATTGTAGCATTGATCTGTATGTATTTATGCTAAACTGAGGAGGTATTAGATTGAGGTCTTAGTATTAATGTCTGCAATATAATGGTGTATTGTATATGTGTGCATATATGTCAATGTGTGTCTATTTATTTATTCTATATCTATGTTAAATGCAAACAAAATAAATGGAAAACAGTACGGGAAGGAGAAGCCAAATGGGAAAATCAGCAAATTCGAGTCTTGCCATACTCATGCAGACCAGATAGCACCTGGTTTTGACCATACTCATGCAGACCAGATGCTTTGTTTTAGCACCTGGTTTTGACCTCCTGAGTCCCTCTTTGGAAGCAAGAACTGATATGCTCCTAATAATAATAATAATAATAATAATGGTCTTGAACTTGTTTTGTTTGTTAAATTGTATATTTACATTTAATGTATTTGTATTGTTTTTAACTATATTTATATTAATTGTTAGTAGCCTTGAGTCCTTGTATTGGGACAAAGGTGGGATAAAAATAAAGTAAATAAATATACTGTAATGTATGGCAAAGGGGGTGGGTATAGTGGCTATCATAGAAATACTTTGAGCTGCTCTAATTTCCTTTCCTCCATTCTAGGGATATGTGGTAAGAATGAGAGGCTTTGGCAAAGCACTTGTATGGCAATGGTTTTCTTGTTGACAACAAAGTGGCTTAGAAGTGTGGACTTCTATTTCCTCATGTGAACTTTCTTTTCAGGGAGCAGAGAGGGTTAGCCACCAAATCCTCATGGCTCTTGGGATATCATTCTGGGCACTGCAGCACTGTGGTCTTAATGTGGCTTTACAGCCTTTGTAGGGTGAATTGGAAGGTGATGGACAGACTGCACTCTGATGCCACAAGATGCAATCTTTAGAAATGGAGCTACAAAGTGGAGTCCACAACATGTGAGCACAGAGAAGAGCAAACCACAGACCACCTACTACAATGCAGTCTGAGCCCTGTCACATGCATGATTTTTTTTGTCATGTCAGGAGCGACTTGAGAAACTGCAAGTTGCTTCTGGTGTGAGAGAATTGGCTGTCTGCAAGGATGTTGCCCAGGGGATGCCTGGATGTTTTGATGTTTTTACCATCCTTGTGGGAGGCTTCTCTCATGTCCCCGCATGAGGAGCTGGAGCTGATAGAGGGAGCTCATCCGTGCTCTCCCAGATTCGAACCTTCAGTCCTGCTGGCACAGGAGTTTAACCCCCTGTGTCACTGGGGACTCGATGGGAGGACCTTCTTACAGTGACACCAGAGGCACTTGAAGTGGCCTGCTTCTGGTCAAAGGATATTTAGCATAATGGCAAGATTTTAACTTTGTGGTTTTTTATGCATGATAATTGTATTCTCAGTTCGCTTCTGACAGGATAAATAAATAAATACAGCCTTTGTAACATGTTTATATTAGAAGCATTTTATGTTCTCTCTCTCTTTATAACAGTATATCAGCAACCCACTCTTATACTTCAAAATAGGGTTCTTCTGAGTTACCCATGTGTACAAATTTGCAATGACTGTCTATATCAACACACATATATACCCTGCATTTTGTCTGTAGCTGAGGTGAAATAGAGTTTTCTCTCTATTTCACTTCATCTTCAAGTCACAGATTTTCTGCAAGTCAATGTAGATAATCCTTCTGCTCTACTGAACAGGCTCTAAACAAGTATTAAGCATTTGCAAAAGAGTCAGGGACAAGTAAATGAAAGAGAGAAGTGTGGAAACATGGGTAAAGCTCAACTATTTCTCCAATTGTTTTTATAGGTATTGCTATTCCCTACCTCTAATCTTTTCATGCATTATATCTGCCCAACTCAAAAACAAAAAATATTCTGAATACATATTGTCTTCCCCTTCCTCCCTGGAGCTAACAGCTACTTCCAAAGGAAAAATCCATATGGAGCATAGGTTAAACATTTCCTTTCCCTGGTGCAAGTTGTCAATATAGAGGACCAACTTATTGTCTAGCAGTTTTTAATAATAAATTGAAAAATCGATTCATGGTTGTCCAAAATCATGTCTACTTTAGATCCTGGAAATGAACCAGCATCATTCCCTATACCAGTGGTTCTCAACCTGTAGGTCCCCAGGTGTTTTGGCCTACAACTCCCAGAAATCCCAGCTAGCTAACCAGCTGTTAGGATTTCTGGGAGTTGAAGGCTAAAACTTCTGGGGACCCAGAGGTTGAGAACCACTGCCCTATACAGTACTGTATTATTTATTTGGTGAGTAAAGATACAACTTGTCGATTCTGTGTTATTGTTCATTATACCAACATAAAGGTTTCAGCTACTTAATGATTTCTTTGATTTATGTTCTGTCTTTCCCCCAAAATAGGACTCAAAGTGGTCGAGAATATAACTTAAAACAAAATAGCTAAAATTATAAATGGTACAAAACTTTAAAAAAGCATTATACAATCTATACAACTACAACAATGCTTTAAAGACAGAAATCTGGCACAATTTCATATGCATCTTACACAGGTGAGCATCTGGTGGTTTATCCCAACTAGAGTAGACCAATTCAATCAATTGTTGAATGGTGAAATCCCATTTGGATAAAGCAATAGATTCAATAGCTCTGTTCAGAACTAAAACAAAATTTAAGCCTTAGTATGTTTTGCTGATCTTGGTGGCCATCATAAAGACATATCACGTAATCCACCAGGACACAGGGAAGGTACATAACTGAGCCCTTTCCCCACTTGGATCGAGGTGGATCGGCGCTGCTCGTGTTATTGGACCTCACGGCAGCGTTTGATACCGTCGATTACCAACTTTTGATACACCGCCTGGCGGTAGCGGGTGAGGGGACAGCCCTCAGCTGGCTGTCCTCCTTCCTCCAACGCCATCAGCAGCGAGGGAAGTGGGGAGGGGTGGTCTCCGGAGGTTCCCCGCTGAGTTGCGGGGTCCCTCAGGGGGCCATCCTTTCCCCGCTGTTATTTAACATCTATATGCGACCACTCGCCCAACTGGTGCGGAGTTTTGGGCTGGAGTGTCATCAGTACGCTGATGATACCCAGCTCATTCTGAGGTTGGACCCCGGGGCAGTCTCTGTACCCAATAATTTCCATCTTTGCCTTGAAGCCGTTACTGGATGGCTGCGAGCCAGTAAGTTGAGGGTGAACCTGGCGAAGACGGAGATCTTGTGGCTGGGCCGTCCGGGGGGGGGGGGGGTAGCGACCCAGCTGCCAACGTTCGATGGTGTGGCCCTCTGCCCTCAGCCATCGGTGAAAAGCCTGGGAGTCCGGCTGGACGCCCAGCTGTCCATGAAGGAGCAGATCGGCTGCACCTGCAGGACAGCATTTTACCACCTACGGATGGCTAAGCGCTTGGCTCCCTACCTCTCCCAACACGACCTGCCACAGTGATCCAAGCCACGGTCATCTCTAGGCTCGACTACTGTAATGTGCTTTACATTGGCCTTCCCCTGTCGATGATCCGGAAGCTTAAGCTAGTGCAGCATGCCGCAGCACGTCTCCTTATGGGAGCTTCAAGATCCGACCACGCGACTCCACTCTTGCGCGAGCTGCACTGGCTCCTGATTGAATTCGGGTCCTCTTCAAGGTGTTAGTTCTAACTTGTCAGGCCATTGATGGTTTGGGGCCAGTGTACTTGAGGGAGCGACGGACCCCTGAGGTGCCTGCGAGATCACTGCGCTCTGAGGAGTTCAACCTCTTAGAGGTGCTGTCCCTCGGAACCTGCAGATTGGCCTCCACACGGCGGAGGGCATTCTCTGTAGCTGCTCCAAGTCTTTGGAACGGCCTCCCAGAGGAGATCCGGGCAATCCGTGTTCTTTTGCCCTTCCGTAAGGCGGTGAAGACCTGGCTCTTCAGGAAGGCGTTCGGCCCTAGCTCAATCCCATTGTGCGCCAGATCGCCTATGGTTCCCAGATGTTCATCATGCCCCTCTAGCCTTCGTTGAGGGCCATTGCCTCATCATGTTTTAACTGTTTTAATGTTTTAATGTGTTTTAACTGCCTAACTTGTTTCATCATATTCATTGTGTCTATGCTTCCTTGTAAACCGCTCTGAGCTCCGGAGTGAGCGGTATACTAAATCGAAGTTAATAAATAAATAAATAAATAAATCTTGTTAACTTTATTCTTTCTGCAGACAAATTTCATTTGAAAACACAAAATGAGCCAAGATACTTAAGCATGTCTGAAATCAAATCTAATGAAAGAAATGAAATGAGGCATGGCCACACTCTAGCAGGGCTTTCTTTTTGTCTTGCCTTTAATGAGAACCCTTCCCCCTCTTAGATACCCTAGATGTGAAGGAATAAATCCTTCCAGGGACAAGGCTATAGTTAAGTTCAGATCTAATTAGATTCAGGAGCAAATATTTTTTAAAGAGCAAAACCAGCAAAAGCAATGTGCCCCTAGGAGACAGGTGTTCTCTTACCTGGATATTTCCCTCCTCTGCTTCTCTTAATGAAGCAAACTATCAGCAAAATCAGCACCAGGAGAGCGATGGCACACATCAATCCAATAAACCAGCCCTGAGTTGCAATGTCCCTTGGGGGCTTAGTATATGCTAGTAGGAGTTGAAAAAGATAAGTTAAAAGAATTGTTCAATACAGTGAAGTAAATGAAAATACCAAGCCATTGTGATTCAATTTTCTGTCCCCCATGAATTCCCAACCATTATGTTTTAGAACTAATATCCTAAATGCACATATACTGTGTGTGTGGACTGCTTTTGTGGGTTCCTTCGTTGTTCCAACAGTACAATCCAAGCAGAAAATCCAAGAGTGGCAGTGAAAGCTGAGGGGTAAGGCAGAGAAACAAACATATTCATATTGAATAGCAAAGGCTGGTTGTATAACATGCAGGGGGTGGGGAAGAAGCAAAAGAAAATGGGTAACAGATTTGATCTCTTGTTTATAGTAATGGAAAACCACAAAATGTGAGTGAGATGAACCTCGAAATGAGATTGGAAAAGTTCTTCAGGAGAGGGCTTCTCTTTGTCTCTTTGTAAAATAAGTACTATATAGAGTACAAAAGGAGTCCCCACACACATTCTGCAATGCCCTGAAAACCACAAGTGCAAATGAAAACTGCATCAAAGCTAGGGGAATCCCTCACAAAAGAAAAATTAGTAAACTGTTTTAGCAGATGCTATTTTTCGTTCTTGCCATCCTGACTTCTTGGCAGAAATAACCACACTTCCATGAGTTGTCCATCTGTCTGCTTAACACTTATGGATCAAAATTCAGCAGTTATCACCACCTTCATCAGCATTAAAGATTTTATGGAAATTTGGAAAGATGCTCGCAACACTCTGAGTAAAGACTCTATTCCTAGGGAGCAAATACCTAAACATTTTTTTAGCTTTGTGTCACTGCTCCACCATTCTTCATCTTCCACATTTTAGAATGAGCATGACTTCTGGTATAGTATTACTAGAAGTTAAAAAAACACCAAATGTTGGGCACTGAAGCAAGAGAGAGTAGAAGGCTCAAAGAAAGGCTTATTGGTGTAATCCACTGCTCCATTATTAGGCTATATGCATCTGTCCAGATCCCAGATTAAAATAAATGGACAATGCCATTTCTAATCACCTTACCTGGATTGTCTTATAGTTTGCCTTCTTTTTGCCTTACTTATTGAAAAATTACTCCATTTCACTATCAAGTTCTCTCTACATACATTAGATGTTCAATACAGGCTAAGTTAGTCATGCTTTACTCTTACTGAAATTGATCGGACCTCAGTTAGCCATGACTAGAATATTCCAATGGTTTCAATGGGACTAGTGCTGCTAACTTAGCCTCGATCCCATTCAAAATGTTTTGGTGTCACAACAAGAAAAGAATTCTAAACACAATGGTCAGAATCCTGTATCACCTACTTAGTTAAGTATACCAAGTTGCCAACAGAATAGACCTTTTCCCTGATGCAGGTGATGCATAATAAAGTAGGTTGGGGGGGGGGGAGGAGTTATAATTGGATCAATAGTGTTATAATCATGACTAAGTAATGATTATGAATATGAAATAGTTACCTAAGTTTGTACATCTGTAACTGTTTATCTTCACAAACACTACGTAGTCATGCCGCAATTGAAATTCTCTCCATTACTTTACTGGGTACCATCTATATTGGAACAAGGAGGTCGACTCTACCAGCAACTGGAACATTCAGTGATCTTAAATACAGGATTTTGGCCAGTGTGGATGTTAAATTTAGAAGATAGTGATATAAATTTTTCTACATAATCCTGACAGGAATTGAGAACAAAGCCTGAAGATCAAAAAAGAAACTACTAATACAATGTATGTCTAATGCTGGTGATTATTTTTCATTAAAAAAATGAAAACTGATCTACCTACCTAATTTTTAAAACATTATACACTGCCAGGAACTACTGGAATTTAAATAGAGGTTATTATTTATACATGAATACTAAAATGGTCATACCAGTCTTACAGGAACAGAAATTTAATGAAGACAACTTGCAGCTTATGTATGTATCACTTTATTTTCTTGGGCACAGATCATCCTGGACGACTAAACCATAGACATTCAAAAACACCTTAAGCAATATGAATGCATTTCAAACTCCATGAAAAAAACCCACCCCAACTCATCAAGTCTGTATGTAAGCCCCATGACAGGAATGATTCACTCAGACCAAACTGTGAAAGGGCTTAACAGTTGGATTCATGACTTGAAAATCAATGAAATTTTCCCTTCCTGTGAATCAAAATGGAATTGTGCTATTAGACCATAACCTAATGGCTTTATCAAAACACTAGGAGGAAGTTATATGTATAAGCAGCTTTCAAATTATCTTTAATAAATTAAAAATATAGTGAACAGCACTAATGGAAGCTTATTGCTCCACACAGAATTGAAATTCTGCCAACGTTATAATGAATACGTAGTTTGCATTCACAAGCAATCCCCCTCTCCCCATTTTTCTATACTTTCTCAAGGTCTTCTCATACATACTTCTTGCTCAGTTCTAAAATATATGTTTTCAGAAATGGCTTGTTCCCCAAGAATATGTGAAGGGCTATTTTCCCTTTTACCTCCATTCAAGTGTGTGGATATAACGTTTTTGGTTTCTCTCTACCATCTTGGCAGCATTCTTAAAACTCTGTTTCAGGTCTTAAACAAAGCTGGGAAAGGATGATATATCTAGGGCCCTTTCACATCACATAGCTGTCATACTACAATCCCACTTTAATTGCCATAGTTCCACTCTAAATCCTGGAGTTTCACAAGCCACTGTTCTCTGGCTGAAACTTCTAAGTACTTCTTCCTAACAGCAAATTCCAGTCACTCCAATAGAAACAAGCCGTTTCTATCTACAAGCCTTTGCCTGGCCAACAAAGCTGCACCTTCTACTTGCTATAGTTTCTGGCTGTATTTTCTCTGGCTCGGCTCACTGGGCTAAGGGATACAACAGACAAGGAACACATTGCCTGATTCTAAAATTAATATGGCTGCCCCCAGCTCTGGCCTGGCCCTGAGTCTGGTAGCAAGATGCCAACTGCAAAAAGGTTCATTCTTGATATTTCAAATGTAATTAGTGTAATAATCAAAGTTTGAACATGAATCCTTTGGAAAGTGACCCCAACTGGAGCACTTGCTTTATAAAACAAAGATCCCAGGTTCAACGTCATATCTTGGCACCCCTATTTTTAAAAATGGGTGATGTAACCCATATATAGAACAGATTGATTTTCTGTAAGAAAGTTTCTGTAAAACTTGCAAAATTGGCACTTCATTGGATTTTTTCCTCTATCTTATTAGCTGATGCTTCTCTGAAGCTATATGTACAACTTTAATTGACTCAAGGTTTCAGGTGCCACCTCCTAGCCTTTGTCATTTTGACATTCTCCCCATTTACTGTTGGCAACTGATTTACCACACAGCCGCTTTCCCTGTTAAAAGCTCTATTGTGTGGGAGAAGCACACATATAAACTATGAACATCTTTTAATGGAACAAGTTTTTTTTACTAATTGCATGGACCTGAGAAATGCATTAAGCTAAATTAATCTACAGAATTGGGACAGTGGGAATGGAATTATGCTCGAGGCCATAGGAACAATGGATATTCTATTAATGATACCAACATAGAAAAGCTTTCAAGAGATGAAGAAAAGTTATGAATCTAAAAGAGATCCAGAGGTAACAGTTCAGTTAGGCTAATGCATGGAATAAAAGGTAAAAAAGGTGTTCTTTATAGAATAATCAAAGATTCTCTCCAAGCATATTCACAAAACGCAGTGCCTTAGCAATGCCAAAACTACAAAAGAAACCCATCAAATGCTGTTTTCCCAAGCTACTTAAATTTAAATTTCAGGAGTGAAGAGTCTGTTTTGTGATCCAAGCAGAGCCTGAGAACATGGAAATGTGTTTTATTAATAGCTCTATACATGTGTTGTTTATGATCACTGATGAGAGGGACGGTGCATCTCCAGTTCCTCTCAACATTGCTTCCAACCTTTGGATATACAGCAGTTGATAAAAGATTAACAAAGCTTTATCAGTAGGAATATCTGAGCCAACCCATGGATGCTTGCAGGTCAGTACAGCTCCATGCTCTGATTATGGCATGGACTACCATTTATATGATTGATATGTGAAAGGTGGGGCCTTTGTTCAATTGAACCCAGCCCAAGTCTTTCTACATTCCATTTTAATAGCCTTCTTGAACCTTCTCTACTCCAACCTCTTTGGTTTTCCAGTGAACATGTAAAGTGCTAGAGTCTATTAGTAGGCAGGATTTCTAAGAGAGGTAGAGATTTTGGTAGGATCATCAGAAATGTGTGTGTAATATGTCAAAATGTATGTACTGTACTGTACTGCAGGGATTGTCTGATTGTATATGTACCTGTAATCCACCCTGAGTCCCCTTCGGAGTGAGAAGGGAGGAATATAAATAAAGTAAATAAATAAATAAATGTCAACAGGAAGCTCCCAACTGGCCATTGTTCTATCACCAGGGTCTATCTGCACGAATTCCAAATGTCTAGATCACGTTTGGCCACTGAAATTTAGAAACACTTTGAAAATTATTAACATACCTTGATATTTTAAAATATTGGATACAACAACTAGAACTGTGAATAATAATAAGAGATTTAGTGGCAATGAATTGAAATGTCATGCAAATCAATGTTCTATGAAATATTGCATGAATTCTACAAAAATGCTTCATATCTATATGAAATGTCTATTACAAAATACAAAGTTCCTAGTAAGGGTGTAGTATGTAAAAACAGAAAGTGTCTGTGTTTTGTACAGTATATGGCAAAATATTACAGCAGCATCATATATTTGTGGCCTTTTCTACTATTTATACTACATTTATTAAGAAACAAAGAGGAGAAAGACATCATTTTTGCATCCAGATACATTTGTAATTAACCTCAGACCTTTTAAATGTAACTCACTACTGCAAATCCTTTTTCCAATTAGCCAAAAATTCAACAGTGTCAGCAAAAGAAAAAAATTGCAATTGGTAAGTCAAATTTCCATTAAACTAAATAGACTGAAATCCTTAGAACAGAGATTTTGAAAAAAAAACCTAAAGAAAATGGACAGTGCTTTCTTCTCACAGGTATGAATGAAGGCACATGATGGGGCTGGCTAACTCTGATCTGTCACATCAGAGGCACCTAGTGAGGAGGAAAAGGGGAATGAAGAGAAAAGAGGCATCGCAAAGTGAAATGAAGCCAGCTCAGACAATCTTCTGGGAAACACCAGAGGAATAAAGAATATATTGTGGAAGTCTTAGTCACTGCATAATGAAGAACCCCTGCAATATATGGGCAAGTTGAGACTTTTTGTGCAGGCAATGCATTGGGAATATATGTATCTCACAGCGTGTCTTCTTTTTGCTACACAGGGGAAAATTATTTCCTCCTTTTTCAAAAGGAGGGAAATGGGAGTAGCAAGGAGAAGATATCTCACTACACTTTTATATAATAGCTTATGGGGGAACAGGGCATACCCTTTCAAGAAATATAATACTAGTATTTTGGCCTCTTCTGTTTAAGTTGCACACTAAAGAATAGTATCCCCCATGACATGCAGCTTGAACGCCTGCTTGTGGAAGGCAGCACATGTTAGCAGGAGAATTGAATCCTTTCAAGCAAGGATGAGCAACATTGACCTTCTAGAGGTTGAACTACTATTATAATCCCTTACCATTAGCTATGTTAGCTGGCAATAATAAGAGCTGTAAATGAAAAAAATGGAGGGGCACGTCTGCTCACTCTCACTTTACAAACATTTGACAATCTTCCAGTAAGTAGAGAACTGAAATATCATGATACAGTATAATGGAAATTGCTGAAACAATGTGACCTGAAGTTAATGCTCTAGTCATGATCAAACTTATGTGGAAAGCAGCTATGGGCATGTAGTGGTTCTATAAGTTATTGCAAACAAGATTTGAATAAAAGTTACAAAAGGCTGAACTTCATGCATACAGGAGAAAAAGAAGTTTCCATCAGGAAGAAGTACCAAACCTGTGCCATGGCCAAGTGATATATTTCTCTAGGAGTTCCTAAATATGGTGAGCTATCACTTATTCAGCCATTTTGCCCAAGACAATAATAAGTGGGAATTAAAATTCCCTTAATGGTTGAAAATCAATGAATGTTTCTCACACATAATAATTTTTTATTTTTAAAATTCAAATCAAAACAGATAACAGAATACATTAAATATGTATGCACTGCATACTACAGGAGCTATGCTGTCTGCAAATGTCTATATGGATTTGACAGAGCAAGCATCCTCAAGCAGTTTTCAGCAGAAATACATAACTGCCCATATCCAATTGCTGAAATACACATTTACAACTCATTTAGAACAGTGTCTCTACTAAGATTGGTCCAACATATTGAAACTATGGCAAGGAGGGGCTGTGCTATTTCTTAGTAATTTCTGTTGTTGTAAGATGAAAGTCTAATTGTGGCCAAAATGTGGGATGGTTAACTGCCTTGAGTCCCCATCGGGAGAAAGGCGGGGTACAAATGAAGTAGTAAATAAATAAAAAGTCTGAATAAAGTATTATACACAGTACAATCTATAAATGTAAACCCCAATCCAAGGAGTGTTAGTCAATGTTCATGAATTAAGGGGCATGTGGCTGCCTTCAAGTCTGTGGTTGAAGTATAGTAACCCTAGGAATTTCGTAGTGTCACCATAATTTTGTACACTAACAGGCGGTTTGCTATTGCTTTGAAATATAAGCTACAACACCCTATAATCCTTAGTGATCTCACATCTAACTATTAACTAGGCTGCCTCTGCTGAGCTTCCAAAATCAGATGGGTTTGAGTGCATACAGGGTATTTAAGCAATCCATCACAAAATTGGCAGAGTGTCAGATTGTTAATATATTTCTGGTTCTAAGCTACTGTTGTGGAGAATGAGAAGAAAGTCCTTTATTCTATACATAGTATGTAGAAAATGGAACCCCAAATATAGTGAAAACAAGACTGACAAAAAATCACTAAATAAAAGGAGACATGGTCGGAGGTCCAACTCTAGCTTTGGAAAAAGAAATAATTTTAAAGGTGAATGGTGGAGAGGATCCCTATTACCTTTTAAAATGCCAAATGGTTGATCCTCAAGGTAATTTCCCTCCTCGTGTTTCTCCTAACAAAGAGCAGTTCAGGAGAGACAGAAGAATGCTGAAGACTCCCCCCCCCCCCCAAACACTTGTCCTGCCCCAGATGGAGCAAGAATTTTATTTTTACAATTTTTCTTCTAAATGTCTTCATGAGCTATCTCCTGCCATTTTCGGTTCTTAAAAACTGTCAAAACACAATTTCCCTACCAATTCTGTCTATATTTAGGGTCATTTTATTACTTTTCCCAAGTGCAACTCCTGTGATACTCTTTCAGTTAGTTTTCACAGCCCCCACTCACTGCTCCAGTTTCCAGTTCTGCTGCTCACCATACTTTTTTCTTCATACGAATACTAATCTGTTTCTTTGAATTGATTTTTCTTCATTAACTTTCATGTCTTCCTATCTAAATTTGAAAGTTATCTTCAAATTCTTCAGACTCCTATTTATTTTTAATATGCATTTTTCTACTTTTGGGGTATATTTTAACCTCTAACAAATGTTCTTTTGTTCACATCCTCAACCTGTTTCCCCCTCTTTTTCAGGGAAGATTGTTTTCCTCTTATTAATTCATTATTTCAGTTAGCCTATTTCAGCTGGTCTCCTTCTCAAGTGTTTTTTCCCCCTTTATGTTAAAATTAATTTCTGTCCAAATTAAAATGAAAGCTGACTAGGCTTGTGTGTGCCTGCTTTGTACTGTAGTCAAGCACATAATGTATAAATTTTTCCTGTGCACTCATACATTTTCAGTCAGACTATTTTTCTCCAACTATTTTAAAATTCCACCATAAACATAATTTTATATTCTAAAAGTTGGTTTAATTAGATTAGTTTTGTAAATGATTAAAAAACCCATTTATTTTAGGGACGTACTATTCAGAATAGATGTCAAGCATTCACCTCTCTTTCATGATCTGCTTCCTCAAAGGGATCTGAGATTAAGCATAATAAATTAAATATGATGATGTTTTCTTAACTTTAATTATTATCTGAGCTGATTGCGTATTCCCAGAAAACCTGAAAATGAAGGTCAAGAAATATGACATATTCACTAATACAGTAGACTCTCAGTTAGTTGGCACCCATAGTAGATGTCAGATAAGTGTAGTTCTTGGTTGCTTGAGAGTTACTATTAAAATAGGTGTCATGCCCCATGAGGACACCCACTGTTTACCCCAGTTAAGCCCTTTTAAGTTAGAGGGATTAATATTTTATGTACAGTTTCTGGGGTTCATTCTAGACAGCCTCTTTGAATTTGAAGCCTCTGTCCCCCTGCCCCTTTAAGAATCCCCCCAGGGGTGGAACCTCAGGCAGGGCACTTATGGCGCTTGGAAGAGTCAGCCTTTTCATGACTAGAAGGTGAAGAGAGAGGAAGGCTAGATAGTCTACAAATAGTACATCTAGTCAGAGCTGTATTCAAGTCCAGTCAGAGTTAAATATTGAGACCATCTTAGAGACAGTTGGACACATTACAAGAAAGAGACAATAAGAAGAAATAAAGATTCAAGCACCTCAGTTGGGCCAGAAGTGTGTCTATCTCTTAAAGACTTTACCTCTCCTCATAAACACTTTGTAGTGAGACTCAGGAGACGAGAGAGTCTAAAATTCTAGTCAGTTAACAAACTGTTGTTTGATTCAACTATATAGTCTCCAATCTCTTCCCTGTGCAGCCGATTCACCTTCTAAGTAGTTAAGATAGCGTGGGGACAGAACAATAGGCCTACTATAAACAATACTACAAACTCTGTACTGACTTGATATTGTATTGAAATACAGTCATTACGAGCAAAATAAGACAATTAAAGATGAACTTCATGCAACACAGAATTATTGTATTATAAAAATAGCTTTGTGAATTCAGTATGCAATTTTAATTAATTATTGGCTTAGTTCTAGTTAACTGAGAATCTACTGGATCTGACAAATTTGGAAGACAATAAAGGCGCTACTTTTTGCAACTACCTGGAAAGGGAAGCAAAACACAGGTCCCATGTAGTACTTAATATATCATGATTCCATTCAGGAATGCTTTTCTTCGTGGCCAAGATTTGATTCTAATGATTACTCACAAATAAATCCCATTCATCAAAGACACATTCCAATGTTGATTAAAAGCTCCCTGCCTACAGGTTCTGAGGATTTTTTTTGCTTCATGTGTATTTTAGCTGGAGTATTAACTGACTGCCTTTTAATTAGCTTTCTAAGATGATGCTATAATTATTTGTTCCCTTTCTTTCCTTTTTATATAATAAAGTAACAAATATGAAGCTTTCAATAAAGGTGAGATAGTCCTGTAACATCTCAATTATACTTTATCAGTTAATACTGGACAGAAGAGCAATGCAATTGTGATTTTTTTTGCCCCTGACCCCTACCACAAATCATGTATGCTGAAACCTGTGGGAACAACACAAAATACACTGGAATACAGACAACATTGGGCAACATTATTGACTGTAGTATGGTTGATGCAGATGTGGGGAAAAATAACGGCAACTTCAAAGAAAAATCCACCCCTCCCCCAAACAATATGAGGACACACAACGATGATAGAAGATAACATTACTACTTATTTGTTTGGTGGTATGCACATGCTACATATATCTACAGAGAAACCTATTTGATATTAACTTTACTCTTCACTCTCATGAATACCAGATATAAATTCAGCCACATTATTGCATGTACTCATCCAACAGTTGGCAACATGACTATGAGCAGTGCAGATATATATATATATATATATATATATATATATACATACACACACACACACACACACACACAAACACACAAACAAAAACAACACAAGCACTAATAGCAATGGAAAGTACATTCCTTATTTTGATGCTGAAATAAAAAGCCATACGTTTCTGCCCTTGTTATAAGTCTTCTCATTCTAAAAAAGGCAAACCTGTTGCATAAGAAAGCTATGCTAAGATATTTTTAGCATGCAGAATATAGTCAAAACACCTTTAGTACAGATGATGCATTTCAGTTTGGCAGCTGTATAATAAGGGCAGAGTATACAATTCCAGTGAAGGAGAGGTGATGATTTCTCCATGCAAGCCTGAGTTCCTCCACCTGAGGCAGCAGCATGAAACAAGCACCAAAGCTTGGGATGGGATGCACCTCCAAAATGGAGCAGACAGTGAGGCTGAGCCCCATCTCACCTGCACTCGTCTCAAAGGTTACATTCGAGCTGATTGTATCGTTCCCTTTGAGAAAAACCCGTACCATGTACTTCTCCCCAGGAGTCAGGTCAACCAGCTCCAGATAGGTTTTAGCAGGGTAAGATTTCACAGTTTTGTTACCTGAGAAACAGAAACTTCACATCAAAAGCAGCTACCAGGAAAAGCAGATATTAACCTTGTCCACTAATTCCTATCAAAACCAGGTTGGGGCTACTGAGGTGACATCTGTCCTTGCTGATGACAACAAGATCACTACAAAAGAGGTTTGCATTAGCAGAGTGAGCATCCAGAATCACTGGCACCAGCATGCAATTGTTCACGGGTTCGTGTACAAAAGCTTTTTGAATCAGCTCAATCAGCTTGTTTAAAGGGAAATGGTTGTTTTAGGCATCGTTTAACTAACCTAATTGAGCACTTGTTTCGATATCCTTAGGCTGTGACCAGATGGAAGAGTCTCACACTCCTGGTTCAGTGATTTCACACAAAACCAAGAGTGCATTGAAGAGACTACAGGAAAGAAAGGGAAATTTTGCACAACCTTTTTAAGGAAACAATTTATCTGGAAAAGAAGGGACTGTGTGCTGCAATCCTGACACAGTCTTAAAGTGCCAGTCTTAAACCAGTAACAACAATTCTTCTAGCAGCTCTCTTACGGTAGATTAGAAATGCCCTTGGTGGTTTTAAATCAGAAGCATTTTGTCAAAGGGCAAAGAGGAGGGGAAGTAATTCCTGACCATAATTAAAAACATGCAGATACATCAGAATATTACACTATATTACAAAAACATAGCTAAACTCATTTGTACTTAAAGCAAGTAAATAAGCATTGTTTGCAAATGCAGGATAGCAACCTCCCATGCCCATGGGATAGTTTTCTGGATGAAGCATCAGCTTAACCATAGAAAATTAGCAGACACAGAAACCTTAATATGCATTGTCACAGGAAAAACAACAACAAAGGCTTTAAAACATTCTCTCATGGATTGTAACGCTCTTCCTCATATGCAGGTAGGCTATATTCCATGAAGCTTACATCAAAGAAAAGTTGTCAATCTTTTACAAGACTCTTTGTTGTTGTTTTTCTGTAACAGAGTAACACAGCGACTCTCTAAAATGAAACAGAACGACTGGATTTTCAATCCCTAGAAACACATTGGATAGTGGTGACTAAGTTTACGAGAACATCAGGACTAGGAATTTAAAATCACTGGAGTCTACAAAGGCAATCAGAAACCTTATTTATCAGTATGTTCCAGTGAAAGAAAGACACCATATTCTTCAAAAATAGGCAGTTGTGGCCTGTACAGGGATTCTCCAGAGTATTACTAAAACACTGGCATGACAATTCCCTAAATAGCTGTTACTTTCCCTTGCCTAATGTAGAAGATACGATTTGCTTCAGCAAACTACAACAAGACATAGGACATATATTTAAATGACCCAGACAGTCATAAAGCCAGAGAGCACTATTTTTGAAAAAGTATTTACACTTAACTACTTCAACACTGCATATTTTCTCAGTTTTAAGTTCAGTAAATCAGCTGTACAGGAGGTAGATGTATGTTTAGATTTGATAAATTTAGTCATTTGTTACTGAAACACAAGAATTCTTCTACACAACAATTACATCTGTCTGAATGTTTTGGGGGGATCCCAGTCCAGAAACACTATTATTATTGTTCATTAACCAAATCCTGCTGTAACAGCTAGATCTCTAGATTGCTAAATATCTGCTTTATAGCTATTTCATTCTGTGAAGCTGTGTAGCCATCACAAATTCAATTAGCCTGGTTTTAAAATGTAGGTAGATCTTATTGGATGCAGTGGCCTGAAACCACCATTCAAAGTTAAATTGCACTGAGGACAGCAACATAGAATACAATTCCAATGTAATTTGAAAGCTATATTAAACACCATGCTTTCCTCATCCCCCAAGCAACAACCATGCACAAATTAAGCAGCAGGCTTAGTTACACTATAATTAACATTGCATGAAAGGTCCATTAAACCTCTGAGAGATGACAGGATCTCTGGTGGCATTAAGGACCCCGCAGCATTCATGTGCTCCCAATGCTTACTGTTGATATACTCAACCACAAACTCAGTATCAGGATCAAACGTGTGGTTCCAGGTGATGTTTGCCCAGTTACTGTTAGGTGAAGCTTTTACGTCCCAGATGAAATGCTTTCCAACACCAGCTGGTGAACAGGTTAGAACACAGGTTAGTATATGAGATTATGTATTTTAAAAAGAGGTATTCCAACATCATATCAAGTAACTTCTTTCTTTCAGGAACAGGAGAGTCAAAATACACACCAAGAAATGCCAAATGTACAACATTCTGGATTCTTTAGCTGTATCTTTCTCACTTTGAGAGATTCATGACAAAAAACCTTGTGCTGCAACTTCAAACAGTATGCTACTTTAGTATTGAGAGGTACTTTTTTCTTCTTTCATTTCTGTGTCCTTTAACAATATCAAGCTTATTTATAAACCTCTTTCATCAGATCAGTTTTTTATAAACCTTAAAAGCAAGTATTACATTCCTGCTCAAACCTATCCATAATCATTTTGTAATGTGAGCAATTTAGGACGTGATGCGCATTTAAAAAATGCCTGGAAGATGGGCATTTTTCCTTGCCAACCATAACGACAGACTGCGTGAGGGCAGTTCCTGATTCCTTGCTATGTAATGCAGAAAGTTATGTCCCCATACTGATTTCCTGTCTCTGAGAGTGCTTCTAACTTAGATCCCTTTCTCAGTAGGTTCTATTATCCCAATTCCATACCGCTCTCTTTGATGTTTCCTATCTCTGAGGAACAGAACAAGACCAAATATCATGCATATTCAGAAAACTGGGCATT
Source organism: Anolis apletophallus (assembly GCA_030556195.1). Classification (NCBI taxonomy): domain Eukaryota; kingdom Metazoa; phylum Chordata; class Lepidosauria; order Squamata; family Anolidae; genus Anolis; species Anolis apletophallus. Next base: position 66,022,688 of record JARBWK010000005.1, read on the forward strand.
CAGATGAGCGAATGCAGTGTGATGACCAGGAGTGCTTTAGCTAATTTCTGATAGTTCACACAGCTGAAAGTAGCTAGGAGGAACCCAAGCCTGGACAAATGTGGGATGTGCTCTTCTATTCCCAAGATGAATGCCTTTATGGGGCACATATTTTTCCTGAGAGAACACATATTTAAGCACCAAGGAGCTGAACTGAGAGAGGTCTGAACTATATAGCAAACATCTAGCAAGAATTATCACTACACTTTTAGAACCCAGCCTGTTGATTTTTTTGCTACAAAAAGCCAAGGTTTGCATTAGATACTATATGGTAACACTGTAACACTGAAGTGCTGACATAAATTATAATATAGTCTCCATGCTTGAAATCCTTTCATATAAATAGATTGCAGATTCCTATGCCAGTAAGAGCTTAGCTGCGGCATCTCCAGATAGTCTGCCTAAATAGGGAGATTGATTAAACATAAGAGAATTTTTCAACATTGCACCAAACTAAGAGAAACTCAGTAGACGTCAGTGTGTATTTCTTTGTATCTTAGTCTTAGGCAAGCTGGGTGAAAAGTGATATTATCTTTCTTGTCTGTGTTTTATAATGGATACACAATGTGACTGAATTAAGTGTTCTTAGTACAATCTTTTGTGTGGGAAAAACAGGTTAACAGTTATTGACATATTAGCACAGCGATTTTCAGCCTATGGTCCTCCAGGTGTTTTGGTCGTTAGCTTCCACAATTACTAACAACTGATAAGCTGGGTGGGATTTCTGGGAGCTGAAATTCATAACAATTGGAGGACCAAAGGTTGGGAACCACTGCATTGGTGTGAAGTCCTATTTCAGGTTCCTAATCTATCTGGAAGAAAGTGCTGCTGAATTGTGCAAGAACTACACTTGAATAAATATGCATGATTATGGTGTCGTTATTAACACTCAATGGGAAAATCTGCATAACATACTAAACCACTGATCTACGGGAACCTAATTTGTCAACAAGGAATATTTTGTAACATCCTCCTTGATAATATCCACTTTCAGACAAACTATATGAGAGAGCTTTGCTCTATAGTTTAGTTTCATGTGAATTCAGTAACAGTTGTGATTCTAGTTTGCTCCTCTCTCAACTAATACAGACCAACCCCACAAAGAAACTTCAAACAAATAGAAGATTTTGAGGACAGTTTCCCCCGAAAAGGAACAAATCAGAGTAGCAGTTGTGGCCAGCTGTGCAGTGCACAACATGTCAAATAAATCATGGAATTTCATTTCATGGTTTGTTTAGCCATTTCTACTACAAATGGGAGTGAGCGAGCAATGTGTACTAGCATATTTAATATCTATAATCCACCCCAGTTGTTGTAGGTGCCTGGTTTATTGTAGAATATGGATATGCCCAATCTTTTTTTGTAATGAGGGCATATTCTACAATAGTAAACACAGTCACTGTACAAAGTAACTCGGGGATTATCTGCACTAGCAAACTCACTTTGAATGGAGGCCTGGCTATCTTCATGGCCCTCAACTATTTCTGGTGACTATGCCTTTTTGTTTTATTTTGGTCTAATCTAAACTGACTTTGCCCTGCTTTGGGCAGTCAGTGGAAACCTCAGAGTTTGCTGTAAAATCTGGACCCATGGTTTGAGGTAATCTGGACACCTGGATCAGGTTCAATTCAGCCTGATAGGCTGTCCAGACCGGACACCAGCACCCATTCCCAGCTGCCCACAGATCTCTGCCCACAGTGAGTCCCTGGCCATTGTGGGTGCGTCTGCTGATACCAGAATGGGTTGCCTGCACAACCATCAGGAAGGAGGGAAGCAGTCAGCAGAGGTGCCCATGCAACCAGACAATCTCCTCCCTTTCTTCCTGTTCATGCCAACAGCAGAACAACATACCCATAGCCACATTGTTTTAATGTCAGTTGGCAGGAGGGAGTGGCAGCAGTGGCAACATGGAGGTGAGATGCATACTGCCCCAGGGGAACAAGTGTGTTCTCTGGATGTTTGAACAACAGTCCTGAATTCAGCCTGGTGTAGATGAGCCCTTAGAATCCCACCCCAATCATATTTGTTGATAGCTATAAGAAGCAATTTCTATTCCAAACAATAACGGTTTCATTTTAAAATGCCTATACATTTCATATTCTGATCTGTCAATTAGCACTGCATGCTCATTCATGCAACATTAATTTTGAATGGCAAGATGTTTTTGAGAAATTCTTACACCAACAGATAAAATTTTAAGACAGGTACCAGGCTGAAATGTCTTTGTTTGGAATACATACAAGCATTCTCACTGAATCCAATAAACTCCATGCATGTACGAGCTTTAAAACTAGCCTTAACCAGGTTACTGGGATATGTTTTAACATCTCTGTTTGAATATAAAGTTAATGAAAACTGTTAAATGGCTATGTTGTGATGCACTTGTAACAGAAGATATGCTAGCACAGAACTGAGTCAGAAAATGTTTTCTTCATGTTTTACATTGTCATTGCCCAAGTATTTTTTTAAGGCAGAAGATGTCAATTTGGTAGAATATCCATGTTAGGAATAATAGCATATGGCTTAGTTCAAGTCTACTTGACTTTGAGAGAAAAAAAATGTGTGTGGAAAAATATTGGCAATATATTTTCTCCTTCTAAAGTGAATGTTTGAATCAGGAAAATCATGGTATAGATCTTGCTCCTGCCACAGACTGATTATGCAAAGGTTTTGAATGCTGACTGACAAATGCAAAGTACAGGCATGCCTCAGTTAACAAAGTCTCTGACAATGAAGCTTCTTTAAACAAAGACTTTTTGAGCTGCAAAAAAATGTGATTCTATTCTACCTGATCATTCTGCAGTTGGGTCTGCTTGTCTACAACAGGCAAGGAAACTGCAACTACTTCCAGAATCCCTTATCAAGCATGCATGCACAGGTAACAAAGACATAAGAGGGGTCTGCCTCACCAGCATATTAAAAAAACCACAAAATGAGAAATAACAAGAAAAGTGGAGAATACATAAATAAAAAAAAGTTATCAATGGATGCATTTTGAAGGAAACCTTCGGATAGTCTCTAGAACAGTGGTTCTCAACCTGTGGGTCCCCAGATGTTTTGGCCTTCAACTCCCAGAAATCCTAAGAGCTGGTAAACTGGCTGGGATTTCTAGGAGTTGTAAGCCAAAACACCTGGGGATGCACAGGTTGAAAACCAGTGCTCTAACATCAAAGACGTTTGTTTTATTGTGCAAGAATTGTTTCATTATGCATTGAAGTTTGGATAAAAGGTCTGTTGAAACATATTGAACTGCTCTTCTTTTTTATGTGGTGCAGCAACCTATACTTATTCTTCTGTTACCAAATGCATCTACTTTGTTAACTGAGGTACACTTGTATATTTATAACTACCATATTGCATGAACTATTGCATTGAAATTCAGGTGGCTGCAGACATTTTCAGCTAAACATTTTAAACCCCTATTGTTACATCAACAATTATTGGATTACTTTAGCACTGGATAGGGATTGAATAAAATTCAAAAATATTCAGAAAATGTATGAAAAACATATTTGTGAGTGTTGAAAACTCTTGACAAGAAAAATCCTGAATGGATGAGAATTTTCATAGTTCGGGACTTATTCTGTGCAAAATCTACTGTATATGTTATGTAGTTGTTTTGTGTAAAAACAATGTTATCTGTGCAGTACAGTATTTCTTGCATGGAAAAAATATTTCAACATAGAAATATGTATACATGCCCAGAAAATGCTATAATTTGGGATTTATTCTGATTTGCATAGAAAAAAGCATCTACTGCTCTACTAGTAACCACCAAAACTGGACAAGGATATATCCTGCTACATGGCCACTTCTAAGCATGTTCCAAGGTTTCTTCCTTCTGACAGGAGACTTCTGTACTGCCTGTTATGTCACTTTTGAAATTTAGGGTAATGAAAAGATACTTTTTGATAGAGCAAGAATCCTTGTTAAACAACTGCAAAACCTCATGCATGTCAAGAAAGATTCTTTGAATCCTGATTGAAGTTGCTCAGTTAAATTATCAATGACATTCAGTGTGCTTGGAGGGATATAAATAACTTTTGAGATTCAGTTAAACATGATTCTTAGTCATGCATGTACATAAATAGGTGGAACAAATGGCATTTTGGCATAAGCACCATGGGGATTATCCAGCAGTGTGAACATAATTAAAGTGCCATTTGTGGGACGCTTTGTTCGGTGTTTGGTGTTGTTAAGTGTGTACAAAACATCTCTGAAAAATAGATTTAGGGAGATCTCAACCCAGATAGTGGCACCAGAGACTCAACCCTTCTACACCTAAGACCTCAACTGTTCAGCATAGCCGTTTGATTTTTAAGGCAGATCTATCTGAAGATTATATCTAAAGTACGTTTATCATAGCTGCATAGTAGGTCACTGAATGTACAAACCAAACATTTATTTTCATTCTGGAATTCAGAAAAATCTCCATACTGGATTGTTTTAAAAAAACATCCCTACCTTAATGCATAAAGTATCAAAAGATTCAGTTTTAGTTCAGATGGTTAATATACAGGAAAGAGGAAAACATAGTAGCAGAAGCCTCTATGGTGATACCTAGAGTGCTAGCAACCACCGCTGGGATGGTAGCAACTTCTGTAGTGGTTGTAGCTTCTGTGGTGGTGGTTGCTTCTGTAGTGGTTGCAACTTCAGTAGTAGTGGGAGCTTCAGTGGTGGTGGTTGCTTCTGTAGTGGTGGTTGTAGTGGTAGCTTCTGTGGTGGTAGTTGCCACAGTTGTAGCAACTGTAGTTTGGTCGATGGTTGTTGGAGGGATTACAACTGGGAGAGGTAAGTGTAAAAACTACATTTTTCAGATGTATTTTATCTATTTAGTCTGTTGGTTTTGTCATTTGTTGATGCAAAATAAATATGCATGCAAAAGACAGCAAAATGTTCAAGACACAGCAAAACAGATCAACACGCGCATGATTGAAAATGTAAACTAACTAAGTACTCTGCACAAAAGACGGCAAAAGTTCAAATTATGTTTTCTTTTGATTGAAAGCCTATTACTCACAAGAGTTATGCAATTCAGAGGCACAGAGTGGGCAGGTGTGTGTGGGTCTTGGAATCTCTCAAATAAAGGGGCATGCAAAAATTCCTGTGGGCAAACACAGAGTAAACATGCAGGAAAAACAGCAGGCAGTGGGAGACTTCAGCCTAAGATAAGTAGCTGCCCAAAGACATGCTATTCGTTTTTGGCTTTTTGCTGACTAAATAGACTCAGACTGCTTCTCTTAGTAAATAGGAAAACAACAAGATGCACCAACCTCTAAGGGCAGCATATATAGGCATAACTAGAATGTCAGACAAATGAACACATACACTATGGGACAACATGAAAACTGGTCTGGTTTGCAAAAATGAAACAGTTTATTGATACAACACAATCTTCCCCAGCCTGGTGTCCTCTGGATGTCCACCTTGTACACTCATTGTACAAGGTGGCTGTGAATGATGGGAACAATAGTTCATCATAATTCAATGGGTAATGTTGGGGGAAAACCAATATAACAAATGCTAAGTCCAAATTTTTATGACAGTTGGACAGCACAAAAAAGCACTGTCAATGTAAAAGGTCTAAATTCAGGGGTTTTTTTTGTTTTATAAGAATGAGATATTAATATGATATCCTGAATCTTTATGTGGATTCTATCCCTTATAACAAGTTACTCTTTCTAATAAGCCTCTATTTTAAGGCTGTGAATTTAGTAGACTCCAAATTTGGACAATTTTTAAAAAACTTATGTTTTAACCAACGATTATACTTAATCAATGTGTGTGTGCATTTGCATACATACAAAAGAGAATTTTAAGAGTATTTTAGGCCAGAACATAGTTTTCTAAATATTCTAATATTAGTAAGCATACATCTGGGAATCCTTGTTCTCCTCCTAACAAAGCATTGTCTTTTTTGTTTTCAAAAATATCCCCCCTCCCCAAAAGAAAACAAGTGTAATTCTACTTTTGTTCAGATGAACATTTTTGAAGATTGCTTAGTCAGTTATGCATTGGAAAAAGAAGAGACACACATCACTCAAAAAGGAAGGTACAACAAAGTCCCTAGTCTTCCCAGATTCTTATGCTTCTATCTTTAACCAGGGCTTGGAGGGATGGGTCAAACTGAGGGTGCTGTTTTCTGAATGACTTTTCTCACTTCAAACAAAAGGGTCATCTGAAAACACCATATTTCATATTACTTTCCCCACATGACAGTTGCCACTTCTGTTTGAACAGAAACACCAGAGTTTTGCTCCACTAGTAGATATTGTCATGTACTAAACTCTGGAATTTAGCCATTCGAAATGCACCTGCTTTATTAGGGTAGTTATGTGTATTTTACATAAGGTATTTGGGGCAGAATTAGGCACTTTAAAGCAACATGGGATATGGGTTGGAAATAATACACAAATTCCGAAGAGGTCTTATTTGCTGACCCTCAGACATAACTCTCTGAAATTTCAGAATTGCTCCAAGAATTGAGCAGCACTATAGGGTTTTTATTTATAAGTAAACCAGGTTATTCTCAACATGCTTCTTATTTCTGAGATAATTGTGTTCTTGAGCAAAAATAAAGGTTTCTGGATTTTTTTTTCTCCATTTCATAATGACTTTTGTGAAAATAGTACCAGCCTGCTTTCTCTGATAAGCAAAAATAAACATCCCTTATTCTTGGGCTTCTTGATACAGAACCTGAGAGATCTTTTCCAACGTAAAAAATTTCACAAAAACACAGCTCTAGTCTTGCAAATATTGTTAGTGGAGTCAATTGTATATTTCTAAAGGTTCTTACCACGAAAGCTGCCATTTCATTTTTTAAGGTAGTGGAGATCTCAGCTCAAGTTGCTAAATCCAAAGTGCGATTCAGAGCACCTCATATCTTTAAAAGCAAAGTTGTTTTTAAAAGATGCATTCCAAATAAAATCCTGCACCTCACCCCAGTAGCGACTATAATAGCTACCAAGTTGAGCTTAAATATAAGTTGAGGGCAGGTTTTAGGGTCAAAATTGTGAATTTTTATTTATTTATTTATTATTCGTGTGGCTTGTATACCACACTCATCCCGAAGGCTCGGGTTCACAACACCATGGATTTTTTTGTCATGTCAGGAGCGACTTGAGAAACTGCAAGTCGCTTCTAGTGAGAGAATTGGCTGTCTGCAAGACATTGCTCAGGGAAGCCATCCTTGGAGGCTTCTCTCATGTTTTACCATCCTTGTGGGAGGCTTCTCTCATGTCACCGCATGAGGAGCTGCAACTGATAGAGGGAGCTCATCCGCACTCTCCCCGGATTCAAATCTGTGACTTGTTGGTCTTCAGTCCTGCCGGCACAGGGGTTTAACCCACTGCACCACTGGGGGTTCCTATATAATGGTAAACTTTTAATGGACAAGTCGAGGGTTATTCCTGAGACAGAGGAAAGCACCAATACCCCATCAGTGGGGCAGCCACCCTGGCAATTGCTGCCATTTCCTGTCCAGGCATTAAGTACAGACCAGAAGCAGCACCATGATGGAAAGAGTAAAGAGGTTGGTGCCCTTTAGGTTTTCCAAGACAGACTAAGCTCTGCCCTTTTACCACTTACTCGGAAAAGGGGAAGCATCCTTTCCTGATAAGTATTAAATTACAGCATTCACACTGACCCATGAATAAGTTGATCCAGTTTTTTGAGCTGATATTTTTACTAAAATTTCTAGACCTATACATGAAACATATAGGGTAATTATCATTGCAGTTTCACTTTAGATGCAACACGTTGTTTTCTACGCTATTTCAAAGATGAAAAAACATTTCCCCTAATTTCTTAAAGAACCTACATCTGAATGTGTGAGCCACTAGCTTTCTCGGAAAATGTACACATTCCTCCACTCCTGCCATTGCCTGCTACAGAACAAGAGAGCAATGGTATGAGGCATAATCCTCCATTAAGTGAAGTCAAGCACTTCTAACTGTAAAGATTAAAGCTACATCACAATAGGAATGGATGTTATACCCATTAAATTTTGAGTGCAATGTATTGTGATTATACTATTGTTAGTGAGGAAAGGAATTATTT
>JARBWK010000005.1:67830884-68145316 GCA_030556195.1 Anolis apletophallus
TAATACAAAAAGAAAAAAAAGACAAAGTAGAAATTCACTCAGCCAGTCCTCGTTGCTTTGACAGTAGTGCTTCAAGAGAATCCAAGAGGTATTTAAATGACATGCAGGGCTGGGCTAAGGTAATTTTAAATGGTAAGCGAACATTATTTTGGTACCCCCCCCCACCCACCAATCACTGAAAAATAAAAGGTAGGATATTATTCACATGCTCAGGAGCGCATCCGGCTGCCAGGCGCTCCTCCTCGGTGTCTGGCCTCATGGAGGGTGCACATGTGTGCTGGGTGCACATGCGCAGAGCCAGCTGGTACCACACGTGCACATTTGGTGCAGCGCAGGCAGGCTGCCTTCCACGGGGCAGGAGATTGAGGAATAGGGTTTGGTGGCCGGGGGCGGAGGCTCTGCCTCCAGCTGCCGGGCGCTCCTCCTGGCTCTCTGGCTTTGTGGAGCCGCTGTGGGTGGCTCTGACCTGCTCGCGCCACACCAGATGCACATGCGTGGAACCAGCTGGTTCCACGCGTGCGCATTTGGTGCAGCGTGGGCAGGCTGCCTTCCACGGGGCCGGAGACTGAGAAGGGGCGTTTGGCGGCCAGATGCGCCCCTGAATATGTGGCGCCCCACACGGGCATGTAGTTCACGTAATGTAAGATCTGGCCCTGCTGATATGCAAAACACACACGGTACTACTGACTTTTAATCGTTTGCCTAAAGTCTGCCATCCCAAGAAGATAGGTCTTCCAAGTCTACCAAATGACATTGAGACACGTCAAGACAAATGGAGTTGCCCTTGTTACATGATTTAGTTTTTAGTGCAAGGATTTATCTTTAATAGGCTGACTGGCTGCCTCCCAGTTCTTGCAGAAAAAAGCTTTTTTTGCTTTAAGCATGGTTTTGCCTTCCAAAATATGGGACGTTTAATCCAGAGTGAAGGGATCTACATGTCCTGTTTTTTGCTCTGTGTTTTACATGGTTATCAAGGGGTTTAAAATGTTGTTTTAATGTGAACCATTTAATTATGCTTTAAGGCAGTGCCACTGTATTCTTAGATGTATCTGTTTTCTAAGCGGTAGCTGTGAAGGAAAAACAATTTTCATGGCTCCTTAGAATGTGTGCTAAAATAAACTGTTTAATCTTACAGGTGCCATAAAATTATTTTCCCCTTTCCATTGCATACATGTGTCACTGTTTACCCTGTGTTTTACTTCTGTTGCAGGTTGCCTCAGTCACGTTATTGGGAGAAACTTTGTGTTAAGGATGACCGGGGCCATTTGCCCTTATCGCAGCAACGTTCTGTGGGCAACCCCACCAGCTGGTGTTAAGCAATAAATCTTTGATTTCATGTTGAGCAGTGAAGTTGTTGCGTGATTCCTCATCCTTGCGCCCGCACGTCCATGCCGCCGTTTTGGTAAGAGGTAACTTGCCACTTGGAGTTCCATAACTCCCAATTTGCTGCTACAATTGGGCCTGTGTGTGTCAAGTTTGGTCCTGATCCGCCATTGGTGTGGACCACAAGGCTCTAAGGAAATATGTTAAAGTACTGCAAGTCCCGTCATCCATGGTCCATCCTCCCTCAAACTGCACCAGGTTGTAGTTTGGGTGTTGGGGGGTCTGTGTTCCAAGTTTGGTCTTGTTCTGTTATTGTTGGGGGCCACAAGGTGTTTTCGACTGCAACTCCCACCATTCCTGACTGCCTGAGGCCCTTTTGTTTTCCCTCTCTGCCATCTAAGAATGTTGGAATGTTGACACTGCCAAATCGGATACGATATGCAAATTATATCACATTGGCAGCCAATCCCCTCTCCGCCGCCTCGGAATGTTGGAATGTTGGAGGCTGGGCAATCAGTAGCCATATGCAGTGTTTCTTCTTGCTCTCAGTCTCTAGTGTATGGGGCTTCTGAGGCACCCAAAACCCAAGGCGATAACCAGTTGTTTAACTACTAATAGATGAAAGTACGTGTCATGTAGTAGCTGGTTGATAGTAACTGGTTATGTTAAAACTAATGTTTATAGTTATTGATGGTAAGCACAGCTGGTTATGTTAAATTGATTTGAAATGGCTGTGCAAGCCTGAATCTCTGGGACCGACTGAGAACACATCCTGCCTCAAGGATTCCCTGGTGGTCTATGCTATAAAATGGCATCTTTACCTCAGAAAAGGGGCATGGCCAACCAACTGTCACAAACGGCTCTTTTTTTCCTCAGGCAAAAGGGGGCATGGCCAACTAACTGACACAAAATGGCTCCCTTTTCCTCTGACAAAAGGGCAAACAAAATGGCTGACACAAACCAGGAAGGGTTTTCCTAAGCTCCACCCTCATAAAAACTAACATAACAGTAACTGCTCTAAAACTATGACCGAGAAAGCCAAAGAAAGGGATCTGGAACTGGTGCAGTTCCAGCACAGATGGGAATAACTTTTAAAAAAATGTTACAATAACATTAACTACAATTTGAGGTTCTGGAACATTATTAAGTTTTTAAAATCTCCAAGCTCTACAATCAAAGCATTTATTTATTTATTTATTTCCGGCATTTTACCCCGCTCTTCTCAACCCCCAATTCGATGCCCACACAGTAAAACACAATATAAAACCTCAGTATATAAAACCGATGTATTCAGTATCATTTGATACTGAATACATCTTTAAAGGGGACTCATCAAAACTATATTCCAAACTCTTGCTCTTTCCGGTTGATCTCTCTCTATATTTTAGAAGGATCTAATGTAGACTCTGCTGTAGCCTCACAACTTTGAGAATGCTGCGATCTGAAGCAAAAACCTTTGGCAAGCAAAAGACTGGAAATCCCTTAAATAAATGTGGAGGCTTCCCAGACATCACCACGTGACAGTGGTGTATTGGGGCCAGCTATCTTTGAAAGGCACTTCCTGCATACATGGTCTAATAGCATGGAAAGCTTCCATCCATTGCCATGAATGCCACTGTGACTGTCAGCTGAATCTGGCAGAGACCAGTCAGAGTTGTCTGACATCTGGTATATAAAGACTTTCTTTTTCTCATAACACTTGTGGCTGTCCAAGATTATTTGAACCAGGGCAGAGCTGTTTTGTTCTTTGTGCAGAACTTCATTGCCATCCTCAGAGAAATTTGGACAAGCCAAATCAGTTAGTCCACTGTGTAGAAGGCACTAACGACATGGATACTGAGAGAATTTCCTTCTGTCATGAGTTGCAATTTTTGCTGATATTATAGTTGGCCATTTGGCTGAATCTGGAAATAAGAATTAGAACTGGAAATGCAGCTACAGACGATTGAGCAGTGAAGTCCTGTTGTATTTGCAAAGTATTGAATATCTTTTTCTGGAATCAGTGGCAGCTGATCGTGAGCTGTCACTGGGATGTACTCTAAACTGATCCCTATTCCCAAAAATGACTTCAGCACATTGAACAACTTGTTAAAAGTTTAGAATAAAATCTAGAGCTGATTCACCACCCCATCAACATGGAAGCAATCAGCTGTCATTGCTCTGAGCATTCATCTTTAGTATGCTTAAGTACACTTACTTTGGCAAAACAAGTATTGCACATATGCAGTTATTCAGTAGATTTATTATTATTATTATCCTCTTTATTATTGTTTACAGTATATATACTCTACCCTTCTTGCCCTGCACGGGACTCGGGGCGGATTACAATGTACATTTTCATGGCAAACATTCAATGCCATAGACATGCAATGTATATAGACAATCACACAGAGGCTATTTAACATTCCAGCTTCATGAAGGTATTCTGGCCACCAGGGGAGTTGTCGCTTCACCATCCATTTGTGACACTGATGGAGTACTTCCTCATTCTTTTGCACGCTTGCTGGAGATTTTATGGCTTCATAAATTAGTTAAATTAGCCTCCCTGCATAAACACATTTGGAGTACTGTGTACAATTCTGGTCTCCGCACCTTAAGAAGGACATAACGGAACTGGAAAAGGTACAGAAAAGGGCAACAAGAATGATCCAAGGGATGGAGCGGCTCCCTTATGAAACCAGGTTGCAACGCCTTGGTCTTTTCAGCCTTGAAAGATGGCGTTTAAGAGGTGACTTGATCGAAGTGTATAAAATCATGCATGGGATAGAAAAGGTGAATAAAAAAAACTATTTTCTTTGTCACAAAACACTAGGACTAGAGGGCACTCCCTGAAGCTCCAAGGTAGGAAAATTAGGACTAATAAAGGGAAATATTTCTTCACCCAGAGGGTCATTGGGTTATGGAACTCACTTCCAGAAGAGGTTGTGACAGCTGTCAGCCTGGACAGCTTCAAGGCAGGATTAGACAGATTCATGGATACCAAGTGTATCGGTAGTTACTGAAAAGGACATTCAAGTGCCACCTCGGAGTTGGTTGAGGTAGGCAGGATTTCCCTGGGTACTGGTTGTGGGGGGTCGGGAGCAGGTCAGGGTTTTGCCCTCCCTTCTGCTCGAGATCCCCGTGTACAACTGGTGGGCCACTGTGTGATACAGAATGCTGGACTAGATGGGCTGAGGTCCGATTCAGCATGGCTCTTCTTATGTTCTTATGTTCTTAACAGTATCTAAATTTCCTACTTGACAGATGTAACTGTACTTCCAGGCTGCAAAGGTCAATAACAACCTACACAAATGGTTGGAAGCTCACTCCGAGCCAGGCTGGCTTCAGATTCATGACCTTTCAGTCAGTAGTGATCTTAATGCAGCTGACTCCCAGTCAGCTGTGCCACAGTACCGTAAATCTAGGAGTGTGCTACATATTTTACTTCTGTGGATATCACAGCGTTATGCCGTTTCAAGTGAAATGAAATACAGTTAAACATAACAAGCTACTTATCTCCCATCTCTTTCATAACTATTCTTCTTCCTCTATGATTACATTTCTGGTGAGGACTCGGTTGTAGAAAGTCAACAATGGAGAAGACCTTTATATTCCTGTACGTTCAAGACAGCCTCAAGTGGGTCAAAACATCCCATTTTGTATGATATTAAAGTAGAAGTAGGGAACATATAGTCTATAATGTATTATTGGGCTACAACCACCTACATTGGCCATGTAGGGGTTCCTAGGAGATACAGTCTAAAAATGCCCAAATTTATTATTATTATTTATTTACCTTATTTATACCCCATCAAATTCTCAATCTCCAAAGGGGGACTCAGGACGGCTTACAATAAGCCCCATCAAGAGGCTATTATACATGATACAATAATAAAATCACAAATAAAAATATATCAAAGTTAAAAACAGTACATAATTCTCTCTCTCGGCATTACTTCGCGAACGAAGATTCAGGAAGGACTCATCCCACGCTTTTTACAAGCGCGTTGATGACTAAAAAGGCCAATCTGAGATAGGCAAGTTCGGTTGCAGAAAGCGCAGCAGAAAGTCTCCTTGGGTGATGTTTTTTCCAAGTTGCGGTTCTTTCTGCGTTGTCGTTTTCTCTTCGAGACCCATTCGGCGTGTCTTCTCGAAAGAGGCCGCAGCATTGTGGATAGTGCTTCTCCATGCCTCCCGATGTGAGGCCAGGGTGGACCATTGTTGGTGATCAATCTGGCCAAGCCTGAGATGTTGTTTCAGGGAGTCCTTATATCTCTTTTGGGGGGCGCCTCTCTTGCGCTGACCCGTGGCGAGTTCACCGTAGAGTAGTATCTTTGGGAGGCGGTGGTCCTCCATCCTAGAGACGTGCCCTGCCCAGCGCAGCTGTGTTCTCAATAGCATGGCCTCAATGCTGGTGATCCCTGCTTGCTCAAGGACAGCAACATTCGTCACATAGTCGGTCCAGTGTATATTTAGGATTGTCCGAAGACAGCGCTGATGAAAGTGCTCGAGGAGTCGTAGGTGTTGGCGATAGGTGACCCATGTTTCAGACCCATAGAGGAGAATGGACAGTATGATAGCTCTGTACACACTGATTTTGGTGCTTTGTCTCAGGTGCTTGTTGCTCCAGACTCTTTTGTGAAGCCTTCCGAATGCACTATATGCCTTTGATAATCTGTGATCTATCTCTTTGTCAATCTTGGCGTCTGAAGAGATGATGCTTCCCAGGTAGGTGAACTGCTGAACGGACTTAAGCACAGATGTGCCTATGCTGACGTGAGGATGGTGGTGTTCTTCCTGTGGTGCGGGCTGGTAGAGGACTTCTGTTTTCTTCAGGCTGACTTCCAGCCCAAACAGCTCTGCAGCTGTTGCAAAGCAGGATGTGAGGCGCTGCAGGGCTGCTTCTGAATGGGCGACAAGGGCAGCATCGTCAGCAAAAAGTAGCTCACGGACTAGATAGTTTAGAGTCTTAGTGCGAGCCCTCAGACGGCTTAGTTGAACAAGCTACCATCAGTACGATAGCGTATATATATGCCGTCTTCTTCTTGTAGGTCTGCCATAGCCCTTGGAGCATCATGCTGAAGAAGATTGTAAATAGGGTTGGTGCAAGAACACAACCTTGTTTCACTCCATTAGTTATGAGAAAGGGCTCCGAGAGAGCATCGCCATATCTGACTTGACCGTGCTGGCCCTCATGTAACAGGACAATCATTTTGAGGAACTTGGGGGACATCCTAGACGTTCCAGGATCTGCCACAGACCTTTCCTGCTCACAGTGTCGAAGGCTTTGGTGAGGTCGACAAATGTTACATAGAGTCCTTTGTTCTGCTCTCTACATTTCTCTTGCAGTTGTCTAAGGGCAAAAACCATATCTGTGGTGCTCTATTTGCTCTGAAGCCGCATTGGCTTTCAGGGAGAAGTTCTTCTGCAATAGCCGGAACTAATCTGTTCAGGAGTATCCTTGCAAGGATTTTTCCAGCAATGGAGAGCAGTGTTATACCTCGATAGTTTGAGCAATCGGATTTTGTTCCTTTTTCTTATACAGGGTGATGATAACTGCATCTCGGAGATCTGATGGCAGTTCACCTTTTCCCCAGCAACTCACAAGGAGCTCGTGGAATTTAGCATGCAGTACATGACCTCCCTGTTTCCAAGCTTCAGGTGGATTCCATCGATCCCGGCTGCCTTGCCATTTTTCAACTGCTGTATGGCCTCGAGGGTCTCTTCCAGAGTGGGAGCGGTGTCCAGTTCATTTTTCATTGGTTGTTGTATCATGTGTTGGATAGCTGAACCTTGACTACTCGGCTGGCATTAAAGAGACCCTGAAAATGTTCAGCCCATCGGTTCAGGATGGAGGTTTTATCAGTAATTAGTGTTTGACCATCTGTACTGTATAAGGGGCTTTGGACCTGATAAGTAGGTCCAAACACTGCTTTGAGAGCTTCATAAAAACCTCTGTGATCACAGAGGTTTTACATAATTAAAAACCATACAAAGGGCCATGTGTTGCTAACCTCTGACTTAGAGACAGCAAAAATAGCCTGTTTGAAAAAAAAAAACCTAAAAGGGAATGAGACACCACACATTTGGACCACAAGTACCCACATCTTTAGAACATCTAGAAGCCAAAAACATCCCAGGCAGCTAGAAAAACGGGCCACAATTTTTGTATATTGTTATTTACAATTAGATTAAAAAAATCCTTGCCCATAGACAATGGATAGCCTCACAAGTTTGATCTGGTTTTGCCAGTGACACACTGTGGAGGACCATATGACAGTGACAGACATCCTGAGCCAGTAAATACTCGGCACTGATATCCATTGAGGCTTTGCTTTGTCTACCCATTTTCATTTTTGCACCTACTGTTGAAAAGATGTTACGTTATGAAGTGGTCTCTCTTCATAACATAACACTTAGTAGAGTTTTGTATAACGGACCTTTAGCTTGTAGCTTTCTTATCTAGGTTAACAAGATGGATTAAAATAGTTTTGGGATATGCTCAAATGATGGTGTGCTGTCGCCTCAAGCTGTTTCTTTGGCAATGATATGTCTCGGCTCTCTATCAGGATGCTGGATTGCCGCTTTTGGAATAAGGAGCCCCACAGAATTAATGACCGCGCTGTTGCTTTGAGGAAAAGGTAACAATTTATTAACAGTTCCTTCTGAGTTTTTGATTTTGAAGTCAGATCACTGCTTTTATAGCATTCTAAGGATTCCATTATCATAGCTGGATTTATTAACAGAATTTGGACCTACCTCCACCCAGACACTAGCTTTCTTTCCCCACAACAAAGTTAATATTTAAAACTTGAAAGATAACTTAATAATTCTGAAGCTGCCTGATGTGGATTTTCCTGGGGAGGATATATCCCAGTTCTCCTTGCTCTCAGTCTCCGGTGTATGGGGCTTCTGAGGCACACAAAACCCAAGGTGATAACCAGTTGTTGTTTAACTTATAGATGGAAGTACTGGTCATATAGTAGCTGGTTGATGGTAACTAGTTGATGGTAAGCACAACTGGTCATGTTAAAACTACTGTTTGTAGTTTTTGATGGTAAGCACATGTGGTTATATTAAAACAACTGTTTGTAGTTATGGTAAGCACAACTGGTTATGTTAAATTAATTTGAAATGGCTGTGCAAGCCTGAATTCTCTGGTGGTCTATGCTATAAAATGGCTTTTTTCCCTCAGGCAAAAGGGGGTGTGGCCAACTAACTGACACAAAATGGCTCTTTTTTCCTCAGACAAAAGGGCAAACCAAAGCTCCACCATCATAAAAACTAACATAACAGTAACTGCTCTAGAACTATGGCAGAGAAAGCCAAAGAAAAGGATCTGGTGCAGTTCCAGCACAGATGCAGATGGGAATTACTTTAAAATGTGACAGTAACAACAATGTGAGGTCTTGGAACAGTAACTATTCAGTTTTTTTAAAAAATCCCCAAGCTGTTTCCGGTTGATCTCTGTATAAAAGTCCAGGTGGAGGGGACACTGAGATGAACTAAAGTTTTCTCTAACCATTGGAATGACCTCAAATAATGCATCATCAAGTAAATAATGTAGATCTGCAACTTGTACCTGTTGGCAATACTATTAGGCATAGTTCAAGGTGTCTTTTCTTATTTATCTAAGTGGAGAACGAAATAAATGATGGATGGGGAAAATACAGTTTATACACCAGAGATATTATTAAAATAAACCAAAAACTAACAGGACCAAGGAAGCTTGCATATGATTGTTGGCAAAAATGACAAAAACTATGGGCATATACATTATCGGGGAAGACTCCAATTAAGAGCATGGGACTTCCCGAAAGGTTAGCAAATAACTTAGAAGAAAAGGGATTAAGAAGAGTAAAAGATATGTGGAAATAAGATGGAAAGATTATAAATTGGCCAGAGTTTTTGGAAAAGGGGGGAAAGAAAATTGGTTAAAACTTAGAGCAATTTGGGAAAAAGTAAAAAAAGGAAGGTGCACAGCCCACTGTAGAACTAAAGGTAGATACATTACTAAATGCAAAAGAAACAAGGAAAGGAACAGTGGCAAAAATATACAATTTAATGGTGGAAGATAAAGAGTTCATGATTACAGCAATATGTAACAAATGGAATGGAATTACAGGCACATGAAGTAGAGGAAATAATTAGGAAAATGAATAAATTAAAAATAGAAAAATATAATGAATTAGAAAAAAAAGATGATATTAAGATGGTACAGAACTCCTGAGCAATTGGCTTATATGGTAAAAGGAAGGAATTCTAAGTGTTGGCATTGTAATAAAGAAAAAGGTACTTATTCACATATGTGTTGGGAGTGTTCTGAAATAAAATAAAACTTCTGGCAAATGATACAAGGAAAAATACAAGAGATATTCAAGATAAATATTCAAATTAATAATGATTTGCTACTATTGGGAGTGTTGGATCATCCTAGTGGAATCACCTTTTGTATATGCAACAAATGATTCAGAACAATCATACTCAAGACAAAAATTTTACTGCTCAAGACAATAGAGCTGCCAGTTATTACTTCCCACCACCAACAATTGTTAATGTTAATGTTGTATTTTAATGCTACTGCCGCTGTTTTAAATGTTTTAAATGTATGCTGATACTGATGTTTTTAACCTTTGCTGTGAGCCGCCGCGAGCCCCTGGGAGTCGGCGGCATAAAAGCCGCAATAATAAATAAATAAATAAACACTGTTGCAGACAAGAAAAATGAGCATATGAGCAGCATTAAGACAGATGTGTTAAATAAAATCTTCTCCATCCACAATAATATGGATTATTATCACTGACTGTCCTTTGAAAAAGTACTTTACTTACTTAGGCGATCCCTGGTTCTGGTTTTAATCTGGATGATAAAAGAGCTGTTCTAGATGCTGGAGCTTGTGCAATTCACTTCCCATAGGCAGGCAGCCTGTCTTCTTTCTGTGTTTGTGGTGGGCATCTTGGTCCTTCAAATTAGGGCTGGATACGCTGGCTGTTCCGAGCTTTTAAAAGTATTTGAAAGATAATGTTTCAGTCTGTTTCAAAAAGTGTTGATTTGTCTGTTCAGCAGTCAGTTGTTTTTGTTTTTTAGTCTCTTAGGGATTGTTTTACACCAGGGGTGTAAAAGGGTGGTAAAAGCGTGCGTTGAGGGGTGTTAGACAAATAGTACAAAAAGAAAAAAAAGACAAAGCAGAAATTCACTCAACCAGTCCTCTTTGCTTTGACAGTAGAGCTTTAATATTATTCACATGTTCGGTGGCATATCCGGCTGCTGGGCACTCCTCCTTAGTGTCCGGCCTTGTGGAAGGTGTGCATGTGCGCTGAGTGCACATGCGCAGAGCCAGCTGGTTCAACGTGTATGCATTTGGTGCGGTGCGGGAGGGCCACCTTCCATGGGGCATGAGACTGAGGAATAGGGTTTGGCGGCCGGGGGTGGAGGCTCTGCCTCTGGCTGCCAAGCGCTCCTTCTCGCTCTCTGGACTCGTGGAGCCGCTGTGGGCAGCTCTGGCCTGCTTGTGCCACACCGGATGCGCATGCGCATAACCAGCTGGTTCCATGCGTGCGCATTTGGCGCGGCGTGGGCGGGCCACCTTCCACAGGACCGGAGACTGAGAAGGGGCATTTGGCGGCCAGATGCGCCCCTGAATATGTGGCACCCCACACGGGCGCGTAGTTCCCATAATGTAAGATCCGGCCCTGATGACATGCAAAACACACACTGTACTACTGACTTTTAATCGTTTGCCTAAAGTCTGCCATCCCAAGAAGATAGGTCTTTACCAAATGACAGAGACACGTCAAGGCAAATGGAGTTGCCCTTGTTACATGATTTAGTTTTTAGTGCAAGGATTTCTCTTGAACAGGCTGACTGGCTGCCTCCCAATTCTTGCAGAAAAAAGATTTTTTGGTTCAGACATGATTTTGCCTTCTGAAATATGGGACATTTAATCCAGAGTGAAGGGTTCTACATGTCCTGTTTTTTGCGCTGTGTTTTTACATGGTTATCAGAAGGTTTAAAATGTTGTTTTAATGTGAACTATTTAATTATGCTTTAAGGCAGTGCCACTGTATTCTTAGATGTATCTGTTTTCTAAGCAGTAGCTGTGAAGGAAAAACAATTTTCATGGCTCCTTAGAATGTGTGCTAAAATAAACTGGTTAATCTTACATAAAACTATTTTCCCCTTTCCACTGCGTACATGTGTTTAGCCTGTGTTTTTCTTCTGTTGCAGGTTGCCTCAGTCACGTTATTGAGAGAAAGGTTTTATTTTCTTTAATATTCTATCCAGGCATGTAGCCAGGGGGAGGGGGGGCTAAGGGGGCTTCAGCCCCCCCCCGAAATTCTCATGGTGGTCCGCGAGAAGGCCTTACTGGTACATTATTTAAACTGTTATGTTTATTCATATCATGATCTGATCACCATGCTCATTATATCCCACCTTCATAGGGTTATTGGGATAACAATACAAAAGATTTCCTAGGGTAAACCCTCTTCCACCCAGTCTCAGCCCCCCCCCCCCCCCGAACCAAAATCCTGGCTATGGCCCTGATTCTATCTATATTCGTCCTAACATGTTATAGGTAGTGGATAGCTATCTTTTCACAAGTAAAATTTATGAAAATATGCAGCTACATAGCTTGTAACAAGGATTTCCTCTTTCCCGGAGTTTTATGTCTGACTCCAAGCCATGGTCAAACTCTTTTCCCAGACTAGGTTTGGGAAGTGTGTACCCTCTTAGTTGTGGTTGGATTTCCTTTCTTGGCACCATGATTTATCAAAACCCATGGAACATTCCTGAATATCAAGACATGAACCTGTCTCATAAAATAAAAACATGGGCGCTTCATTTCTGCATAGACTAGTCCTGTGCCATCACATGGCTACAACCCTGACAATTCATGCCCAATGCTTTCCCATTCTATGTATTGAAGTGCTTATGTAGAGCTCCTTCATGGGCTTGAGCTTATCTTTGCATGGAGTTCAGTGCATCTGCAACAATATGCAAGATAACCTTTTTGCTATATGGTCCAAATGTCTAGCCAGTACAGAACTGCAAAAGCAGTGCAACTAGATTATATGAACATACAGTAATGTCAATTTGTTCAGCATAAGGGTGTGCCTCATAATCCAGGCAACGGTCATCTCGAGGCTAGACTACTGTAACGCCCTTTACATCGGTCTTCCTTTGTTGGTCATCCAGAAGCTTAAACTGGTGCAGAACACTGCAGCGAGACTCATGGCTGGAGTACCAGCCAGGGCTCATATCACTCCAACCCTGCAGCGGATGCACTGGTTGCCAATTGAGCACTGGATCACCTTCAAAGTGTTGGTTTTGACCTTTAAGGTCTTATATGGTCTTGGGCCGGTGTACTTGAGAGGCCGTCTACTCCCATATGTTCCCCAGAGATCTCTTCGATCTGAGGATCACAACCTCTTACAGATCCTTTACTTATGGACTATCCATCTGTCCTCAACTAGGTAGAGGGCTCTCTGTTGTTGCTCCGAGCCTATGGAACACCCTGCCACCTGAAGTCAGAGCAATCACTGAACTGCCGGCATTTCGGAAAGCCTGTAAAACAGTTCTCTTTCGTCAGGCATTTAATGTCTAGCCATTCCTTGGCTATGGGCTAACTTTGTTAATCTGTTTTAACTGTTAATGTTATTCTTATGGTTTATGGTTTTAATTCTTTGGTCGATGTACTGTAAACCGTCCTGAGCCAAATCGGAAGGACGGTATACAAATCGAAACAATATATAGTGCTGGTGTGCAAGTCATCCTGAAACCTACCTTTAAGAGGCCAAATGCATGCTCTACGTGAAGTTAACAATTTATATTCTGTATTGGACAGAAGATAAATGGTTGCAATATCAACAATGCATTACCAAAATCATTTAGTTTTGTCTGAATTATCAGTAAGGATGTAATTAATTATCCATGGGAGCTAGCTGGCTTAGTTCCAAGAATAGGCAGGTTTTACTCATATATTTTCCAGTTGATTTACCTGATGATTGGTGTAGCATCATAGTCCTGATATCTAAATTTTCCAAATTTTTCAAAAACCAGAAAGCAAAGGAAGAGTGGAGAAATTGTAGAAAACTTAAACTGCAGCTCTCTGGTTTTTAATGGCGTCATCGGAAGGCTACACTATAATGCTACTCCAGGGGTTTGTGAAGTATTAAAATGTAAATCAGTCTCTCAGGCAAAACATATTGTACTCCATAGCCTCACAACTTTGAAGCAATCAGTTTTGGCAAACAAATAACTGGAAATCCCTTAAATAAATGTGGAGGCTTCCCAAACACTACCGCTTGACAGTGGTGTATTGGGGCCAGCTATGTTTGAAAGGCACTTCCTGCATACATGGTCTAATAGCATGGAAAGCTTCCATCCATTGCCATGAATGCCACTGTGACTGTCAGCTGAATCTGGCAGAGACCAGAGTTGTCTGACATCTGGTATATAAAGACTTTCTTTTTCTCATAACACGTGTGTCATTTTAACAATTAATCACAAATGGAACCCCTCTTGTGAGTCTAGTGGAAAGGAATGGGTTGCTTCAGAAGTCTCCCTTTGTTATACATTGTGCCTCTTGCTATTTGGGATTAGCAGGTTTTGTTCTTTGTGCAGAACTTTGCTATCCTCAGGGAAATTTGGACAAGCCAAATCAGTTAGTCCACTGTTTAGAAGGCACTAACGGCATGGATACTGAGAGAATTTCCTTCTGTCATGAGTTGCAATTTTTGCTGATATTATAGTTGGCTATTTGACTGAATCTGGAAATAAGAATTAGACCTGGAAATGCAGCTACATTTGGAGAGCACTCTGAACCCAAACAATCCTGGACCTGGATCAAATTTGGCACAAATACTCAATATATCCAAATTTGAATACTGGTGGAGTTGGGAGTGGGATTGGTTTTATCATTTGGGAGTTGCTGCTGCTGGGATTTATAGTTCACCTACAATCAGAGCATTCTGTATTCCACCCTCAATGGAATTGAGCCAAACTTGGCACACAAACTCCCATGACCAACAGAAAATACTGGAGGGCTTTGGAAGGAATTCACAGTGATTTAGGGGAGAGGTAGTTCACCTACATTTGGAGAGCAGTCTGAACCCAAACAACCATGGATTTGGATGAAACTTGACACAAATACTCAATATGCCCAAATTTGAACACTGGTGGAGTTGTGGGGGACTGATTTTGTCATTTGGAAGTTGTAGCTGCTGGGATTTATAGTTCACCTATAATCAAAGAGCATTTTGAACTCCCAACAGCAATGGAATTGAACTAAACTTGAGCAATAGAGAATACTGGACCTTGGAAATTGAGAGCTGCTTGCATTTTCCTTCGTACCACGGCCATCTCCCAGGAGGCACCTGCAAACGCCGCAGTGACTCAGGGGGCGTTTGCAGACACGGAGGCTTTCCTTCTTTGCTGGTCCAACTGGCAGGCACACACTCACAAGCGCGCGACTGTCTCAGCCTGTCAGTTGGAATCCCTGGGCAGGCATTGCTTGGAAACTGCAGCGCCCCCCCTTCCTCTGCTCAACTTTGCCCACGGCGCAGTCCCATATCACCCCTTTCTTCCAAGGGACCTGTTGGATTGGAAGGGGTGATACAGGACTGCGCCATGGGTGGAGTTGAAAGGGGGTGCGCGCTACGGTTTCCAGTCAGCGCCTGCATGAGTTTTCCAACTGGCAGGTGCACACTTGCGAGTTAGAATCCCACCACTGCCCCCTTACTGGGCTACAGTGCCTCCCAAATTCTCCTGAGCCTCCCACTGCCCCCTTGGGTTGCCTCACCGCTCACTAGGGGGTGATATCGTCCACTTTGGGAACCACGGCTCTAAACTGATCCCTATTCCCAAAAAAATGACTTCAGCACACTGAACAACTTGTTAAAAGTTTAGAATACAATAAAAGCTGATTTCCCATCCCGTCAACATGGAAGTAATCAGCTGTCATTGCTCTGAGCATTCATCTTTAGTATGCTTAAGTACACTTATTTTGGAATAACAAGTACTGCACATGTGCTACAGGACCAGTTATTCAGTAGATATCGTAAATCTAGGAGTGTACTACATATTTTACTTCTGTGGATATCACAGCATCATGTCGTATCTAGTTAAATGCATTACAGTTAAACATAACAAGCTACTTAGATTTATCTCCCATCTCTTTCATAACTATTCTTCTTCCTCTATGACTAAATTTCTGGTGAGGCCTCGGTTGTAGAAAGTCAACAATGGAGAAGACATTTGAATTCCTGTACATTCAAGACATGTGGGTCAGAACATCCCATTTTATGTGATGTTAAAGTAGCAGTAAGGAACATAGAGTCTTTCATGTATTACTGGGCTACAACCACCTTCATTTACCCCACCTACATTGGCCATGTAGGGTTCCTAGGACACACAGTCTAAAAATGCCCAGAGGGC
This sequence comes from Anolis apletophallus, assembly GCA_030556195.1. Classification (NCBI taxonomy): domain Eukaryota; kingdom Metazoa; phylum Chordata; class Lepidosauria; order Squamata; family Anolidae; genus Anolis; species Anolis apletophallus. The sequence goes on from JARBWK010000005.1 coordinate 67,846,623, forward strand.
CATATGTTGCTAACCTCTGACTTAAAGAAAACAAAAATAGCCTGTTTGGGGAAAAAAACCTATAAGGGAGTGAGACACCACACGCTTGGATCACAAGTACCCACATCTTTAGAACATCTAGAGACCAAAAACATACCAGGCAGCAAGAAAACGGGCCACATTTTTTGTATATTTTTATTTACAATTATATTTTAAAAAATGCTTGCCCACATACAACGGATGGCCTCACAAGTTTAATCTGGTTTTGCCAGCGACACACTGTGGAGGACCATATGACAGTGACAGACATACAGAGGCAGTAAATACTCGGCACTGATATCCATTGAGGCTTTGCTTGGTCTACACATGTTTTTCATTTTCATTTTTGCTAAAGAATGAGGCAGTGATCTGCTGGGTCCAATTTCGCTATGTCAAAAACAGCAAAATTAAAAGCCTGAACAAACAATCCAATTCGGTTTTCTAGAAATCAAATCAACAGTGTCTGTATGTGAAACAGACTGAGATACCAGTGCACTTTTTCCGAGAATGGCAAGGCCCAAAAAGCAGCTAACAAGCTAGCGAAGGAACGGCTAAAGATCTGCCTATTAAAAGAATGGAAGCTGATATCCCAGGAAAAGAAGCTATTGAGCCAACAATGAAATTTAAGACAGTGTTAGTGTTTTCCACTTTGCTCAGTTTGATAGCCCAGCTTGAGCTGAGTGAATTCTGTGAAGCAAATCATGGGTCTTATCTCCATATAGGTCAAGCTCTGAGCACAGCATAAGAGTGCCACTTGCCAAATTCCACCATACCTCCTACCACCTCTTCCAATTCCCATGGTCGTGCTGCCACAGTCCACCCTCCAACAGCAATTCCATGGGTGGTGAGAGCAAAGAGAACCAGAAAAACAGCCAATTGCAGACCAAGGACAGATTTGCCCAAAATCTACTTGGATTCTCCAGAGGTCACCGTGAATGAAGTCATAACTTTTTGGATATAGGAAGCTGCTTCTTCTATTAATCTCCAAATCTCTTTGCTCTCCAACAGCATCACAATGGCTGTATTTGTGTTTGCTAGTGCTGAATGGTGGTGAGCCAAGGGCAATTTTAGTTGATAGGGATGGAGAGAGGAAGTAAATATCAATCTCCTTGCTCACCTTATAATTCAAGTAAACCCAGTAGCACAAAATAGAGTTAAGTTCGCTTCTTTTAAATAGAGCATATCAAGGATGGTCAAAGTGTAGCCATCCAGATGTTCTAGATAGTAACTCTTAGCTTTTCACACCATTTGCTATACTGAAATACTAGCGGCAGTCATTTATCTCTAGGGACACACTTGGTTCACCTGTCTATATGTCTTCGCAGAAGTGCTCCAACAGCTAGATCACATGTCAGAATTTTAAAACTAACTAAAGACTTCTCTCTTCTGGCAGGCCTACCCAGCCAGTTTTAAATATGAATTTTAAACTTGTCTTTAAAATTTATCTTTCTGTATTTAATATGTATTTTATAGAAATATGTTTTAATATGTATTTTTATAGAAATACATTTTAATATGTGTATTTACAGAATTTTTACAATGTGTATGTGTTTTAATTATGCTTTAACCTGCCTCAAGACAGGTAAGAAATAAAGTAATTATCACTATCATTATATGACCTTGGCTAGCTCAACCCATTGATTTAAAGATATTCCTACTCTTTGTTGTCACTGTTCCCTACCATATGATCTGAAAAGGTCCCATCCCCTCCACTCCTTCTCCGATTCTCCAGTTGCTATTCTTCTCACATCAATTCAGAGTTAATGATTTTCCCACAGTGTCCCATAAAATCTTGTGTCTGAGAGCTTCTGGAAAAGAAATATCTAAATGTGTCATTTCAAAATTTATCTGAGATATTTAGTTAAATTTTGTGATTTCATTTTTTTCTCCTGCGTTCCTATTTACGGGGAAAACACAACTATGCTTTATTCAAGAAATATATTTCCCAAAGTAGGTATTTTGCAAATTTGGGGGGGGGGGGGTGAATGATGATAAACTTGCCTTATGCATTTCCCAATAAACACTGTTTGCTTCCTAATTGAGTCTGCCATGTAACCTCCTCTCTTTCAAAGGGATCCTTCACAACTCAAATTTAAAGATAACAAATTTGCATAGCATGCACCAGCTTGGTACTTTTGCACCTACTGTTGAAGAGATGTTATCCCCTATAAGAGTAATGGAACTATCTTTTTGTTATGAAGTAGTCTCTCTATTTAGTAGGGTTTTGTATCATGGACCTTTAGCTTGTAGCATTTTTATCTATGTTTACAAGATGAATTAAAAACAGTTTTGGGATATGCTCAAATGATGGTGTGCTGTTGCTCCAAGCTGTTTCTTTGGCAATGATATGTCTCAGCTCTCTATCAGGATGCTGGATTGCCTTCTTTTGGAATAATGAGCCCCACATAATTAATGTCCATGCTGTTGCTTTGAGGAAAAGGTAACGATGTATTAACAGAACTTGGACCTAACTCCACCCAGGCACTAGCTTTCTTTCGCCACAGCATAGTTAATATTTAAAGCTTGAAAGATAACTTAATAATTCTGAAGCTGCCTGACGTGAATTTTCGAGAGGCATTTCTTGAATTTACCTGATTGGATTTAGTTTCATGGAGTGTCAAAATGATATGCCTAGGATTGGTTGCCACTTGGAGTCACAATGCTTTTCTCTGTGACACTAAAGGTAACAGCAGCTGCAAATAGCCAACATTACCAATTCTGCAAACAACGGAAGAGCAAGCTTGGGCAGTGGTGAGCTGACTGAAAGGCACAAAAATGGCAGCCTTCACATTTACCAAATTATGGCACAAAAAAGACCACATGTCACACAGCAACAAGAACCACAAAGCACAAAAGTTACAGAGATGAGGCAATCCTCGTGTGAATCATAATTTGGCATATTTTGTGTGGCAGCATTGGAAAAACAATCATAATAGGAAAATGCTTGGGTAAAGGCAAACTCCATCGCCTTTAAATTCTATACCTTAGTTACAACATTTGAAAGCAAAGATGACATTAGGGAAACTCATAATCATCCTACACTTTGGAAAAGACATTTTTGGTTTGGGGTATATGGCACATGTGCAATCTTATCAAGAAATCTCTTAAGCTTCATCATGGCCCCTTGGTGATTCACATTATTGACTGCTGTTTTGGAAAATAAACAAAACAATTTCTTAGTTTTATCATATTACAGGCTGATAGAGGGAAAGAACAATGTTATACTGTTGGTATTGTCTGACCATTTACGTTAGCATCATAGTAGCCTGACCGAAAGACTTTGTGGATGACCAAAAACAGGACTGTACAAGTGCCCACCATGTTTCAGCACCTGCATCCTATTAGCTAGAGGAGAGGTGATGACATCCAGATATTGCTAGACTGCTATTCTAGCCGTCATATCCACTAGAAAGGGATAATGGAACCTAGTGTCAACAACTTCAGGAGGGCTACATGTCCCTCATCCCTGCTTGGCATGATGTTGAAATGTTTCTGATGGAAGCTGTGACATTACCCCTCTTGAGGAACCTGTTGGATAGTTGGAGAACTTTATTAATATGACATAGAGCCACAAGAAAACAGCTGTTTCGCTTAAATAACAACACAGAGTGGGTCTCAAGAAAAAAAGGACAGTGGCTGAAGTACTGGTGGTTAGGAGCCAACAGAGTTGGAGAAAAGTTATATTCCAGATTCAGTACAAGATATAGGTTTTTAATGTTTACAGCGGAAAATATACTTTCTCAGGCTACCCTATGTGAATCTCAGACAGCAAGAGTAGCTGGGAATCTTGGAAAAGTAATCTAAACTACCTTTTCCCACCTTTACATAGGAAACCGAATTTGAGCAGGTACTCTTTTTTTCTGCCATACAAAGGAGTGCCTGCCAGCATCCACTAAAATTTCCATTCTAAGTAGCTATTCAACAAGTATAGTGTTCTGGCCACTATGTACTCAAATGGAACATTAAGAATCCCAATTCCCCTTTTTTGTTTAATGAAGACAATAGTGACTTATAGAGAAATGTATTTGAAAAAGGTTGTTGGTTTACTACTATTTCCCCATTTGTATCCGGTTTTATTTCTGCATCCAATAACATAAAGACTTGTTCCACTGCTCTCATACATAGTTCAGGTCTCACACCCATGGGTGCTGAGGACTCATGCAGCCATTTTAACATATAGACACCATCAAATCACTTTTTTAAAGAGAGGTGGATACCAATCACAATTTTCACTGGGTTTTCTGATGTGCAGAGACCAGGATCCTGTTGCTCATGTAGACATGGATTATGCAGGTTATTTTTACACAACAGAAAGTTGCCAATGTTCATGCTGATCTGCAATGGGTTGTGATTCACAGGAAAACTGGAAAGGAATCAGTGGCTTTCATTTCCCAGCTGTAGAACTGTGTCTGGTTGACTGTTGCCTACCCACCTCCCACACTCTCCTAGTCATTAAGTGGCTTGAGAAAGCTGGCTCAAACATTTCAAAGCTACTTTTGTTGCTGTGGTGGTGATGCAGAACTTCACAGGCCAGAATGTGATAAATGCACACATCTACTTATACTGTCCTATGCAGCAATATACAGAGTCTCTGAAACCAGTGTTCACATGAGAATACATGAACTAGGTTTCGGTAACTGCATAGAGTATAATTCAGTATTATAATCTATGCACCTACTGAAATCAAAGACCCAATTTGAGGCAACAACTAAGCTGCAAAGTCTTAAACACTGAGCTTTTGGGGAAAGAATTTAAAATTTTGGAAATTAAAACAAACCCATGGTTTATTTTCAGGTGGAAAAGACTGATTAATGTTATCTTTCTACTCTTGTAGGATTACTGATTTTTAATATGCACAGTCTGCTGCCTCTATATGTTCCCTTTACCTTTGGCTAGTATTTGATAACTCTTTTTGGGCCTTGTGCAAAGCTGGCAGAAGAAGTGGGACAGAAGTTTTTGTGCAACTGTCCACATTGAACGTTGAGCATAGATTTGGTTTGGAACCAAACACTATGTTTGGTTCCAAACTGGACTTTTACATTCATTTAGAATATCCTCCATCTCAGCATCAGTAGATGATCAGTGACTTCATAAGACTGGTGGGACACATACTGAAGACATCACAATTACAAGCGGGCACAGTTTATTCTTTCAACACACTCATACTGTTTTTGCTTAAGAGCCAAAATAATTTTTTTAAAAACCCCTTTTATTAGTTCAAAACTGTATCCTTTCCCTCTATTGTTGCACCTTTTAAAATTGATTTGATTTTCTCTTCCTGTTTCCATTTAGAGTATTAACTATGTTTGGAGTTTCAAACGTTTCAGAAGAGGCTCATTTGTCTTCTGTTCCAATCCCACCTTTCTTCTTACCCCTTCCCAAAACAAAAGAAACCTTCCCAAGACCCATATAAATACATGCAAAACATTGTACATAGAGATTAAATAATATCAAAATGCAATTACAGATCAGGTGCACTTTAAGCTCGACTCTAGAATATGGCAAACACACCAGGGGTACATATTGCTTTGAAACCACCATGTTTTAAATGTCATGCATACCACATAATATTCATTCTTTTGTTTTGTATTTTTTCTTTTTTTAATACAAAAATACCAGTGCGTATTATACTAGTTACTGCAAAAAGGGAAAACTTAAAATTCTTATATGCATGCTTAAAAAAGAATTTCAAATAAATATACATACAAATATTGATTTTAATACTGTATATATATTTATTTATGGGCAGGAAAAACCAAACAGGTAGTCTTAGCCATGGGTTTTCTAAAGGGGACTTGGACTTGCAAATAGGGCTTCTTTATTTTTGTTTAGTAGTTATATTGCCACCACAAAGTACAGTCCATTGAAAGGGGATAAGGTTATTAGGAGGGCGACTGCAAAAGTGAAGCTGTCCAAAATGCTCTTCTTTCATCAAGGAATAGACCTTGAATGGTGACCTCCTGAGCAGATGGGAAGAGCAGAAAGTTGTTGATGAAGACTTCCATGGTATATGTAGAAGTTACAATCACCTTCCCATCTCCTTATAAGACTTGCAGCCATTGCAGCAGTTTGCCTCAAAACAAAAGGCGCCAAAAAAATGCTGAACGAGGCAAAACTGGGAAGAATGCAATGGGATAGAGATAGATCTTCCATCTCCCCCTTAATACATGATCCAGGTCTGCAGTGAACTCAGACTGAGCCCACTGACAATGGTAACAGGTACTGATCTCCCAGAGGAGAATGAAACATGTTGAAAATTATATGCTTAAACATTTGTGACTGCGGTATAAACTTTGGTTCATATTTGCCCATGGCTAAAAGTACAATAAGATTTGTTTTCCTTCTGAATTTTTTTAAATAATAACTTCTCCTAACTTATTGCACAAAAATTAAGTCAGATCTCTGTGCAACTTAATAAAAATAACTAATTGTATAAGTCTAGCTCCTAAAATGGATAGTCTCCATTGCACACAGGAAATCATGTAATGTCTTTGGTACCAATCTGCCAATTTTTAACAAAAATAATAACTTCCTAAAAAGTTCTATTAAGAACTGGATGCAAAACTATGTCCAGGGTGCTTTTCTTTAAAAAACAACAAAAAAACAACAACCAAAAACAACAAAGCATTCTAAGGCAAAAATAAACACACTTTACAAGATATTATGTCATTTCCTGTCTGGCATGGCACAAACTTGAATGATTCCCACCCACCCCCTCCTTGCCACATTCACCTTTACTGTCTGAAAAGGTTATACCATTGCTTATGGTATGTTTCATAGAAATTACACACTATCCCCATCCAGCCAAAATAGACTAACAGCATGTTATTTTATGTGGTTCACTTTAAAGGAATGTTATTCAAAATGCATGCAAAAGGATGCTGCATGGGGCAACCAAACAAAACTAAATACAAAGCAACCCACAACCAAATTCTACCTTCAATTAGTACTGGGGTGGAGGGATTGCATGCTGATCTCGGCTAGATTTAGTTTTACTTACTTTTCTCCCAAAAGACAGTGGGTGTTGCCTGTTTTTCCACACTGTTGTTCAACTGTCTGTTGAAGGGGAAGGGGTCCATTGAAAGGAAAAACCCTTTCCCCTTGTGCCCCCAAATGGGATCACTTCTATCAATGGACCACAAAACATTGGCCAAACAGGCAATCACTTCAATTGATGGGCCATAAAACGTTGGCCACCTGTTTGGCAGCACAATGATCAACCGGTGATCTCTTATCTCAATGGACCACCGTAAACGTGGCCATCTTTTTGGCATGTGTGTGCATACAATGATCAGCAGATTTGGAGTTTATGCCTTTTATTGACAACACTCTTTATTTTGGCCACATGTGCGATGCGTTTCTCAAGAATGTAAGCCAGTCAACTGCTGCCAGTTTTATCACTGAAACGAAAAGAATTTTTTAAAAAGGAACCACTCAACCCAATTTTACATTTAAAAAATGTATGCACAATAAACACTTATACTTTAAGCAAACCAGCCATATCAACGTAATTTATATAAAAACATTTCTGTATAACACAATTGACTTTTAGTATAAAGATGGCTGTTCAGAGAAAGGAAGCTGACTGGAGTCTGACCAATCACGAAGTTTCAACTGCCAGCCATGTGACTACAATCCACTGCAGTTACATAACTCACAGCTTAGTTTCCTTTAAACAAAATACATATGGCTGACTTGAAAATATCTGTTTCTGATCTAAAGAAAACTATATTTTTGCATAATATTTATATAATTATTCTCCCCCTCCCACTTCAGGAAGCTAGACACAAAAAACGAAAATAAATTGTACTAAAATGTAGGCCAGACCCCCCACCACAACCTGTCAGTTACAGATTTCTGGGAGTGAGTGTTTTATTTTTCATCCAAAACAACTTTGAGGTAATAAAAATTATCAAACATAAAAAATTAGTTTCCCCTTCCCCTAAATCTTTCATAAATATTTATGCAAGCACCTGACATATTTGGTGCTTGTTTAAATACTTGTAAACCAAGTATTTAAAATAGAAAAATAACCACTGAGGCAATGTAATCTTTAGAACAGAACTAAATAAAAAAGAGTTTCCTCCCCCATTTATCAGATAGGCCCTATAGCAAGAGATGGCAGTTTCCCTCCCTAAATTCCTCCCCATATATACAGTTCAGATGAAAGGAATGAAGTGGATGTATCTGGAGGGAAAACATGGGGTCGGGTGATGGGATGGTATCTTATCTGCAAATATGATGGTCAGGAATGGATATCCCTTCCCTGGCTTTTGGCAGTTAGTTGAACCTAGCATCTCCTTGTACACCAGCATTGGAAGAGAAGACCTACCAAGAAGGAATTTTCATCACTTCACCTTGAACTCACTATGAAATTCAGTGACCATTCCAGAACAAGAAAGTTTAAAGGTGAAATCAAAACACTTAATTTCCTTTTTTTCTTTTTTAAGGAACACTTATCTCTTGGGAAAGTACCAGGCTCCTGTGTGGCAGGCGGTGCGCTTTGGGCAGTGCTTAGACAAGGCACAGGAGTTTCTGCTGTGCGTTCTTCAAAAAGAAATTGAGGGGAAAGCCAACAACAAAGAAAAGCTGCCCATGTGTTGGATGGCAATGCTGAAACAGTGACCTTCAACACTACTAAAAACTAGGTTCTCGTTTTGCTTCCAGATAGCACTCTCTAAGGAAAGCGTCCTGCATGGATACAAACTTCTATGCTAAATGTTGAGGGCCACTCTGCCCCTGGTAGTACAACTGTGGGTGCTCATGCTTCTCTTGCACTACAAATGGGCTCCATTTAGATTTAGATATGCTCAGAAAAGTGACTATGAGTGCAATTCTTTCACTGGATTAAAGAAACTGATGCTAACAACCAGAACACCTTGTTCTTATAGTAACTGAAGGTGTAATGTGAACCTTTCCTATTAAACATTCCCTCTTCAGCCTATAACATGCAATAAAAATTACAGGAAGAGATAGCTTCTTACTAGAGATGGCCTAGCTGTACTGTTTTACATCTTGCACTCTTCAAATAACTGGCCCTTCCCCAAACAATTCTTCTGAAGATAAGACAACAATCACAACTTGGAGTGAAGCCACATGCTATGAGATTCTCTGGATGCCATATGTTTGCTTTACAGGGCCAAAGGCTTACTCAGCTGTCAAAATGGCAAAACCCTAATCAAGACAATCAATTTGTAGATATCTAAGACATCTCACAAACCTCACCTAATGCAGAGGGTTTTTTAAAAATTCATATACAATTCTTTTTCAATCAAAAGTTATGACTCGTTTAATTTCATTCCCTTTGGGAACTGTCATTTGTCTATCTCCTGATTCCATCATTTAAACAGATTTCCAAGACATTTTGTCACCCTCATTTCCTGAGGGTGATATTATTATAAAGACAGAGATGGAAAGACAGAAAAAATAGAAATCAGGTACTATTCCACCTCACCCCTTATGGAAGACTGAGTTCACTTTCACATCCAATACCTGATTCAGATTCCCCTTAAATTACACCCTGTTCTGCCCAACCTTTCTTCCAAGGATATATATCAACATCTGGTATTCAGAATTTGCAACTAAAAAACAAGTCACCAGCAATCCCCATACAACTGCATTATTAGATTCAGTATACGCAGCCTCTTTAAGAGAATCTGAATCTGGGTTTGTTTGGTTTTTTTAAAAAAAACATGCAACTTCAGTGATGGAAAAGTCTAAAAAAGACATGTGGAACCCAATTCAAGGAGAATGTGTATGAAAGGGATGGTCTCTCTCTTGAGGGAGCCACTTCTGCAAACATAATTGTTTAAGTGTAAAATTATGTGATCCCTGCTGCTAAACAATGATAAAGGGGGAGGAGGAGGGAAATAGGCATATACATGTGAGGACTTAACAGGGAGAGGCCACAGTACATGGTCAGATGTTGGTGCGTAAATTGTATGCGGGGGTGGTGAGCAGAAGATCATAGTTTAGAGGTCAAATTGATGTTTCCAAGCTGTGTAGAGGGCTTTCTGGCTCTGGAATGGTGTCCTCAGTGACACTGATGTCCATTGCATTGTTATTTTTGTTGAGGGGTGAGAACTCGCCTGGGCTTTCTTCACTTTGCTGTTTGAGTTCTTCAGCTTCCGGGTCTTCATCGGTGCCATCGAGGAATGGGGTCCGAGGCTCGTCTTCCTCCAGGATGAACTCTGGGTGAGCCATGAAGTTATGAATGGAGGTTTTGGATTCAGGTTTCTGGAGGTTTTCATACAAGGAGCTACGGAATGCATTCACCACTTTGATCTGTGCCAAAGAGGAAGATTGGATTAAAAACAAAAACAAACGAGGTACAAAAGTGCATAGGGGCCAAAGGGAGCCCTTACGGATTTTGAGGTGGGGGGAAAAACACAAGTGTAACAAAAACAAGAACAGCTGCAGTATCAACAATGGTTCTTTTGAACAAAACAAAACAAAAAATAAAATCAGTGTAAAAAGAGGACCTATGAATAAACAGAACAGTCACATGGGTAAGGGGCCAGGCACTACAAGTATAATGGGGCAGTCAACTATGAGGAGACTTCAGGAGCTGTAAGAAAAGACATGTAACAATGTAAAGACAACAAGTTTGAAAAGCATGGAAATTCAAAGCGGAACCATTCTTAAATGTGCTCCTGCATGTTCAACAGCAGCACAGTATTCCAATGAAACAACTAGGGAGGGGTGAGTTAAGATGTACAATTGCAAAGTGTGATTTAATTCCAAGACAAAATTAAGACACAAAGTGACAGTGACAGCTTTTAATTTGCAAACCTATATAATTTGTTGATCGTGTTGCACGCAACAATGGTTGAGATTGTGTTTTGCAGCAAACTGAAGCGGGTTGCCAATAATGATGAACGAACCAGTGAGCATGCAAGAGATGACAGCTGCTAAACGGGAGCCACCCAAGCTGAGGAGCTCCAAAGCTGTACAGCCATTGTGTCTGGAAGCTGGTTTGCATTCTCAATGAACAATTACCAATTTTGAAGTTTGTTCTACAGGTAAGCTCAACACTTGTAGCTATTCTGAGCAGGAGCTCCTAAAAGCTCCTGACTTATGGGAGAAATGGCAACCCATAGCCTACTGCCTAGTTTCATGACCTTCAGCTCAACTACCCCATAGGATAAGTGGTGTTTCCAGAGAGAAACCCCCCCCCCCAAAATCTCCTAGCTTAAGAGGAAGCTTCCAATTTTGGTCACAAATTACACTCTCACCTTTTACCTTACTTGCCTAGTGGAGAAAAGTGAGAAATGGGAGGCCTCTCTCCAGATACTGGAGATAAAGGATATGGACAATTTAACCTATTTGCTTAAGAGGAATACTGGCAGAAAAATGGTACAAACAGATTGGACATGTTTAAAGAATTATTTAATAGAGAAATATTGAATAGACTATATATCTTTCTTTATAATAAAGAGATTTGACTCTGGATGGAAAAGGCTGGTGATAAAAAAGTTCTTTCTTTTTGGAATTGATTAATATAATGGACATAGCGAGAGGGGAAAGACTGGAAGTCACTCTTTTACATTTATTATTATTACTTATTCTTAAATCTTTCTCCTTTTTATTTTTTATTTCCTTTTCTATTTTTTTAATGCTATGCTAGTGTCTAATGTGATGTCTATCTCTATTATTTCCTACTTTACTTCGATATATTGTTCTCCCACTTTCATTGTATCTATCTGTTTTTGGTAGTTTATATTTAGATGATAATCAATAAAAATATTTTTTTTAAAGAAATGGGAGGCCTGAATTTCGCAAAATCCATAAAGACACTAGGCCACTATATACTTGATACTTGAGAAAGAAAGAAGAATGTATGCCATTGTAAAATTGTTTAGCAGAAACGTGTCAAAGCTCTGCTTTCTTTGGTTATTTTGAAAACACCTAGGAACAAACTTATGAGTATTTATGCTCCTCCATCCCCTTCATCAATCACAGTTTGCTTGGTCACAAATAAAATGCACACCAATTTCTATAACAGGAACACTGTAGACAGTGGAGTTGAGACATCATATCTTTACAGGGTGAAGCATACTACTACAGAAGTCACAATTACCCAGACAAAGCAACATAACAAACATGTAAGAGTAATGATAAAAGCTTGCCATTTGCAAGCCAAATAATATATACCTTAATTAGATAATATCAGCTTTCTATTGAGATTTCATATGCAATGTCTAATTCACAGAAACACATTCCAAGAGCAAATTAAAATCACAATGTAAGTTGGGGAAATTCTTCATGCCTGCTTTTATCCAATTATTTATAATATCAAACATATAGGTGAGAGTACTCCAATGTCATTACAGAATATTATGTTAAACATGTTTCCAGTTCTCATGATAGGGTCTCCAATCACAGAAAACTTCCAAACTCAGAAGCAATTTTTTTTGCATAGAATCCTTAATCATTTGTAAAAGAATAGTGAATAGTACATTACATATACATTAATTTCCACACAGTTCTATATATTAGGCCCGCATAAATAAATAAATAAATAAATATTATGTGAAAGATCAGTGATGGGATTCCTTGCATACTACAATTTTAGCATAATATCTGGAACCTTTCCTTCCGGTCAGCATGTTGATGAAATACTGTATAGTACATAGTTCCTTTACTCGCTCATGTGGCACCACACAGAAGGCAGAGTTTCTCAAGGGAAGACTCAAATGTTGGGATGCAGGCTTCCTGTGATGAACTTTCAAAGTAGCCCTCTCCCTGGATGTCAAATCCAGTGGAAAGGTTGGCTGTGCTGAGCTATTATATGAGGGCGGATCAAGAAGTTAGTGACTTTTTGAATTTCCCACATCTTAACTGAAAGGGCAACACTGTCCGGTCAACAGGCATCTGTCAGTTGACTCCTGTCAAAATTTGAACAAGCTGTGTCATTTAGTTTGTGTTTGACAGCCATTGAGAGCAGACTACCACGTGATTTGAGGAGAAAATGGAAAAAAGTGAATTTTGTGTGCTCATTAAGCATTATTTTTTGCGGAAAAAATCCATCACTCAAACCAAGGCTAAGCTTGATAAATACTATGGGGACTCTGCACCATTAACTTCAATGGTAAAAAAGTGGTTTACTGAATTTTGTAGTGGCCGTACAAGCACGGAAGATGCGGAACATTCTGGACGCCAAGGTGAGGCCTCTACACCTGAAACAATTGAAAAAATTCACGATATGGTGTTGGCCGATCAGAGATTGAAAGTGTGAAATTGTGGAAGCCATAGGCATCTCACATGGCTCAGTGGTTTCAATTTTAAATGATCACTTGGGTATGAGAAAGTTTTCTGCAAGATGGGTACCGCGTTTGCTTACAATCGACCACAAACGCAATCGTGTGACAATTTCACAGGAGTGTTTGGCGTTGTTCAACCACAATATGGGTGAGTTTTTGCGCCGTTTCATAACCGTAGACAAAACGTGGCTCCACCACAACACACCAGAGACCAAACAGTGGTCAAAACAGTGGGTTTCTTGGGGTGAATCGGCACCAAAGAAGGCCAAGGTGGGTTTCTCAGCCAATAAAGTCATGGCAGCAGTTTTTTTTGGGATGCACGCGGTATAATCCACATTGACTGCCTTCAAAAGTGTAAAACAATCAATGGCAAATATTATGGCAACTTATTGGGTCGATTTAATGAGGATTTGGGGGGGGGGGGAAAGACCGCATTTGGCCAAGAAAAAAGATTATTTTGCACCAGGACAATGCAAGGGTGCACACATGTGCAGTTCCCATGGCAACAATCCATGAACTGGGATACGAATTGCTCCCTCATCTGCCCTATTCTCCAGATTTAGCCCCGAGTGACTATTTCTTGTTTCCAAACCTGAAGAAATGGCTCGGCGGAAAGAGATTTGACTCCAACAATGAAATCATCTTACAAACAAAGACCTATTTTGATGACCTCGACAAATCTTAATTTTTGGAAGGGATAAAAAAATTGGAGAAACGTTGGACAAAGTGTAGAGAGCTCAAAGGAGACTACGTTGAAAAATAAAATTATTTTTTATCTAAAAACCTGTGTTTCATTCAAAAAGTCATGGACTTATTGACCCACCCTTGTACCTCTTTCTGCCAAGAAAATAGTATATTGCCTTCCTCTGTAGCGGGAAGTAATGGAAATCTGGCTATGCTGTCTTTACCAGGAAAGGAGCCTGTTTCCTTTTTTCTGCAGAGAGAAATGGATAAAGAAGAGCTGCATTTCTCTTCCCAGAGACAGTTCATTTCTTTCCTCTACAGAGAGATGAGACCAAAGTGTAGAGGTGTTTCTCCCCCAGAAACAGAAGTCAATTTTCTCCCTCTACAAAATGAAGCAACCAAAGCCTAAATTTCTCTTTTCAGGGAAAGAGGCCATTTCCTCCCTCTGCAGAGAGAAGTGATTGAAGCCTGCTTATGTTTATCTCCCCCAGATAAAGCTCATCTCCTTTCTTGGCAAACAGAAAACAGCCAGGTTGGTTGCTTCTCTCTGCTGAGAAAGAAGATGGACTCCCATCCCAATCGACAGAAGCACAGGCAAGAAGAAGAGGAAGGAGACAAACTTCTTTCTCAGAGAAGTATACTGCCAGATTTGACATCTTAAAGCAGTGGTTCCCAACCTGGGGTCCCCAGATGTTTTTGACCTACAACTGCCAGAAATCCCAGCTGGGTTACCAGCTGTTAGGATTTCTGGGAGTTGAAGGCCAAAACTATCTGTGGATCCCATGTTGAGAACCACTACCTTAAAGAGTGGGTTGCATTTGGGAGCTCATTGTGGGCAGCCCGGTACCCTATTGCCTTTGTTCATGTCTTTGTGTGCAACTGAAACTGGGTAAAACAAATCAGCATAGTATGTGAGCATATTGTACATTATTTTGGAAGTGTCTTTCTTCTCATCTTATTGATGTGGTTGTTGGATAGAACTGATATAACAATAACAATAGACACTATAGGCACTACAAATGTTATCTTGAAAGTAACTGTTTCGACTCTGTGCCAGTAAAGCTGCTGTGATTTTAGCTGGAATTCTGTAGTAGCAACAGTATTATGTCATTTAAAAAACTATATTTATCTGCATTTCATTATATCTTATTGTTTCATTCCAACATACTTTGTATATATTTTCCAATGTGACATGTTCATACTTCTGTCTACATGTGTTTAAGATAGATATAAAACAAATTTATTGTCTTATGGTTTGTTGATTGCAATAAAGGACTGTGACTGGAAGATGGCTGCTGCAACTTGGGTAACAACCAAAAAAACTGTCAAATTCTGAACCATTTATGATGACAGTAATTGAGGTTACCACAGTCATGCAAATATTCTCTTTCATTATCACGGAGAAATTTAGCAATGATAAGAAAAATAAGAAAGAACAAGCTGCCTAAAAACATATATGTTCCCCCATAAACCTCGTTTTGTAATGAATGGTTGCAGCAAAATATCAAATATTGGTTAATATCTAACATTTTGATATAATGATCTCATCTATAGTCAAAACTTAACAAACATGTAATCCAGAGCAAATATGTAGCTTCAGAGGTATTTACTCACGCTCTGGGTTATTGTTGGAGGAAGAAGAGAAGTATTTTCCCATTTCTTTTTAATGAAATGTAATAGGGCATACTCAACATCTGACAGACCTTAGTTCTTTTAGAATCTTACTCCATTTTTCACAAAATTAATCAGAAAACATTGTTTAATAGCAATGGCTACCGTTGGTGATATGGAATGAATGTTCAGAATCACTACACAATCTCTCTCAGTCATGAGCTTAATTTATGAACTCTTACTTTTCTAACCAACCAGCCTTCAAAAACACAGCATGTGGGATTGATGAGTTTTTAAACATTGTAGAACTTTCCGCCAAGTATTAAGAGAAAGTAGATACAAGTATCAGAGAGGTAGCTTGAAAGAATAGCAGAAATTAAATAGAAAACTAAGTAATCTCAAAAGGCACAAGCATAGTTTTGATGCAGTTGTTATAGAATGGAAACCACACTATGCACAGAAGCATGTTACTTTCCTCTTTGTCATACCCAATCAACTTCAACTACATAAAACCACAATGAATAATTGTCCTCAGTGTTTGATTTCTTGACTGAATGTGATGTATAAAATTTGCATTTATCCACCCATTTATCAGTTTGGTGACTTACACTGATAGGAGCGTAAGTATAATAGCTGCACATAAAAAGTCAGCATTGACTAAAGCTAAAATACAGTATTAAGAAAATTCTCCTCCTTGAAATGTTGGTCACCATGAAAGGGGATTGAAATGCTTATATATATATATATAATGCTGGACATCATTAAATAAATATTCTTACCTTCTTAAAAACAAACCACTGGTAAAATACATGGTTTTAGGTGCAATGGCTTTTTAAAGTGAACTTTTCCAATTCATTAAACCTCATAGCTAACTAAAATCTCCTTATAGGCAATGCTAGTAAGTGGGTGGTGTATGTTCATTTAATATAATTATTCTTCTTCACGTCATATGTTCACATCTACTGCTTTTTAAAGCAGGAAAATGAAGTGCCAGCATATACAAGCCCTAGCTTCCAATCAGCTGAACTAGGGAAATCTGTACACATAGATGAACTCTACTGCTTTATTTAGCAGAAGCAAATCAGAAAACAGAAGAACTGAAACCTTAAAATCAAACTAGGCCTGAAAAGCTGAACCTACATGGATGCTTGGAAGTATGGTACTTTTTATATGTGAATCCTGTTTTACAGGATTGAGAAACTTTCCTAGAAGTTGTAATTCTTAAAAATGCTTCAATACTCATTATTACAAGCAAGACTGTCCAGCTCAGCCTACTTGGCTGATGGAGAACATGCAGAATATTGAAATGTTTTCCCTAATCTGAATCAGTCGGCACATTCAGATTTCCTTTCTAAAAATGTTGTGACACAATCTGATAGGATACACATTTACTCTAAACTAATTTGCAGTCTTCAACCTGGGCTTATTGCCAAATGAGTAAAAGTCTACAGGAGTGCATTCCAAAAGATTCTCAAGTTTACAAATGGAAAAATCTAACTTTCACTATACCTAGGGGAGCATGCAGCTTCAGTCAAAGCTTTCTTTAGCAAGATTTCTTCTGAAAACCTGGACTCCTGACAGACTTTTTGACATCACTATATTAACTTGTGGCCATTAGATCTACTACTGCTCTCTCCCCCCACTTTTCCTTTAATGAAAAGCACCTAAATGCCTAATGCTCCAGTGAGAATATGGGAATCATGATTCAGTCCTGCAAGAAAGAGAAAAAGTTGCAAAAGAGGAGAAGAAACAGAAAAAGAACAAGGAAGAATTTTAACACAAAGTTAAAGAAGCCAGAGCTTTTTTTTAAAGGTTGTATGCGCACGCATACATGTATGGACATATATGTTTTTCCCCACAGTTCCTCCCAATTCTCAAGACAGGAACTCATGAACTAAGTTATGGGTTAAAAGAAAAAGGGAAGGAGAACAGTTTTGGTTAAGTCTGTGCGAGTGCTCTTTGATGGTTATTAGGAAGTCATGCATTGAATAGACTATCACTCACTGCCCGCAGGAGGAGATGCAGCAGCAGCAGCAGAAGTGGTGGGAGTGGAATTGACGGAGGAAAGAGCTACATGGGTTGGGCTAGAAACATTTTTTACATCGTGGTGTTGGCTCACGATGGAAGGCTGTCTCCTGAGAGCTCCCTGTAAAGAGGAGGCGCCGGTCTGGAATGTGTAAACTACGTCCATCTGCAAAGAATCAGAGAGTGAGATAGCTTTGTCCCACAACCAGGAGAGGAGAAGGAAGGAGGAGAATGGAAGGGGAGGTTGGGAAAACATAGGATACAGGAACAAACAGTAAGGAACAAGAGTCAAGGCAAAAGAGGAAAACCCAGTAAACCTTGCAAACAGTTTTCAGCAGTTAATCGAAAAGTAGAGTCATTAAGTAAAGAGATTACAGTCTTTCCCCATCTCTTCTCCAATTAACTGTTCATATTTTGCAGTGTAGCCACATGCAGGCACAAAACCTTTTGGACCTGTCTTTTTTATTTATTGAAAAGCATCATGGGGTCAATTGATCTCAGGAAAACTGCTGGAAGGAAAAGAATTTTAAGTGCTATTTCCCCCTCTCTATTTATGTACTATCGTGTTTTATCTTCTGTTGACTTCAATGTTATTATTCCTCAGTTTTTAGGAAGCAGTTCTAGAAAGATTTTTCCCCTTTGATGGTGTGGAATGTAAGTGCTCCTTGGCCACATTTTTATCTGTAAAGTGCAGAGAGGTCCTAATAATATACAACAGGTAAGGTGAGATTAGATGGTGGGAATCTGATATAAAAGCATCTTGAAAGCACAGTGGAGAAACTGGGCACATGTACATGCAAGTGAAAGTTTGAGTGAGCCAAGTGTGCAATCTGCACTTTTATAAACTTCAGCGAGGCAAGCACTGTTTTTGATAGTATTTTCAGGCCAAAGACAGGAAATTCTAAAAAGAATGGCATGTATCAAGCTTATATCCAAGGACTGGGTCATGAATAATATTACATCATTCATTTTGGACATTAGGAAACAAGTAAAAAAACAAAAACTAAAAGGAGCTAGAAGTAATTGCAACAGCAGTTGGTCAGCTTATCCCACAGCAGAAAATGCACAGCAGCAAGCAGAAGTATCACAGCTGGAGATCAGTTTCTGCCTTAATGTCTCTAGTTCAGGGGTGCTCAGTATGGTGATCGGGATCACCAGGGTGATCTTCAGGCCTCATCCTGGTGATCTTCAGACCCCTGACCAGGTTTTTTGCTGTTGGTCCACTTCACGCGCCCCTGCACGCTGCAAAGAAGTCCTCCGTCATTGCTCCTCCCCACTCCCTGCTCGCGCGCCGCCTCCAAAAGCTCCAGAGTCCAAGAGGCAGAATGGGCCCCCTCTTTTGGATTCCCTCCGTCCTTCTCCAGCCACTCAGAGTCATAGGAGACCAAAGGGGGCGGGCCTGGATGATGCGATGTATGGCTGGCCCCACGCGCATGCGCAGAAGCGCCCATTCTGCCTCTCGGACTTCTCGTGAGCTCTTAATTAAATGGCCTTGCAGTTCAAAAGCCTCTCTTCTTACTTTCTGGCTGATAATATGTGTGGTAATATGACAGTGTGGGAGAAATGGGGTGGTTGGATGTATTTATGCATGTCCCTTTGTTTATTTTGCTGAGTATTAAATGGCCTTGCAGTTCAAAAGCTTCCCTTCTTACTTTCTGGCTGATAATATGTGTGGTAATATGACAGTGTGGGAGAAATGGGGTGGTTGGATGTATTTATGCATGTCCCTTTGTTTACCTTGCTGAGTATTAAATGGCCTTGCAGTTCAAAAGCCTCTCTTCTTACTTTCTGGCTGATAATATGTGTGGTAATATAGCAGTGTGGGAGAAATGGGGTGGTTGGATGTATTTTTATGCTCTGTTTTATATTGTTGTTATTAAATTGAAATGTTGATGTTTTATAACTTCATTTTATGTAAACTGCCCCGAGCCTGCTGGAAGGAGCGGTACATTAAAATGAATAATATAAATAAATAAATAAATAAATAGTTATACGTTTTACATTTCTGGGTAGGTGATCTTTGGGACTTGGTTTTTTAATCAGTAGCTCCCATGCTGAAAAAGTGTGAGCATCCCTGCTCTAGTTTGTAATGGCAGACATGGGAAAGTTGTTGTGATAGTTCATCTTCTTGCTTCTCTAAGCTACCAGACAGTCATTACATTTTCCACTGGAAAGGCCCCTTACAAAGAAAGGAAGGACAGAGGTTATCTTATCAAGATGGTAATAGCTGTTTTAAGATCATGCAAGCAGGGGGGGAAAGCACCTCTGCAGATTTTTAAAAAAGGGAAATAGATATAGGGCACTTTGAAAAGTTGCAGTTTTTGGACATTTGATTTCAAATTTTGAGGTTTAATATTGCACGTTTAAAAAAACCCCAAGTGATGACATGTTTGCATAGTGCTTGATGGAGCGGGCAGCATCATTGAGTCAGTGAGCATGTAAAACTTTCCATTGTGTAGTTGTTCTTTCACAAATTGGACATGGCCACCACTTCCTCTTCATACTGGTTTGAAAGGGTGTCTTATGAAGCAAAGCAATTTTAAAAACATCAGAGTGTATATACTTGTACCTACCACTCTCTTCCATATCCGGAATACAAAGAAGAGCACCACTGGAAATGAACAGTTTCCAATACAAAACCTTTGTAGCAGCTCAGATTACAAAAACAAAATACAGTCATTTCCCCAAGGGATACACACTTCTTGCTATGTTTTTATGTATCCCAGAACCTAAAACAACCTGCTTCAGTGACACATCCTGGACAGTGAGTGACAGGCTATAGTGGTCCTGTCTGGATGATGTCAGACATCACCATAGCTTAATAAAACCAGTTCACCAGAGCTGCTTAAAACTAAGGGCTGACAGACGTCCTTTGGTTATCTCAGTGGATGGGTCTTTGTTTGCATGTTTTCCTTGAGATCAGTCTAAATTTATCTCCCCCCTCCTTTTAGCATGCGCAATAAAGGGATTTACTCTCAAGAGGGTACAGATTACAATTTCCAGATGTAACATACAGCTTGTGTCCAAGTGACAAGCAAGTGTTTATCTAAGATTATTTCTTTGTTTTTAGAGTCTAACATAGAAGTTAACACCTAAACTAAAATGATTGCTAATTTCTCCTGATGTGTTGGACTAGAGGCATTAACCTGAGACAATAGGAATAGAAGGATTTGAAGTCCAACACATCTGCAAAACAGCAAGTTGGATAGGTTGATGTAGTTACAGCATGGTTTCAGTAGACAAAATCAAGAAAATGCATCAGCACAAGACATATTGATGGTCTTCAAAAAAGCCCAATGCCTGTAAATAAACTAGCCTTTTTCAAAGGCTACATTAAAAGTAAACACAATGTATATATTAACTTATAATCATTTGCAAATAAACAGCACTAAAATAAAAATAAACTTAAAATACATAAATAAATGACATCAAGACTTAAAAAAATGAATAGGAGAAGTTTTTCTCTAATTTAAGAAATAGAAGAACGGGTGCTCTTTGCTCGGACATTTTAAAGAACTACAGTATGACCCCAATATCTGTGGGGATACATTCCCTACTTTGCATGGATACTCAAAACCATACTTAAATGAAGAGTATCTGGCCCATGAATACCATAGATTTGCACTGGACCTACAAAACGCATATATTGTGTCAGATGTAGACAAATCCCTCCCGATACAGGGATTGTACTGTACAACAATTTGCATCAGATCTCAGGTTTTAGGTGCTGAAAAAGATAGTCAACAATTACTGAAAAATTCTGATGAGAAAGGAAATGGAAAGAATTTTATGGCTGAAATCTTTTGACGAGAGATTGAGATCCATCTCAATGAAGATCTGGATGTCCATCTTAATGAAGATCTGGATGACCCCACACATGACCCCTCCATCCAAAAAGACCAACCAGCATAGTAACCTTTCAACTAGGGACTCCCTTATTTCTGATCATTTATTGAAATGTATAAATAATAAAAAAGAGATAATTTTCTTTTATTGCTGATCTGTCTGACTATTGGAGAGTGTGTGTATTCATAACTCCCAGAATTTCTGCTACTGATTTAATTAACAGTATGTATGCATTCTAATACTAGACTGATATTTGTCAATATAATATTTTTATTTCTGTATTGACTTTTGTAAAAAATTTAATACATGTATTTGTGTTTACTTTAAATGTAGCCCCTACAGAAGACCAATGAATTTTGATACAGGTTGAAATGTGTTGTCTTAAAAAAAAAATCCAAAACCTCAATAAGGAATTAGTTTCTATTAATGCTCCAAAATAAGGGAAAAATCAGCTTAGTATTTTTATTTTTAAAACATCTAGAACCTGAGAGGATGCAAAGCAAAACCATTGAAGGTGGGTAATGATGTGGCCTTGTATCAATCTTGTGTGCTGGGAAGACTGGCATCACAATGTATACTCACTTCCATTATTATGAGGTCAATTTGAAATGACCTAATGATTCTTTTCTACTTTTTCAAAAGTAAAATACTTGTGTTCAGATTTCATACCATAAAGGAAACTACACTGTCCAGGAAAATAATAACAATGATAATGATAATACAAGCTGCCATCAGTTGTTAAAGCAATCTCAGTGATAAAGTGCAATAACTGTTCTCAGATAAGAATCAAAGCTTAGGACCAAGTTACTGGAAAGGTGACCTGTGTCTCAATATATCTGGCTGGGTCATAAATTGGCAACAGAGAGATCATGTGCCTGCCAGTAACATCTATTAGGTTGGTAGTCACAAGAGATAGGGTACATATCCTATAATGGGAATTATGCCTACCTTGTTATCTGTCTGTTTTTAAATAGGTCTTAAAGACCAGGATGTTCCCGTCAGCTTTCAAATTAACGGATGATTTGATAATAAATTGGATTTTCCCATTATCCGAAGCAAGCATCTTTTTGTTTTTACTATAACTCATTTTCTGGCCAGCATTATAAGCTCAGCTTCAGGAATGGAACTGCGTAATGTCCCTTTGGCTTGTTCTCTTTTGAATTCCACGTGCATTGCTCTCAATAAGAGAATGTCACAAATGTGAAGTACAAGTCCTGCCCTTGTCCCACTAAGCTTCCTTTTAATTTCTTAAAAGAACCAAGCTACAATCCAAACAGCCGGGAGGGTTTGTGATTGTATAGATGAATGGTTCACAACTAGGCGGTTCTTTTCCCAGTACAAAAGTTAATCTGTTGCTGTTCTCATTGAAGGCAATTTCAGGTCAGACAATACTACAAACCTGATGAGAATGTGATATTTAGGAAGTTGATTGGCATTTCAGGGTCAGCACAAAAACTATTGAAAGCGTGCCAAGTTGGGATTTGTCAAAATTCATTTTATTACCTCCGAAGCAAAAAATTATGTAACTAGGAAAACTAGGATTTGATAATATGAGATTCATATTCATCAGCATACATAAATGACCCTAGTACCCACACTCCTCTGTAAGAAATGATTTGTGTTCACATTGCCTTCATCTGGATTATTCAAGATTAAACCTTTCCTGAGCAAACATAATTTATTAAACCCTTTGGAAATTTTGTTAGCAGGCATACCTGTGTGTTGGTTCTTCCATAAAAAATAAGTAAGTTTTGGGAGACAACTTCCCTTTGACCATAACATGCACTGCCCAACAGTTTCCCTTGATCCCTAGCAGCTTGTTCTTCCCCTTTGCAATGTCCTCCACAAGGAACAGTATAATCCAGTTTCGATGTTAAAGGCTGTGATAATAGGGGCAAAGATCTACATAGAAATTTTGTGCCAGAGCAAATGGATTTTCTCTTCCTAGAGTTTTCCTTTGGCTCCCAATGACCTGGAGGCAAACCAAGTGAATCTTAAGAAATTCTGCAGATTGGAAAATAGAACTCTAATACTTTTTGGAAACCAGGCATAATTTGGAAGATGCAAGAAGAGAAATTTGGCATGAAATGGTATGCCTCTCCATCTTTTTCTATACATAAGGAGTGAGGAGGTTCAATTAAGAAACAATCAGGGATGTTTACAGAAATTCACCGTCTGCCTGCATCTGTCCAGCTGCACCTGCCCAAAGGCTACTGGGTCAAGCCATGTCATCCCCAAACCCTCTGGCAGCCTGAATATCATATCCCTCTTCAGGGCAAGCAGCTCTGATCTTCACTGGAATGGGATCCCATTCAGCCATGAGATAAACTGTTAATAGCAGTTCAAGCCCCACAGGAGAGAAGAAATGAGCACTTTACCTGAGTCTGTATTCTGTTGAGGCCTCGGAACCACAGAATCTGTCCCCGTCGAAGTTCCATTTCAGCATGGTCAATTTCATCTAGACCCTCTGGCAACTCCTCATCTGCCATGTCCTCCTTTGTAATGCCATGTCCTGCCTCCTTCAGGAATTTCAATTGACTGGTTGGAACAGTGCAGATCAACTATAAATAAATGAGAAACCCAAGATTAGTTCCTCTTTGCTATGGGGTTTGTGTGATCTTGCTTCTCCGTTTCCTCGTATGTCACGCCATTACCATCATCCCAAACAGTCCTTCTGTACATTTAGGCCATGTCATCCTAACTGTGCTATACATCATGATGATGATCTCTATTTACTCATTTACTGAATTCTTTTATATTCTGTCTCTTACCAGGCTCTCAAATGTCAGAACATATTTTATTTAATTTTAAAAAATCAATATGGCTACAATTTATATAACATACATGATGCATAATTTATATGTTTTTTTCAATAGGAATTCATTTTAAATATTTAAAACCATAGTTGAAATTACTAGTAAGGAAGGATCTTTTTAATCATTAGTTTTAGAGGAAGTGCATTACTGTGCAATATATTTAGAAATTGAGACATACATTGTATAACTATTCCAACCATTTTTTCTAATTTGTTTTCAATATATCATAAAAATGGGATCCCTGGTATTCATACAGATGTCCCATCCTTATTCAGATCCACCCTATCTCCCTAAATTCTCTATTCACTGATTTCTTCTGTCTTAAAGAAAGGCAAATATTTCTGTGTGAATGTGTGCACAAAACATTGTGCACTGATTTGTGTACACCACCTATGGAAATGTTACCTTTCAACATCATAAACTCTTGTTAGCCTATTCACACATTACATACAATGAGTAGTTGCAGAACATGTATTCATGATGATATATTTGACCTAAACACCTTTTTTATTCATTGCTTATATCACTTATGTATCTATGTCTATAATAAGTTGTATTTTCAAAAGAAGGGAGAAAAGAAAGACTGGGAAGTAAAACAATTATGGCTGTCTGACAGATTGAAGTGGTAAAAAAGTGAAATACCTGAAAGGAAAAGATGAAATAGAATTATATTTTTCCTTTTTATACAGTAGCATGCGATTCCACAGGATTAGAGATCACAATGGGGTTAATGCATTTTCAGTGCTGTTTAGTTATTCCATTAAAAGACAGATTCTCAAAGCTCCCATTTGTAACATATTTTAAATGAACCATTAACTTGTAAAAACATTGCATTGCAATTCTCAGTTTAAAAACCCCAAAATGCATATAGATATATGTGCATTGATGAAGAAGTGCATTCAAGTATTGTGGTGTGTGTATGTTTTAAAATATTTCAGATTAATTGATAAATGGGACAAAATTACTTATGATGAGCACATGCCATACTACAGGTCATGCTTGATTCCCATGCTTACTCCATCTGCGACACTGATGAAGTACTTTCCGCATTCCCCGCATGCTTTTTGCTGGATATTTTTTTATGGCCTCGTAAATTTGTTAAGTTAGCCTCCGCACACATAGGTGGCACCTAAATTTCCTACTTGACAGATGCAACTGTCTTTCGGGTTGCAAAGGTTGACAACAAACTACACAAAATTGGCCGGAAGCTCACTCCAACCCGGACTGGCTTCGAACTCATGACTTTTCAGTCAGTAGTGATCTTAATGCAGCTGACACTCAGCCAGTTGCACCACAGTCCCGGTGCAAAACAGCTAACTTCTGTTATAAAGCCAACTTTTAACTATCCTAGTTAAACTCATCTTCTCGGAGGTAAGCAGGTGTATTCATTCAGGTTTTTTAATAGTGATACTCTTGATGATATGTAGCAGGAACAACTTCCTGTTATACCCATGTATATGCTTTATAAGTCATTGTGCCAGGAGATATGAAACCTCTTTGCACAAGAATTCCTCCCCCCATATAATTGGCCCTTTTCATGCCAGAGCATACATCCATAGGCAACTATGGGAATCAGTAGCTACTGAAATGGACATCCAAGTGCCACCTCTGTGTTGATGGAGGCAGGCAGGATTTTCCCCGGGTACTGGTTGTGGGGGGTCGGGAGCAGGTGAGGGTTTTGCCCTCCTTTCTGCTAGAGATCCCCGTGTACAACAGGTGGGCCACTGTGTGACACAGAATGCTGGACTAGATGGGCTGAGGCCCGATTCAGCATGGCTCTTCTTATGTCTTATGTTCTTATGTTCTTAACTAATGGCAGTTCTCAGACATGGCTCTGTAGCAGGGAGAATGGATAAAGTCATCTTCTGAACTTTTTAGTGTGCACATATTTTCTTGTCAGAAATCTGGAAGGATGAAGATTTAAAGTTTTTCCCAGTTGCAAAAACTCAGCAAGACACTGCTCTGTGCAACCATTAATTAGTGAGCAGGGGGGCACTCTCTGTTATGAAAAAAGTTGGCCTCAATGGGGAAGAAGAAGGGAAATTAGAGGAGGAGTACACTGTAAGATCTTAGCCCACATCTATTACAGGCAACCAGGTTACTATGGTTGGGAAAAAACCTTTCTTGAGTTCTGGGGAGGGCCACTGCCAGTTAATCAGCAATACTGGGTTAAACGGAGCACACTGCAACTTCATATGCGTTATAGAAATTCTGATCAGTGTATGACCAGATGAAAAGAAAGTGACTCATCCACAGTCTCAAAATAAATTTTTGTCTGTGTACGCCTTCACATCACCTGTGGATTTATGGTGACCCCATGAATTTTACAGGATTGTCTTAGACAAGAGATACTCAGAGGTGATTTTGCAACTACTTTCCTCTGAAAGCCAACAGCAGCTAATAGTCATTTGTGCTCTCCCATCCAAGTACTAACCCACTAAACTTCCAAAATTAGAAAGTACCTGATGAATTTAGGATATTTAAGACAGTTCATCAAACTCCAGCAAAGCAATAATATAGAAACCATATTTATCTACAAAAAGCATCAGCAGATAAACTATGTCTTCATCACATCCTCAGGGTGAAGTTTGGTCATGCTTCCAATGCAAGGACTGATTATGACTTTTTAGGAGTTAAAGAAAAAGACTGAGACCACTGCCACTGTCTCACTCAGGGCAAGTGAACGGTTTTCTGCTTTTGGTAGAGAAAGAAGGTTAACCATAAGGCCTTATTTATTTATTTATTAAATAAATAAATATTAAATAAATAAATAAATAAATAATCTCATCACCACATTAACAAGAAATGGGACAAATTGATTGAGTCAACAGATGATGAGTTTCCAAGTGCTTACCTGGCCCCAAAGAAGCTCTCCAACACCAATGAAAATACACCAGAACCACTGACTCAAGGTGAGCCCAGAGCAGCTGAATGGTTTTCCACCAAATTCCACAATGATGATCTATAGTGTAAGAAAATAAAGATAAAAAGCACATTCAGGAAAAAGCAGTGTCAGGAATGTATCAGTAAAACTACAGTTAAAGAAAGAATAATTACTAGGGTGAATGAGTTAAAAAAAGAAAGATGTTACTGCAATTTCAATAGTGGTAGGAAAAAACAAAATTCAGTAGGTGCGTTATTTTTCATACAATCATTACTTCTGAAACATGGACCCTGAACAAATTCTTCAAGCCAGTCTTCTCAAAACTGGGATTGAATCCAAATTCCATCATCCAAAGCTATACAGGCATCATATGTAGAGAGATCAGTCCATGGAAAGGCAGACTAGCTCAATGCAATAATTAGTTAGCTTCATTTGTGCAGAGCCTGCATCAGTCAAGGGATGGAATACACTGGATATACTGTATTTACTCAAATCTAATGCTCACCTTGTTTTGGTAAATCACCTTGCCAAAATTAAGGTGTGCATTAGAGTCGCATAATACAAAAGTCTTAGTCCTGGGTCAAAGCAATAAGGTAGTATTTGAGGGGTCTCGTCTACTATTTAATTGTCATATATCAATACTTTGTCATGCTGAGATTTGTAATTTTGTGAGGCATCCACACTCTTTAACAGAGCAGGCTCAAAGCCTTGTAAAACTACACCAACGACATGACCACATAGCATTGAACCAAGGCAGTTAAAGTGAATTCTACAGCATAGACACACCCCAAGGTTTTCTTTTCAATTGCTGGAAGCTTTGGTGCTTTAGCACTTTTGTTTTTAAAGAAAGAATTCTAAGCAAGAAGCAACTTAATGGCCATATTACAAAGAGTGCATCTTTTGCTGCTGAACATTACATTGGTCAGCAAATTTTTTTTTTTTAGTTGCAGGGTTTTGAAAATTGAGATGTGCATTAGATTCAATGGCACATTAGACTCAAATAGATATGGTGTGTGTACACACACACACACACACACACACTCACATATTAAAAAACATATATCAACCTTGAATCATGTAAACAATACCTACTAATATGAAGCTGCAAAAAGAAGCTTTGCCAACATTTGGTGACTCTTATCGACCAGTGTTCAATATAAAAAAAGTCTCTTTAAAAAAAAGAAAAGAAAAGAAAAAGAAATCTCAGTCTACATTTGGTGATCCTGGGAGTCTTAGGGGCAGAAAATTGGCCTCGGTGCCCTCTGTGGTTGCCCATTCATGTTCTCACTGATTTGTACAGGCCTCTGAACTCAGTATCCTACCAAAACTTTATTTTCTGTATCCTGTATTTCTGGTTCTTAGAGTATGCCCTACTTGGAAGAAAAATGGGCACAAAGATCCTTTAAAACCACATCACACTGGAAACTCTGCATGGCCATTTTCTTTTCTGTCAGATCTATATTTGGTATAAAGATCAGGAGCTCCTTGGGTTCTTGGTTTTGATTCTAATTTCATCACAAAAGGATCCAGTTTTCACAGGAGAGAAATGCTAACCATTTTTTTAAAAGATCGAGAGGAGAGCATTAATACTGCTAATATTACCACATCTGTTTTCTACTTGAGACAGGTTTTACCATATTTCCAGTATTAAAATGAGGGGGGGGGGGGACCCTTGTCCTCATTAGAGTATAAACCTGTGTCTAAAACATCAGACCTTTCATCTTTTACTTGGTTTTTATAAGGACAGTCTCCAAAGGTTGTCTAAATAATAGTAAATCAGATGAAATGACAGTGGTCAGGCTTGCATTTTTTTTGGGCATTTCTCACAGCTCCAGTGAAAACATGGAATTTAGTTTCATGCTTGAAGGAGCTTATAAAATCACTCATAGAAAAGCTTTACTATATTCTCAGTTTTCTTACTGGGACAACTCTACTCCAAGCCTCAGGTGAATGCTGACCAATCTATAACAGAGACAGTACTGAACCTATGAAGAGTCACAAAATGACTCTGTATAGGGCAACTTCTGCTCTTTGGTTATTCTGGTTTTCAGGAAATCTCAAAGAGCATGAAGGCATACCTGTCATACTTGAACATCTGGTCAGTGGTAAGATTTATCACAAAATGATGAAGAGGTTTTAGTTGAGATGATTTGGCTAATTCCTTGCAAAGAATGTCACTGAAGCCTGATAGAAATAGAACGGCTGCAGTAGAAAGCAGAGCTTCAGGAAAAGATGAAGTAATAGCAGATGGCTTGGTTGTCTTAGCTACTGCAGTGAGCTGGTTTTCATCTGGGAAGGACAGATGGAGAGAGTCCATACAATTTGCCAGTAGGAGAAGTGTAATGGGGGAAGAATCTGTCCTCAGCTATTTTTTCCTCTACTCAGTGATCCTGAGAGAGCACATCACCCTTCATGCAAGAGTTTTCTATGTAAAAGAAACTGCAGAGTTGAAGGTGACTCCCTGACAACAGATTGGTGTACCCACCTAACACGTATCTGAATTTCTTCTTGAAGTAGCCTGGAGATAAATAGATCTGTTCCTTTTGTAAGTGGAGATTTATGGGCCTGGAAAAGTCAGTTCTTTTAGGGAAGGAATTATGTTTTCTTCTTTCAATCCTGCACAGAGATTAATAGAAGAGCTTGGGAGAAGACCAGCAAGCTTCTTAGTTCTTCAGGACCAATGTATGCTTCTTGGAAACAAGGAGGAGCCATTACAGTGGGTTGTATGAATACACAAATTACTGCCTGAACACTAACTGTCCTATTCCATCATTTCTCTGTATGTTACACACATGAGTGAATACATGTTGTTCAACTGGAGGAAGGCATGTGCCTCACAGGTGATTCTGACAATAACATCACTATGCCAAATTAAACACTAGTTTAAGTTCATGTCGAGTTTATAATGTTCCACAAAGGTTAATATTTTGAACAGTATTGCTGCTTGATAGATTTTGGGGATAAGAATGCTTCTATCTATAGCTCTAGTAGCATGAGGTTGCAGTGAGTCAGGAGAAGGTACTTTTATTAAGTGATATAAATGATTAGACGGTGCAATCCTTGTAAAAACATGTTGCAGAACCAATTAAGAAACCCAGAGGTTCTTGGTATGAAACAAAAAAAGTGCACTGATTTACAAAATGATTCTGTCTGATTTTTATAAATGGCCAAGAATCTTCTAAGATCCAAAAGATAAAGTGGTTTTTCTGCTGGAAATAGGAATGCGGAGGGTGGGAGTGGGAGTATATTGCTTCATTTTAAAAATTGGGATATTAAAAAAATTGGAACATTTCAAAAATAGGACCAAAACCCTCTGACCTTGGGACATCTTTGCCCTTATGAAATGCTCCATATACAGAACACAACACTCACTGGCACGTTTTGCTGAATCAACAGCTGCAAGAAGGAAAGGCTTTTTAGAACCACATGTAAAAAGGAGAGTCATGTCTTGCAAAGTGCTAAAAATGTTTTCAAAACAGTCCGATGTAATTCAGGGAAAAATACCTGTGTGCCCCTCATTAATGCAGCAAATAGTTTCTATTGAACACCAATCCTGGAATACCTGTCCTTTATAGCACTTTTATATTAGATTCACTGGATGAAACACAGGCAAGTCAAGTTATGATTTACTGATAATATGCATAGAGACAGGGGCGGATTTACCATTAGGCAAAGTAAGCACCCGCTTAGGGCGCCACGTAGTCAGGGGCGCTTCTGGCCGTCAGGTTCCACGCATGTGCCATTGCTGCAAAGGGACTCCAGCTGGACTGAGACGCCAATCGCCCAAAAACCTCCGGCTCCGTCCCGGCTGCAAAAAGTTCCTCCTTTTTGGCCTCACTTAGGGCGATTGGTATCTCGGTCCATCTGGAGTCCCTCCGCAGCAATGGCGCACGCGCAGAACTACCTGACCCAGCTCCACGAGGCCGGAGAGCGAGGGGGCGCCAAAATAATGTTCGCTTACCATTTTAAATTACCTTAGTCCGCCCCTGCATAGAGACTATTTTTGATGGATGGGCTAGAGAAGACCAAAGTTGTTGTCTAGGTGGTAGGCAAATTAGACTCAAAAGGACAAGACCACTAAACTTTCTGATTTCAGATGTAACAGAAATTTCAGCATTGTCCTGAGAGAGGAGAATGAGAAACCAGAGCCCTCAAATAAGACACAACCTACAAAATGGGACTATGCAGTGACGTAAAAGCCCCATATTGAGCATTGCAGGTCTCCACATGATGAGGCAGAACAATTCCAAGATTTCAGTTGGAACTGAATTACCTCAATTTTCATGGTGAGATGGCTTACATGGTATTCAAAGAACTGCATTGTAAGAAGGGAGGGTTTTTCTGCTAAATTGCTCAGGCTTAAAACAAGAATTCTCAAACAAGATTTCTTTATGTGACTTTGCACACATATATCACCAATATGCCTGATGCACAAAGAGCACCTTAATATCCAAGCACTTATTCCTGCTGTGATATACTCTTGTGAAATAGGTATCGTGGTCAACTTATGAGAATTGATGGTATTTAGTTAACGTCACAGTACATCCATTACAAGAAAGTTTGATAGATTTCCCCATTTCATTGTCTCTCCACTTCTTCAGGTTTTATCATGCCTTTCATATCTTCTGCCCCTCCCTTTCATCAATTTCATTTACCTGAGAAACAAAGGTTCCTAGCACCACTGTGCAGAAGATGGGGTTCCGGAAAATGGCCTCAAATACATTCCTCTCACCATGGATTTTGCGAGCATTGATCTCATTGAAAAGCTGCATCATGACAAAAGTGTTGAAGACAATGGTGTAGTGCTCTGTCGGTGGGGAGTGAAGTGGAGTATTCCGGCCACTGTCGATATCAAAGAACTTCTCACCTATAAGAAAAGAAGAAAAATAAAAAAAATGTCAATCTGCAAATAGCAGCATTTATGATGTGATTATATAATACTATATAGAACACAATACCTGAACCACAGATAATTGCAAAAGTATCTTGCATTCACCTTATGCACTGTGTTTTTAAAGAGCTATGCAAACAGGCAAAAAATCCAGAGAGACACAGCATGTCCAAGTAGCATCTTGGGGAAGAGTGTGGTGTCTTATTCTTGCTATTTTTTTACATGGGTGAAGTTGTGTCTCTGTGGAATTTCTGCCTTTTATTCAGAAGTTTAAAGGCACACAGAGGAAAAGGAAAAGCAGTAATACTGAGGTTGTCTCTGTCACTATCTTGCCCACTGCTCAGTTGGAGAGGAAAAGCTCAGTTTAAATAATAATAATAATCATCATCATCATCATCTTTATTTATTACCCGCCACCATCTCCCCAAAGAGGACTCGGGGCGCCTAAGATGAGGCCAAGCCCAAAATAATACAACATGATTAAACACAAAATAACAAAATTACATCAAATAAATATGGAATAACACATAAAATAAAGAACATAAAATAACATAATAAGATTGAATACAAAGGGCGCGCCAAGTGTATGAGGTAAAATGTTAAAAGGTTAAAACCCTGGGAGAGATAGGAATAAAAGTGCATTTATAAGAAAGGAGCCCAAAGGAAGGAGCAGTGGGATTTGGCCTTTATAGGGGATGGGGGAGAAGGAAGGTGCTTTATTTTGAGGGCAACTGTTAGATGGGAACAACCAGATGGGTTGAGTGGTCATTCTCCGAAGGCACATCGGAAGAGCCAAGTTTTTAGATCTTTCTTGAAAGCAGCTAGGTCATACAACAGAGAATATTAACATCCAAAAAGGAACCTGGCAGGGTTGCCCCTTATACCCATTATTATTCATAATGGTCCTAGAAATCCTACTAAATACAATTAGAGAAGACGACAACTTAAAAGGAACAAAATTTAGAAAACACTCTTACAAAATTAGAGCATTTGCCGATATCATATGTATAGAGAACCCGTTAGAAACCATTGATAGATGGATTAAGAAGATTGAAGACTTTGGAAACCTGGCAGGATTCTACTTAAACAAGAAAAAAACAATATTAACCAAAAATATCATAAAAGAAAGATAAAAATCACTAGAGGAAATGACATGTATACAAGTTGTATCAAAAATCAAATATTTAGGAATAATTATCATGGCAAAAACGCACAACTCCTCAAGAATAACTATGAAAAGAAATGGACGGAAATAAAAAAGGAACTAGATAGATGGAAATATCTTAATATTTCGTTGATGGGAAGGATTTCCGCAATTAAAATGATGGTGCTACCCAAACTAATATTCTTATTCCAAACCATTCTAATTATGCAGAACCAACTAATTATAAAAAATGGAACAAAGAAATAATAAAATTTATTTGGGCAGTTAAGAAAGCAAGAATAAAACTAACAAATTTAACAGAGGATAAAAAGAGAGGCGGCTTTGGCTTGCCAAATGTCCAGCTTTACCATGACACATGTGGGCTCATGTGGATAAAAGACCGAGCTAATGTGCACAAAATAAAAGACCTAGCATTGGAAGGACACAACCTCCGGAGCGGCTGACATGCATACATGTGGTATGAAAAAAGAAACATCGAAAAAAACTTCAGAAATTATTTCATTCGATCCTCCTTAATTAAAATTTGGGAGAAATACAAACCAAAATTCTACAAGAAGACACCACTTTGGATCTTCCCCTTGGAAGCATTTCAAAGAAGATAATTGGGGTGGGACAAATGGCCAAGATACAAAGAAATTCTCTGGAAAAGTATGGACGTATATAATTTGAAGTCTCTAAAAGAAATCAGATCTACCTATGAGAATCTGTCTTGGTACCTACACAGACAGCTGAACTAGGCATTCAATAAAGATAAAAAAAATTAGTATTTGAGGCAGAAGGAAAAATGTGGGACACAATAATGATAACTGAAAGAAAAGTGGTTACCAAACTTTACAGAACTTTATTGTACTGGACAACAAAGAACGACTCTACAAAAAGCTGTATTCATAAATGGACATCAAACCTGGAGCATTCAATTAATACGGCTGATTGGGAAAGCATCTGGAATACTAAACTAAAATGGATAAACTCATATGATCTATGTGAAAACTGGTACAAAACGATGTACCAATGGTATATCACACCCAGTAAACTGGCGAAATACTATCAAAATATATCAGACTCCTGCTGGAAATGTCAAAAAAGGGAACTTTCTTCCATATATGGTGGACATGCGAAAAAGCAAAGAAACTCTGGACAACAATACACGAGACCTCCAAAAAGATACTAGATCTAAAGATGGAAATGTAACCTGAATATTACTTGTTGGGAATATTGGATTTTGAAATAGATTTTAAAAAAACAAGCTACTGTTCCACATGTCTACAGCAGCAAGGATAGTCTCTGCTAGGAACTGGAAGAATAAGAACACGCCAACCAAAGAAGAATGGATGTTGAAACTTCTGGATAAAAGGAACATGGACAACCTAACCCAACACCTGAAACACAAATTAAATACCAACTATATAAAAATGGACTGGTCTCCAATAGGAGCATATATAAACTCAACCCAGGCACAGAGTTAAAAGAGAAACATCTTGAGGAGTCTGCCACAGCTCAGCAACAGAAAACCCATCTCAATGGGGAGATTTAAACAATAATCAATTAAGTAACCTCCTCGTACCCAATCTATCCTCCCCCCTTCCCTATCTCTTTCTCTTTCTCTGTTTTCTACCATCATGCACCCTTTTTCATTCTCTCTGCTTATTGCACCCCCAACACTTTTCCCCTCTATTCCCAGCACTTCTATAATCCCTTTTAACTATTATATAAATTATCCGATGATTCTCAATCTTTTTAATAATGTATCTTTAAAAAACTTGCAATAAAAATTATTATAAAAAAAGAAAGAAAGCAGCTAGGGTAGGGGCTTGTCTGATCTCCCTAGGTAACGAATTCCAAAAGCGAGGGGCCACAGCGGAGAATAAGCGGGAATAAGTACAATCTGGCTTCCAATGGAAAAAAAAATGTTTGGCTGAAACTAATAATGGTTCCTTCCTTTAAACAATGTGTGGTTCAAAAGTGAAGCCAAAGTAAATTGTACAAGAATTTCAAAGACACATTGAATTAATTGGGATGCTTCAGGACCACACTGTCCATGTGTTCTCTTCCAACTCTATGATTCCATGATTCCATATTCAACGAGGTATGCTGTTGAAATATTTGTTCTTGAGGTTATTTTCAGGACAAATTCTACAAATATCCTAGATTCCAATACATGTATAGTAACACATAGTTTTTAACTTTTTTAATCCAATGATCCACGTGCCCTCCTATATAGTGAGTGTATCTTTTAGAGACATTCAAGTTGATTGCAATGACATCACTTTGCTGATTCCAAAGAAAATAACAGATACTATTTTGGCTCAAAGTATGACGGATGAAAACAGGAAATGCCAAAGCTAATGCATGTTTCTATGGCTTGGGCCAAAAACTCATGTATCCTGTGACTACTGCCCATCTTGTATAGTTCACTTGTAGCTGCTTATTGCCCTTCAAGAATGAAATTAATCACTCACAATTGCAGATAAAGATATTGTCTACAGAGAAACTAAAGTTACACATTTTACACATCTGTTCCTCACATTCTCCATTACTAAAGACTAGACTGGATTACTGCAATGCGCTCTACGTGGGGCTTCCCTTGAAGACGGCCCGGAAACTTCAGCTTGTCCAATGCTCGGCGGCCAGATTAATAACCAGGGCTGGGTACAGGGAGCGGTCGACTCCCCTGTTTAAAGAGCTCCACTGGCTGCCGTTTATTTTCCGGGCCCAATTTAAGGTGCAGGTGATCACCTATAAAGCCCTAAACAGTTTGGGACCCGCCTACCTTTGCGATAAAACATACAATAAAGGGGCTTGAGCTGGTTCATGGGGGGAGAGCCCTTTGCTCCTCGGGGGAGGCCCTCCTTTCACCTCCACCAGTTTCACAAACTCGGTTTGTGAATACTAGGGAGAAAGCTTTCTCCTCTGTGGCCCCCCGACTTTGGAACTCCCTTCCGGGAGAGATCAGGAATGCTCCATCACTGGAAGCCTTTAAGGGACAACTGCAAACATGGTTTTTATTTATTTATTTATTTATTATTTAATTTTATATTCCGCTCCTCCCTGCAGGCTCGGGGCGGATCACAACCAGCAATAAAACTTGCGATAAAACATACAATAAAACATAAGATAAAACACAATACATGACAGAACATCAGCAGATTACACTTCTCAGCACAGATGGAAACACAACGTCCGCGCCTAAAAAGGGCCGTCTTACAGGCCCTTCGAAAAGGGACAAGCTCTTGGATCGCCCGAACGTGGCTGGGCAGTGAGTTTCAAATCGCGGGAGCCGCGGCAGAAAAGGCCTGTTGTCTCGTGCTGGACAGATGGCAGGAGCGAGGTGATGGTACAACCAACAAATTCTGCTCTTCCGAGCGCAGTGATCTTGGGGGAACATATGGGGTAAGGCGGTCCCTTAGGTACGCAGGCCCTAGACCGTGCAAGGCCTTAAAGGTTAAAACCAGCACCTTGAAGGCAATCCGGTACTCGATGGGGAGCCAGTGCAGTTGCCGGAGGATGGGAGTAATGTGCTCCCTCACTGGTGCTCCCACCAGCAAGCGAGCGGCGGCATTCTGCACCAGCTTGAGTTTCCGGATCGTCGACAAGGGAAGGCCTACGTAGAGGGCGTTACAGTAGTCCAGCCTCGAGATGACCGTCGCTTGGATC
This sequence comes from Anolis apletophallus, assembly GCA_030556195.1. NCBI lineage: Eukaryota > Metazoa > Chordata > Lepidosauria > Squamata > Anolidae > Anolis > Anolis apletophallus. The sequence goes on from JARBWK010000005.1 coordinate 67,883,479, forward strand.
ACCGTGGCCAGGTCGTCCCTGGACAGGTAGGGTGCCAGTTGCCTAGCCTGTCGCAGATGGTAAAACGACGTTTTGCTAACCATGGAGACCTGGGCCTCCATGGATAGCAAAGGGTCCAATTGGACACCCAAGCTCTTAACAAGGGGTGACGGGCTAAGTCGCTCACCATCCAGGGTAGGCAACCGGCACTCATCCAGCCCAGGGCGACCGGGCCACAAGATCTCCGTCTTCGACGGATTCACCTTTAGCTGGCTGGCCCGCAGCCATCCAGTCATGGCTTCGAGGCAGAGATGGAAACAATCGGGTACAGTGTCCGGTCTGCCGTCCATTCTCAGCAGAAGCTGGGTGTCATCAGCGTACTGATAACACTCCAGACCAAAGTCGCGAGCCAGCTGGGCCAGGGGGCGCATGTAGATGTTGAATAATAAGGGTGAGAGGATAGCCCCCTGGGGGACCCCACAACTTAATGGGAGTCTCCCGGAGACATTCTCCCCCCTCTCCACTCGTCCCCGATCCTGGAGGAAGGAGGCCACCCATTTAAGGGCAGTCCCCCTCACCCCAGTCACGGCTAAACGGTGGGCCAACAGTGCATGATCTACGATATCAAACGCTGCTGTTAGATCTAACAAAACAAGCAGGGCTGACCCGCCCTGGTCCAGCTGGCGGCGAAGTTGGTCTGTAATGGCGACAAGCACGGTCTCCGTCCCATGCCCAATACGGAAGCCGGACTGGAAGGGATCAAGTCCAGCTGTGTCTTCTAAGAACCGCTGCAGCTGATCCGCTGCTGCCCTCTCAATTACCTTGCCTAAAAAAGGCAAGTTGGAAACCGGCCGGTAATTGGAGGGAGCCGAAGGGTCTAGCTTCGGCTTCTTCAGCAGCGGTCTTACCATTGCCTCTTTCAAACCCCCTGGGAACACTCCTTGCTCAAGGGAGCTGTTGATAATCTTTCCCAGGGGGTCTCGTAACCCCTCCCAGCAAGATCTAACAAGCCAGGAAGGGCACGGATCAAGGGAGTAGGTAGTTGGTCTAGCTGCAGCAAGTAACTTATCGACAGCTGCTGCCTAGCCTTTGGAGACTAGACCCTTCAACACCCGGTTCTTTTGGATTTCTTTCCCCTTTGCGACTCTTCACATTCTAGCCCTGCTCCACTTATCTCCCCCAGTTTTTAAATATCTTATATGTAATGTGGCCCGCCCTGTCGTCTTCTTTTTTCTTCTGTTTTAGATGCATTTGTTATTGTGTTTTTGGTTAGATGTATTCATTTTACTGTGCTAATGTTTTTAATGTGTTATTGTTGTGATGTTTGATATGTTGTGATTTGTGGTTTGGGCATGGCCCCATGTAAGCCGCTCCGAGTCCCCCTCGGGGAGAGGGAAGCGGCTTATAAATAAAGATTATTATTATTATTATTATAAAGACAAGACCACTGTGAAGGTGTTAGAATCGGATTCACAAATGTCCTCATTATACTAGAGGTTCTGGCAAAGAAAACTTGGTTGATTATCTGCCTATATGCTACATTACTCAACTAGCAGAAGCCAAGGAGATATTAATGATTTTTTAAAAATTGGTTTCAATTACATCTCTAGGTTAAGATATGCTCAATTTTTGTATTTCTATTTCAGTGATGTGAATTTCTCTCTGTATAAGTTTTAATTTTTGTAAGCTGCCTTGAGTTCCAGAGCTGGGGAAAATGTAGGATGTACATAAGATCATGCTACTGTTGCTGATGAGTAAACCAACAGTTGATTACTTCCTTGTAAGCCTGCTTTTGAGGGGAGAAGAAAGATTACAAATACTTCAACAAATAAGTAAATGAAAGTACAGGACAGAAAAGTCTTGGAACCTAGACTTTCAAGTCACTTTTTTTGTTTGCTTCTATCCGTTCTCTGCTAAAGGCAACACTTTCCTTCTTATGACTATTACCTGCAAAAAGTAGTGTAAAGATAATGGTGAGTTGGTAGACTGCATGCCCCAGGATGTTCTTCATCATGGTGCGGGAAATGAGAGGCTTGTTACGGCCATATGGCTTGCGCAGGAGCAAGGACTCCGAAGGAGGTTCTGTGGCAAGTGCTAATGAGGCAAAGGTATCCATGATCAAGTTGACCCATAGCATCTGGACAGCCTTCAGAGGAGAATCCTGCAAAGATAGAAGAATGCTTAGAATAGATTACGCCTTGTGTCCACATGCCCCCTTTAATAGACTTCAGAGGCTTTTCCTCCTTGACAATTCAGCCCCCTCAAAAACCCATTCATCTCTTAATCTACAGGGTACTGGAAGACTGAATTTTAAAAATGATGGCAGATTCAAGAGGTTGGAAAAAGATACAATCTGTACTTTGTTTACTTCAGTCTACTCCTATTTCATAGCTCCTTCATGTGGAACTGATAGGTACTAAGTTCTAGGACAATAAGGGCTGTTAAAATAATATAGGGATGGTCACTGTAAAGTCAAATATTAAGCTAATACTGCTAACTATTAAATATTTAGACTCAATGGGTTGGTCAGCTAAAGATCACATGTCTCCCAAAGATATTTTCTGCAAGCAGAAGGCTCCAGTTCTAAACCATTTTCAGAATCTCAATTTACATTTAATCAAAATAACATCTCTTAAGTCCTGTATTCATTAGCATTGTCATAATGTAGAAAGAGGGCAGTCACTGCAGGCCACTGGCCATAACAAAATAATAAAATAGTGTTTCCATCGTAAATATCATTTGACGATTGATTAGCAGAGGCTGAGGAAAACAACAATGGGACCTCAATCTCTACCAGTTCTGGTTGTTACTTGGAAGGGAAGGGGGTGGAGAAAGCACAGGCCATGGGGGCTGTGGGAAACATAAATGAATACTGGTTTTGTTCAGTGCCCTTCACATTCTTTCAAGACATGTGGAGCAATTTTAAAGCAAAATGAGAACAATAGTTTGAGCAATGAAAAATAATTTAAATAATGTAACAATAATTTTGAAAAGGGGTATGTTTAATATAGCAGAGATGAGGTGGCCTTAGAATTTCAGTGAGGGCTTTATGCAGCCCTGGAAGCTGAATAGTTGTCCACCCCAGTGCTCAAAGCATCCAGATGTCGACAGCTGAAGCAGTAGATTAGATGAACCCAGCCCAGCATGAAATCATCTTTTAATCTAGTAAAATCCTTTTAAGAATTTTTATATCACAATTTTGATGTTCTTAAGGCACTCAACCTGCTAAACCCACAATGTCTTCATAGCATGAAATCAAATTGAGAAAACTGCTTTTAAAACAGCCTCATGACTCTTAGCACTGACCTACAGAGAAAATCCCCTTCCCTTTAGTTGATGTTACCTGTGTGATACAAGCGCCCGTGAAAGCCACAATCACAGCTACTACGTTGACCGTCAGTTGGAACTGCAGGAATTTGGAGATGCTGTCATATACATTGCGACCCCACATTACTGCCTTGACAATGCTTGTAAAATTGTCATCTGTCAGGATGATGTCTGAGGCCTCTTTAGCCACATCTGTGCCAGCAATGCCCTGAGTTAGAGGAAAAGGAGGAGGAAAAAGTGACAGATATGTCATCTGACGGCTGATTTTAATGTTGTTTTGGTTGGTTTTCTACAGAGATAAGATGCAACTCAAACAGCAGCCATCACTATTCTTTTTCTGAGACCACAACACTGCAGAATGAATAGTTCAAATGATCGCATACATTTTCTGATATCACAGAAAGTTCAACAGATTGAACAAAATGGTAATTTGAGAAATAACACATCCAATTGATGTAAACGATTTCATTATTTTTATTTCTTGCATCTTCCAAATCCAAAACATATTACACAAAAAGTTAGCCAGTAATTCTCTGCTCCTCTTCTTCCTTAGTGAAGAACCATGATAGCAGATGCAATTAGGCTTATTGCAAACCCCAGTTATCGACACATGGTGGCAGTCAACGACTATAGAATCTGCCATTGTCAGAACAATCTCAGCAAGCTTCAGAAGAATTAAGCAGATACCCTGTGGTGACCAATTTTCCCTAATGCTCGCCTGCTGTGTCCTAGTGAGCCCAGGGATTGTGAGATTCTGTCCTGAGCTGTAATATTTCTGACTTCTGCAAAGTGCAAAAAAAATGAAATAGAAAATAGAGCAGAATAAAAATAGAGCTTAAACACTGAACACACACCCACTCATCTACCCTCTTTTCTCCAGTAGCTTAAGCCAATGGCTAATGGCTCCAGGAAGTCAAGGCACAGAAAGACAAATCCTCACCCCTACACATTTCTTTTGGGAGGGCGGGTTAACATAACCCTGTAAAATATGAATCTATACATACCATGGCAAATCCAACATCTGCTTTCTTCAAGGCTGGGCCATCATTAGTGCCATCTCCAGTCACGGCCACCACCTGCCTTTGTTCTGCAATGGTACTGTCAATAATTCCTGAAAAATCAGCTAAGTATCAGCAGAGCAAAAGCACAGATATCTGTCAAACAGCAAATAATCTAACTGGAAGGCAGCAGGTCCATTTCTGGATGTAATTCAAGTAGCGACGATCTTAAAAATCCAAAAGAACTCAGGACATTGATACTTTTATGTCTGAATCTTTGCCAATTACTATCAGGAATCTATCTATGAAAATAATTTGTGAAACCCTTCTGTATATTCCATTACCTTCTTAGATACAGCTGGCAGTGATGTGCAAAGAGACCATTTCTGTTGTGATGATCAGACTGTACAACTCCTGGCAACCTCAGAAAATTTGTTGTTTCCTTTTGGCATTGCTGTATTGAACTGTGACTGAAGATCTTACTATTTTGCCAAGGTTTTGATCTGTCAGTGCTGTTTCTCCAAATTTGTGTTCTGTTTTCATTATTAATTTAGACTGCTTATCATTTAAAATGGTAATCTGCCCCTGGTATTTCTGTCTGAAATTTGGGAAGACATAATAGTAATGTCTAAAACAAATATATTCTGCCAATGGCTTTGGCTGTGCAAACAGAAAGCCTTCCCTTTTACTAAGGAGGGCTGCCAGTTCCTAATGGACATTCTGTTCTCACTGATTTCTCCCACCTTTACTTCCTTAGGGACATTTTCCTGGAAGCCTAATTCCCTTCATTCCATTGACCATACCTTTCACAAGTGTGTGTTTATCTGTAGGCGAAGAACGTGCCAAGACTCGTAGTTTGGGCCAGATCTTATCCAGCTGCTCTTGTTCCACCTGCAGGACAAAACCACAAGAAAACAAATTAGGTTGACCCTATTCCAGAACTTTAGAACCTCCTCCTCTCCTAAGAGAAAGATCAAAAAGCTCTGAGAACCAACCCACAAGTGAAGGCTCTTTACCTAAGATGAGTTCAATTTAATGTAATGACTTAAAAGGGGTGGCAACAACATTTTCTTCCAAGGATAAATTATTCAATATATTTAATTTGAAGCCTGTCTTTCTCCTTGAACAGAATCCAACAGTTCTACAGTCCTCACAGCATCAGAAGATCACTGAGTGAACAAGCCATTAATAACCAGTAAGTGACATTACCCTACATCTGCAATAGGAGACTATAAGTAAATATTTCAAGTGTTAAAAGACACTATAAGCTAAAGAAGTCCTTCTCTAACTGCCTTCTAATTTTGAGCATTTTTAAGACTGGAAAAACTCTTCTATAACTGACAAAACTGTTCTTAAAAAAGCTCCTGAAATAGCCAAAATATAAAGGAGTTATTAGTTATTTCTACATATATCACCAGCACCTCAACTAGCCTCAATAATCTCACCTCTCCTTTCTCATTGCGGATGAGCCGATTGAATTCCTTTCCTTCCAAACACAAGAAGTCCTCACCAGGCAGCAAAATCCCACACTTGGTTGCAATGGCGCGTGCTGTGTTGATGTTGTCACCTGTCACCATCCGGACAGTAATACCAGCACGTTGGCACTTGAGAATGGCATCAGGAACCTATTGGAGAGTAATGAGATAGGAGAGTCAGAAAGTGAGGAAACAAGAGTATGAGACCACAGAAATATTGCAAAAGTTTGAAAGAAGAGGAACCAAGAAAAACCAACCACTATCTAATACACTAATAGCAAATCCATTCTTGGAGCATAGATCTTTATAGAATCAATATAATACTATCTGTACACAAAAGAAAGGTATGAATTATAAAGTCCCTTTTGCAGAGGTAACAAAATTGTTAGGTTTTTTTAAAATGAGAGAGCCTCCACTGAAAACAGTACAATAGGGACATAGCATGCTCATTGGCCATGGGATACTGGTGGTTAACTGGAAGCAACTTGTAAGACCAAATTAACAAATAGAAGGATGTGCCTTCAAGTTACCTGTTAATTTATGGTGACCCCATGAATTTCATCAGGTTTTCTCTGAGGCATTAATACTCAGAAATGCTTTGCCATTGTCTTCCTCTGAATATAACTTGTAGCATTTGATATTTCTTGATGTTTCACTTTCCACTTACTAACCAAGCGTGATCTTGCTTAGGTTCTGAGATCAGTTCTCAGGATGCATTCTTTAAATCAGCAACAGAAAACATTTGATCAATATCCCATGCCTGCCTGGCTCAATAGTATCTGCCTTCCAACATTCTCTGGAGGGCCACACTGTTTCTATTGTTGGAAAATTTAAATAAACAAAAAAGACTATATTCTATTTCATTTATAAATGAATGAAAATTTCTTGAAGCAAAACCCTGCTTCTATGCAGGCTCCAATAAACCCATAAATAGCTCACCCTTGTGTGATGATGACACACATGGGGTTTCATTGCATGTACATGCAAGATAATACATATGTTGGGAGATTGAGCCAACTGTAGCTTTTGAGCACATGGAAAGTCTTTGTAGCCAGGCAACTAGTTAGTACTGAGACTTTTCCAGCATCATTCTAAAGAAAATATAACCTTGATGCCTCCCATAAATGAGGCAGTGAAGCTAGGGAATCTCTGGTGCCAAGATGTGGTGTGAGCAAAGCTGATGATGGTTCTTTTTTTATCCTCTCTCCTGCTATGGTCAGTTTTCACCTTGGTCTGTATCAGTTTTGCTGCACTGGCATAACACAGCTTTAATAGGTTGAACTTGTAGAGAACAAGCCTGTGTAGTGAGGGAGACTTTATGAAGAAATCAGCAAACTAAATTACAGCCTCCAGAGCAAGTGCTTGCAGGGCATCTGTGAAGCCATTCCCAAGCCCAGACATTCTGACATCTAATTAAGTAAAGATGCATGCTGGGGATGGGGTGCAGTTCTGAAATGTAATAAGGAGATAGGCATGGGCTTTTTATTGCATTAGACCAGTTGTCTGTTTGTCACCCTTTTAGGAAACATTGAGAGAGAGAAATGTGAAAGTGAAATGAGCAGGTGATAGTTGAATGGGAACAGAAGTCTTCCTTCTTTCAGGTAGAAAAGGTAAGAAAAGAGATAGTTGGACCAATCCAGAATATAAGTTCTCATCTTTCAGGGGTCTCTCTCACAGTAGTAGCAATTTTATTAATAATATAGCTGCAATGAGTGCGTGCTGACTGAGAGTGCAGTTACCTCTAACCTCTTGTAGAGAAACATAGCAGTATTGTCTGCAATGGTGATGCTCAGAACATTTACAGTAGTTATGTATTCACTAGTAACAAGGCAAGAAGCAAGGGAAACAAAAATAATAAGTTAGGTCTGAATATCAGGAGGTGAGACTGATTTCTAACAAAGAAGCTCAAGGTGTATATGAAAAAGCAAAGTCATGACAATGAAAGAAGGCAAGAAGAGGATGGACTGACAAGGTCAGAATAAAGGAATCCAATATTATACAATCACAACTGATGATCCAATTACGTGGGGACAAATAACTAAAATAAAAGATGAAAAATGGGAAGGGGGAATCAAAAAGGAGAGAGGTATCAACTACCTGTCAATGGGAACATGCTTTGAAAAGGGCCAATTCACAGGTGGATAAGAGGTGGGGATGAAAAAGATTGCCACGGAAAAGAACTTGCATGAACAAAATGGAATTTAACATGGTGAGGGAAAGAATATGGTTTAAAAGGAGTATAACGGCTGGAAGTAAATGCTAGGCATGCACCAAAAATAGAGTAATTTTGGTACCTCTGGCCGAACAGGGTCTTCAATGCCAACCACACAGATGCAGGAAAGGTCAGACAGAATCTCATTTTCAGCATCCCAATTAGGCTCAACACCAGCAGGGAAATCCCGGTAGGCCAGGCAAATGGTGCGTAGCCCATGACAAGCCATTGGCTCAATCACTTTTTTCACCATTTCATCTCGATCCTTCACTTTAAAGACGCGAGGTTCCCCATTCTTGTCCAAGATCTTTGTGCATCTGCATCAATGCAAACAAAAGGATGAGCATGTGCATCAATGGCTGTGTTTCCCCAAAGCAAAGGCAAAGTTAATCACATAGGTATGTTTCATTGATTGTATTTACACACACATTATCTAATAAATATATGTATTTACATTTTCCTCAGAAGGAGGAGTGCATTCAGCGATTTCATACAAAATGTTGCAGGGGTCATTCCCACTATAGCGAAGTGTTCAACACACCTGTAATACTAGCTTTTCCAGAATATATCACACTGGCATTATTAAATTAGGAGGATCATGTTCCAGAAGCCTTCGGAAAATATGATTCTCTATTTAAAAACATAAAAAGTCTCAGTATGTCTTGGTTTGTCAACACATATAATGTCTGCAGTGCACTTATTCCAGCTTGGTATTTTTCTATAGTGGGACCATGGGACTGGGGTGGAGGGGAATGGCCCCTGAAATGTGCCCACTCTTGCACTATCCTGATTTCTTTTTCCTTCTCTGTGGCAGAGAAAGACATTTTTAATGGAAGATATACCACTGTTTCCTCTTAATTTCTACTTCCCTCTCAAGTAAGGACAATACAGACATTAAGTTCTGGGCTAGATGAATTGCAGAAAACAGGGATGTTAAAGGATCTACAGGTGCACAATGAAATTCTGCACCTGGAGGAGGACGGTCCACGGCAAAAGATAAAAAGCCTTGGTTGTCTTGGTCATCATGCATGAAAAGGGAGAGATACAAATTAGGATTATGTATAAATACAACTGCCTGATCATTTGGAATGAATCAGATGAAGATAACTATGTTTACAAAGGTATAGTAAAAACTGGCTCTGGAGAAGAACTACTAGGTATGTTTTCTTAACAGATGGAGTAGAAAACAACCCAGGATAGTGGTTCACTGCTCTGTAACACAAAGGAAAAAGTAGAAGAGAGCAGTGTTGTATTTTTCAAAATCATGTTTCAACAAGTTAAGGACTTCAAATTCCAAATCCTTATCTGGGAGCCTCATCATGTTACACTCAGCCCGGTATTTAAGATGGAATGGGGAAAGTGTGGTCCTCGACCCACATGCTACCTAAAAGCTCAATTTTTGCAGCTCCTGGGACCATCTAGAGCCCATGGACCTCTTCCAACCATCTCAAATTTAAAACTGGGTATGATTTTTTTGGTGATCCACAAATTACTTGTTTTAAAATTTTTTTATTAGAAAGTATGTTTCAAATGTTTCTAATTGTGTGTTTTAAATAATATTCTGACTTTTATAAATTCATGTTTTAGTTTCTTCTTTATACATTATTATACATGGCCTTGAATCCCACCTTTGGAGAAAGTCAGGACATTACGTAAATAAATAAAAAGGGGGTTTCACTCCACCAACTCTCCAAATCCCTACTGTTAAAATAAATTCTGGGGGGAAAACCAGGCAGAATTAGCCACAAATAGCAACCAGAAATGAGTTGTGTCACTCCTAGAGCAGCTGGGCATGTTGATATATACATTTATTTTATTTACTATAATTCTATACTGCCCCTCTCAGCCCAAAGGCAATTCATGAGGATGAAAACTGCCCCTTGCCCCCTGCTCAGTTTCCCACTCTATTATTTGGCTTTCTCTACCAATGAACTGGGTGGAAATGAGTTTCTTGACTGTGGAAGTACCAGAGGGAAAGAATGCTGATTGAACAGAATCGAAGAGTGAAGGCATGTCTCAAAGCAAGATGATCCATTCTTGAACAGCAGGCAAGGGATGACAGAAAGTACTAAGTATCTCTTACTTCAAAACCAAAGAAATCCAAAGTTATTAAAGCATCCTGTTAACACCACAAAGGTAAACAGACTTCAAAATTAAGCAATTTGTGCCCTCAGTGGCTAAGCAGTGGCATGAGTGAAATTAAGAGAGGACACCCACTGTGCAAAATGTGGAAACAGGAAAGTAATTCACATGCACTTAACTGAGCTAAAATCCAAGCAATTCATATTTTCTGCAGGAAATGTCATCCTTTAAAGCCCATGATTTTGTTTGATTCCATAGGAGTCTCATTTCTCACGTTTCATTAATGAAGGGCTTATGGAAATCACTATAGAGACTTGTGTTCCTTTTGTTATTTCAGGCTGCAGAACAGAGTTAAGCTGCTGTTTTGGCAAAGATAGTGTTTTGAATATGCTTATGTGTACATGTGCATATGTACACTGCAAAATCTTTCATAAGATTTATATCTTCTCAGAGTGCAGAGTAGCCACAGATTAAATCTGCCCGTCTGAAATTGGAACAGGATGGGTTTTTCAGCTTTCCCTTTTCTTAAACGAATACTGGGGGATACTTGAACTTCTCTCAAAATTCTTCAGAGTTAATCAAGACCTTGGGAGCCAAGCTCCATTATCACAAATGGCAATGTTATCATTTGTCCATTTTCACCCCCCTCCTCAACTTTCTCACTCTAATCCAATTAGGAGATGAAGGGAAAGGAGCAGGCAAAACAACTGGCTCTAGTTCATCTTTAAAGAGGCAAGCTGGACACGATACCATTCACACAACTAAAAATGGCATAGTGGCTTCCTTTCATCAAAAAAGAAATAAGCATGATGTGCAAGAGGCTTGTGTCTAACTCATGATTCTCATAGGACAGTTGTGGGTGCTAGAATGCATTTTTATATCAATGCGTGGGTGAATACATCTCCCCTGTCATTCAGTATACTCTAGAACCAAATTAAGACTTGGGTCACTTGCTACTTTGCACTGAATAGAAAACATTTATTTGCACCAATAGAAAAGTTATTTCCAATGCAAGTGTTCCTTGATTTATACTGGGGCTGTAATGGGAAGAAAGCAGCAAAGAGTTCATATCCTTGAAGTTTTCCATCAGAATCGAAATCTAGTCCCCCCCTTCCCCCTCCTGATCACTGAGTCAGGAAGATAAAAATAAAAATGCTTTCTTCCCAGAGTTCACAGCAACAATTCAAGAACAGCTTTAGAAGCAGACCACTCATGATCATCTTGGCTGCTGTTTTGCCTTCCTGATCTTCCTTCCCTTCCCAATATGAACGGGAGGGAGTTGGCCTGGATGGCACCTGTGGTCTCTTCCTAGTCTATAACTTTATGATTCCCCTTTCCTACAACTTGATAAATATGGGGAAAGGCAAACAAGAAGGTTTATAACAACCCATAAGAAATCCAAGTAACATTTTTGTATGACTTTTGGGCTCAACTGACAATGAAAGAGGCTTTTGAATGGGGGAGTTAATTTCAGACACTAGGGTGTATGCGTCATAGATGTTTTTCTTCTTTAGTAGAGAGACACAACTACAAAAGTGAATTAGGAAATGCATCTTAACATTTTTGTATTCAAACCATTTGATTTAATGTAAATAATTAATATATGTGAGAAATGTTCTCCCAAGAACCAGCATGAGGGGAAACCAAAAAAGATGGCTAGTTGAGTTTCCACTGCACTAGTTGCTACCCGATGTTCTAAGATTCCCAATTCTATATCTATTTCATCAGATTGGCCATTTTTTAGGAGAATTTCATCTGTTCAGAACTCCCTATTGCAATGTCTATCACACATATGGCCTAGAATGGATTCTCAGGTGCCAAGTGGCTGAACAAAGAACCATACATAAGAAAAAAACATCACTGAGTAGCCTCAGGAGCCATTAGGAGATAAGATAATTACTTGCGCAGCAGGATTTCAGAGGCGCCTTTGCTGTACATGCGGAAGCCCCCGTCAGGATTCTTTAACACAGTACTCATGGACTTGCGGACTGAATTGAAAGTGTAGACCTTGTACAGCTTTTCCTCCGGAACTTCATTGCGTACAGCCTGATAATCCTGTTTCAGGTCCAGCACAAAACCCAGAAGTGCACACTCTGTCTTGTTTCCAACTTGACGCGGGAGACCCCCTTCTTTCTCCGGTGGCTAAATTTCCCCAAATGAAGATGACATTAGAAATTCATAGTAGATCAAATGGAAACAGTCATAATTTATAATAGCCAGAAAACTGTAAAATACAAAGAAAATCAGCATGGAAAACCTACCTCATAGCTGAGTGTGATGTAATGAAGTGAGAGTTGGGAAGAAGTGGTTTTATATCCTTACTTGATCATGAAACTCACTGGGTGAACTAAAACCCATCAAAATTACTCAGGCTTCACAGAGAAGATGAAATCACATCAGGTATACAGTTAACTAAGGGCCCTTCCAGTTAGGCCCTATAATCCCATGATCTGATCCCAGGTTTTCTGTTTATCCTAAATTACCAGGCAGTGTAGACACATATAATCCAGTCTAAAGCAGAAAACCTGGGATCAGATCCTGGGATATAGGGCCTGTCTGGAAGGGCCCTTACTTCGACAATGAGCTAAGAACCTGCATAGCCATGGCAAGGAGGACATAATGGAATTTGTTGTTTCCTGCTATTTTACCTGCTATTTTACCATCCCTCATCCTGGGGACAGTATACAATCATCTAATTGGGAATTATTATCCATACTAAACATAACCAATCTTCTTTTGATACAGGAGTAGGCAACTTATAGCCTTTACTGATGGATGGTGTGAGCTGAAGTTCAACAACACCTGGAAGGTCATACAAGGGGTGGGGTGTGTTCCTCAGCATCAAAGCAAAAGTTTACATTCCTTTTCTACACCGACTACAATCTTGATAACGATCAGCCTCTCTCAGAAATGGTATTTGCATTTTTTTAAAAAAAGAATGTTAAATATAAGTATGCATTTAAATCTCATCTAGCTTGACACTAAACCTAGGCTCCATGGAGGGTGAGACGCATAATACAATAACAACAACATAATGGAAAACATCTGGATTTGCCAGCGCTAAGTGCTTACTGGTAATGGGTGGAATGTTAAAGGGAAAATGACACTAAATTTTAAAGAGAAGTCCAAAGCCAGTTAGCAGAGTGGGTGTTATTTCCATCTTTCAAAAGTCAAAACCTTAATCTCTTTAGGTTTTAGTTCCTATCTGTGAAAGGGGACATTAGCAGAAATTCTTTACCTGTCAGATTTGTCTTTTCTGATCTCAAACTGACTGGTGGGTATACAGAGCCTCCTTGTCAGTTCCAGACCAGAGAAGCTTTAAGGCTTATATATGGACATTTTGAACCACGCTGCACCAGAGCTTAGAAAGTTGCTTTAAAAATGTAAATATTTATCATTAGTTTCAAGGCCAGTATAGTCTCGAGGTTCATAAAAGTGGTTTGTTGCTTTAATGGTTACCATTTTTAAAGTAATCATTTCCTTTCCTATATATATTATACTATAGTTTATTGCATTAGCCACAAGGCCATATCAAGCAGAACAAACCATGTAAGGTTAAGTAAAACTGTTGCTCTCAAAACACTACACAAACAGGTGTGAATGCCGCAAGTTGTCTGCCTATGGTATATTCACATTGCTGGTTAAGCACTCAAAACAGGGATTACGGTATGGGAGAAGCTAACATTTAAACCATTCATTTTCCCTCCCCCACTTAGTGTTGCACAGCAAAAAAAGAATGAAGTTACAATTTACAAAGGTGCAATTATAAGGCAATAATATAATATAATTATACATGTTATGACCATACATATTGGTTAGTGGAAACAGAATTAATTAATAAAATATAAATAACTGGCATTTTATAACTGGCTACTTCTAAGCTTTGACCTGCATGTTATCTTTTTTCCTGACACAGACATTTATTCTGGATTTGAAGAACATTTTGTTAACAAACGAAGGGTACTAAGCATTTTCAACTATACCTATATAAATTGAGGGCCAATATATGTAACTAGGAGCTAAAAATACACCAATGTCATCCAGCATATGCTACTTTCCCCAATTTTTTCTGAAGTTACCACATGCATATTAAAATTAGCAACATGTGATTTGGATTGGATCATGGTTTTTCTCTTCTTCACTGAATGTGCTGCAAGTTAGAGAGCAAATATGTTCATACACAAACTTTCACCCAACTAAAAACACACATACCAGTAGGTCAGAATAGAGATTGAGTGGAAATGTGAAAGCATCCCTCTGATAAAAAAAGAACAGAAAATGCACTGTGTGCAACTCAATACTGCTAGCTCAAGCCCTTTCAACCTACTCTACTCCCTAGAAACAAAGTCATCACTGGGGGTGATCAGCACAGGTAGGGCAGCAAGTGGAAGAGGATTCCTTAAGAGATAGCAAAAGCCTAGCAATTCTCTCCTACTCTTTCTGCCTGCTTCCTACCAGTTCAGTGGCAGGGTTCTCATGTCTGCGGCAACCTGCTTTTCAACCAGTCAAAAGGTGGAGCAGAAGTCTGGCAGGACTGTTTTGACTTTGAAGATGTTGCCTCTTTAATCTGCCCTGGGATACCTCTTTGGAGACAGAGTAAGCAAACAGCAGTGAGAACACAGGTTTTTCTGAAAACACTAAAATAAGGGCAGGCAACCTGATGCCCTCCATGTGTTTTGGCTGTAATTCTCATTTGGAAATTTTTTGGAGCTGTTATCCTGAACATCTCAACAGCACCAGGCTGTCTACTGCTGTTTTAAATAAATGCTTGAATGGGACAGATTCATTTTCAGGGAAAGTGAAAAGACCACACCAGTTAAATTTTATGTAGACTTGGGCTTACACCTATAAAGGAATGTCTGGACCTACGTACAGTGACTTAGGACACTTCCACACAGCTGAATAAAATCCCACAGTTTCTGCTTTGAACTGGAATATATGGCACTGTGGACTTAGATAACCCAGTTCAAAGCAGATAGTATGGGATTTTCTGCCTTGATATTCTGAGTTGTGTGGCTGTGTGGATGGGTGCTTGGACACACAGTGAAGAGGAGTGTCTATATCCAGTCCTTCCGCTAGAAAGACAATCCTAAGATATTGAGCATGTAATGCATCTATGAAATCCTGCTCCCTATCAAACAGGAGAAAGAGTTTCAGATTCTAGCTCATTTGCAATAAAGCAACTGAGACTCACCAAAATTTTAGAGGTGTATGCAGAGTTTATTGCGACACCATTGACAATGAGATCCAGGGTCTTGGGCAAGATGGCCTCTGGGTCAGGGATCTGTCGATAGTGAGTGTCACCCACATAGGCTTGCACCACAGTCATACGGTTCATGGTCAGGGTACCTGTCTTATCTGAGCAGATAGCGGTGGCATTGCCCATTGTCTCACAAGCATCCAGGTGCCGAACCAGATTGTTATCTTTCATCATTTTCTGTGTAAGAAAAATACAACAATAACTGAGGACAGCAGCAAAGAATTCAGCAGCAGAGAGGCTAACAGGACAATAGAATAACACGAGATTTCCCAGAGCAGAAAAGACATTAAAGCAGGGGATCTGGCTTCCTTGCAAATTTGCCTCTTTAGAAATCATTTAATTTAAAGAAGAAAAACCTGGGTTTCCATTTTCAGTGGTGCACCTAAAAGCTCTGACTCCATGATGTAAAATCTTGAAAGCCACATGGAAGGAAAAGCACAGGGTATGTAAACAGATAAAATTGAGATCTAGCTATCTTTTTGTCCTTGTGGTGATGGCTCATATGTTTTTTGAACAGTGGGGTTAATGTGCCAACTTGCTCTACTTGAACCACTTTAAAACTTTTCTCTGTATGCATCTAGCCACAGAAAGTGCAGATGTACACGCCTCAAAATGGAAGATAGTTGATTAATTCGCTTTTTGTGAATTCCAATGAGACCTGACCTAAGATTCACATCTCTTAAGACTGTTGCAGACTGAAATTTACTCATCTGTCAGATTTTCAACTTCTCCAAATGACGTCACACACTTCCTGGCTTCAAAAAAGGCTAAATTAATTTTAAAACAGGTGGTTTAGGGGGGGAAACATTAATGAAAAAAGTATGCTCAAGTATGTATTTGAATCAATATTTGTATTTTAACTATTCATAATCCTTTTATAAAAAGTAATTGCACATTACTAGAGAAACAAATGCCTCCAATGAACACATAAAAATTGATCCAGACTGCATCAGCTGTATTATTAGGAAAACTCCATAAAAACAGGCCAAAATGCTTAAAGGGGTTCTTGGTATAATATTCAGTTGAAACTGGAATTGCTTTTACTGGGACCGATAAGTGACCAAATGCAGAAGGAACATGATAATGGCAGCAAGTTTAGTGTATGTATGCAGAGAAATGGAAAAACACCATAATTCCAATGGTTAACTGCTGGCTGTTGAAATTGTCTGACATACTAAAATGGAAAAAAATATAAAATGCTGATTAAAGAAAAGTCATTCCAATTTTCAAAGGATTGGAATCTTCTTTTTGCAGAAAAGCAAGACAAAACGTAAACTGTAGGTTTTGATAATCAAAGGTTTGGTCAAGTTGAAGAAGGGTATGAATAGTACTTATGGTTGGAGAAGTAATTTTAAATAGAAAGGTTTATAATTATTATTACTAAAGTCAGAAGTCAAATGTGAATCCTTTTTGTCCTGCTCTATAATCTTATTTGTTTCTATCACTTTTTTCTTCTCTGGGAAAAGAAGAAAAGGGTTAAACCCGTGTACCGGCAGGACTGAAAACCGACAGGTCAGAGGTTCAAATCCGGGGAAAGTGTGGATGAGCTCATTCTTCAACTTCAGCTCCCCATGCAGAGACATGAGAGAAGCCTCTCACAAGGATGGTAAAACATCAAAACATCTGGCCAATCCTGGGCAATATCCTTGCAGACAGCCAATTCTCTAACACCAGAAGCAACTTACAGTTTCTCAAGTCACCCCTTACACAAAAAAACCCTAAACTTTTTTCTCTTTGTATTTTTCTCAGTTTAAAATGTATAATAGAAATATTAATAAAATGTTATTAGAAAGAGTGGGGCAGTGATGTCAGGTGGCAAATAATGTGCAGTGGTGAGTGACTGAGAAAAGTACTGTATATTTCTACATCGCCTGCCCTGTAGCCTTTAAGCTCATCTGTTTTCTTCAAGGGTGGTAGAGGAAACCAGTTGTGAATTTTTTAAACCTTTATTAACACAAATAAGTTTATATAGTATAAAACAACACATAGAGAAAAAACAAAAAAGAACTCAAAATACAAGCAACCTAACCTAAGTGAATGGAAGTTGAACTGTCACTCTGGGAAGCTTTGTAAATGCAACTGGGAGGGTCGTAAAAACATCCTACCTTGAGCTTGCCCCTCCCCACAGTTTACTTCCAGACCATAATTTTCTCTGGATTTCACTTTCTCACCTTGACAGAGTAAGCTAAAGAGATTGTGACAGCCAGGGGCAATCCTTCAGGCACAGCGACCACAAGCACGGTGACGCCAATGATGAAAAACTTGACAAAATACTGGATGTAAATGGGGGTGCATTCAGCCAGCCATGACCGTCCTTGAATTCCAAAGGTGTCAATCACAAAATACAACACCAGGATAATCACTGTGATGGCCGACATGATCAATCCTGAGGAAGAAGAATTAGGAAAAAAGATAAATGATGCTGGCCAGACTTATAGTAGATCAAAACAGTCACAAAAGAAGGGAATCTACAGGATTTGATTAAGACTTACTTGTTAGTCTTTTGCAAACCTGAAAGTTCGACTACAACTCTTATCAATCTTAATAAACACAATTAATGATGAAGAATCATAGAAGATGAAATTTCATGAGAGGGCACTAGATTGGGAAAAATGGAGATAGAACCTAATAGGGGATTCTCATTTGTTTTTCATGATTTGAAAGACAATGTGAGATGACTACATCTCCCATCATTACATGCAGCTGGAAACTATGGGAATTGCAATCATAATACATCAGGAGTCTGTCAGGTTAGGAAAGAAAGCTGATAGGAAACCAATTCAATCACTATCAGCAACACTTCTGTTGTGGGTTAATGACTAACATGAAGAGGCCAACTCATTTCTAAAGAGCTGTCTATGTATACTAAGTGCAATACCATTGTGCTCTTTCCTCTTATTAGAGGGCTCTTCGAGTTCTCAGTCAAGCTCATCTACATGCTATCACTATACTACAGTTTGTGAGGCTGGACAAGAATCTTCAGCCTTTGATGCATGAGCTGATTAGTCACAGAACACAAACTATTCATGAAAACATTCCCAGATTTAATCCCAAGCACTTCCAGTAAAACCAATTTTCAAAAGCAGCATGGATCTGTTTTAGAAGTGTGTTGATAATCACAACAAACATTAAGCCAAATGCACAAATGGTTCAACTCAAGCCAAGGCATGCTTCAGAAAGGAACCGTGTGAATATTTGATTAAATCAGATTCTGTATATATCATAAAATTTAAGCAGAACTGCACTGGAGAGTTGAGTGCTTTGTTAGATCTTACTTTTCTTGTAAATGCACAAATCCATTGAAATAAAATTAATTGTCAACCCCAAGGAGTAGCCCCTGCAGAAAGTCACTGAACAGCTAAATCTCCCCCTAGTAACATGCTCACCTGCTTTTCCAATCTGAACTGCCAAGCGGGTGAGCTTGCCCTGCAATACAGACTTCTCCTTCTTGGGGACCTTCACTTTTTTCTTTTCTTTCTCCTCGTTTTCTATTCCTTCTTGACTTTTCAGTGGCTGGATCTCCAGGGCAACACCATCCTGAGTTTTGGCTGGATCCAGGATAAAACAAACAGCAAGTGAGTAGGGAAAACAGTGCCAACTAGAGCCAAATGCAACAGAAAAGAAGGTACGATGGCACAAAGATAGAAAGAGAGAGAGAGAAAGAGAGAGAAAATCCCAGTGCACAGGAACTCCAACAGCATTCACCAACACTTGGTAATATGGAAACCTAGGAAGTTCAGGGAGCTCTGCTCCACATCCCTCTGGAATAAGTGACTGCTGCAGCTTGTGAAAATCTCCCCCCTCAGGAAAATACATTTTAACAATTAAGTTGACTACACTTGGAAAGAAAGGCAGCCTTGCAAGGAAGGCAACGGAGTTGCAACTCTGGGTAGGGATCTATTTCCAGGATCAGCTTGCTGACTTGCTGCCTGTCCCTGTGCAAGGCATCTCCTCCATCAGCATATCTGTAAAATGGATCTTATCAATTACTTACCTTACTGACCTGGCAACATGTAGGGGGTGCAAAAGCTAATTTGGAAATGCCTACAATACACAAACTCCCATACCATGACTAAAGTTAGCACCCAGGTCCTTGGATGGGGGCAGGGTTGGTTATGTGAGAAGCAAGTGTAAATGACTCAGATATTGGCTATGTTAGAAGCAAGTGCAAATGGCTCAGATATTATTATCAATTTCACTTGCTCAGCTGGACAGAGAAAGTGAAATAAAGTTTCAGTCTAGTCTTTCTGAGAGTCTAGTACTCCAAAAGGAAGTCTAGAAGTGCTCCAGATTTGTAGGAGGAAGTACAGCATAAAATAGAAGTTCTTGTTATTTATAGTGACCTGAAGATAATATTCTGGTAAATAATTCCCCAAATCTTGAAAGCCTTTTTTCCTGTCAGTTCCCTCACATGAATCTGAGAGGTATTGTTTTTCAGTGTCCGCAGGCAACATTTGTGGAGTTGCAGGTGGAAAGAAAGGAGTGGGAGAGGAAAGTTCATCATGAGGGGGCAAGGACTGAGTCAGCTAATGAGAAGTGAATCTGTTAGTTCAGTTTTCCTTTCAGTCTCTCCTGTAATTTTGCAATCTAGTTCCAAATGCTTGGAACTTTTGTTAAATACAAGAGGTAGATCGCCAACTAGTGCATATCAGCATTATTGCAGCAATTCACATAACCTAACAGAGGTAGGGATCCTATTCCTAATTCCCTAAAATAAATAAGAGTTGTAAAGACAGCCAAATACTTAACACTTTTATGCTCTGTGCCTCTTTTAACCTCTTTCGTCTTGCTCATCTGGCCACTTGTAAATACTGCTAAGTTTTTTTTCCAAAAAAACTTAAGAGTAGAATACAAATTGCTCATCAGAAACAAACATGTTATCCATTACTAAAGATATGCAGATTCAAAAGAATTATTGTGTGTGGCTGCCTTGCAACTGATCTGCACAGTTAGGATTTAAGGGCATGATCAGAGGTGAGAGGGCGGTAGGAGAGGAGAAACAATCCCAAAATAACCCAAAAGTTGAGATCGGAAGAAGGGAAAACTCAAAACTGCTGAGAAAAGGGAGAGAAAGAGAAAGGTGAAGGTGCAGAAGGGAGAACAGACAGGTGCAGAAATGGGCTTCTTCACCATAGCCTGGAAAGAACAGGGGGTGAAACATATCAGAGAATAGACACTCACTTCGAATCAAAAGGCCATGAGAAGAAGAGAGTGTAATGGCTACACATGCTGAACCCACCAGAGGGATCTGATTTCTAAAAGTTCAGATTGGAGGTCCATGTAATTTGGGGGAAGCAAGAGACTACAAGAACAAAGCATCCAAAAGACGAGACAGATTTTAGGTGTGACATAGCCTCATGGGTTAGCTGAAGAGGGAAAGGAGCCTTCTTAAGGTCCTATAAGCATTCTGTTTTTGTCATACATTGTATGATATCCTATCCCCTCTTTAGGAAGAACTTTAAACTTATGAAACACTTATGAAACTTCAGTGGGAGTAATATACATGTGTAAGAGAACAACAAGGACTCATGGACACTGCTCATTTGGCCTAAATTTTCAGGGACCATAGCCCACTTTATCAAATATATCGAGTGTTATCTAAGATATTTATGCATATACATGGAGTAGGATGAAAATGAATAGCTATGCAAAATCACTTAATACTAGTAATTTAACTATTATTGAGTGGTGACATCCCAGCATGTGATAGTCTGTTTATCCAGACCACATCATCACCAACTGCAACCTTGCCTTTCTGTTCAGTTCCATTCCTGATCCATCCATCTACAATATCTGCTTCCTGAAATAATAATCTAGCCATCTAATGAAGTGGGTTATGGTCTGCATAAGCTTAGCAAAATAAAACTTGTCCATCTTTAAGATTAATCCACAGGGCTTGTTGTTGTGTTTGCTGCAACAAATTACCTCACTGGAAATATATAAACAAACTTCTCCCATAGGACCAAATCTGAAATAGCCTTCAACTAGCTGAGGGTGCTGTGGTTGAAAAGTTGAAAGAGCCAGTGGGCATAGGAAAGAAAGATCCAAATAAACAAGGTGGGTGGTTAGCACTGTGATAATCATTACACCCTCTTCCAGAACAACAAGGCGAGATTCCCGCCATAGCGACAAAGAGCACAGACTCATGGGAAGAAGGAAGGAGGAATGCTTAGTAGTTAGTGTGGTGCTGGTTCAAAGATGGAGAGGCTGGTTACCTTTGTTGCGATTTTCAGGGGCTCCGGGTTTTTTACCTGTTCAGACAAAGAGAGAAAGGGTGGAGCACTGAGCACACGGTTTGTGATAGCGATGTCCCTGCTGGTGAGGACACCCGTATGCGGGGGCTCAGTGCTCTCTTGGGGGAGGCTGCTGGAAGGGGAAAGAAAGCTATATAGGACACAGGTGCCACCTGAGCACCACCGCAGAAGGGATGGAGAAGTTCAACGTTTTCCCCAATTTAAATGCCAATGCAAACCCCCCTTCCTCACTCTCCTGAGAGCAGCAAGCAGCTACCGAAGTAAGCATCCAATTACATGAATGAAATAATGCTATTGGAACTAATGTATATTTGGAGGTACTGTGATGACTTTAGTATCGGCTCCCAATGCTGCAAGAAATGCCTTGTGTAGTGATGCCAGATGTTTATCCTTGGATGTCAGTTCCAAAGGGAGTTCTAAATCTAGAGACTTTAACTCGTTCTCACATATAGCCTCCTGGAATCAAACATTTTCAAAAGTGTTTTAGCTGCTTTTAGTAAAGGGACAGATACAAAGGACTGTAACACTGTTTACGGTTTGGGGAAATTGTAAAATATCTCTGGAGTGTCCTGGGTTGCCTACTTATTACAATTTTCTAACAGAAAACCTAGGCTGCCAGATGAGCAGGAAAGACTTTCCTACCACCCTTTTCTTAAGAAGAAAATCCCTGTATAACAGAAGAACAGCTTCTCAGAACTGCTTCTAGGGAAGCCTAGGCTTTATCTGAAGAGCTGAATCCAAGTCTTTAATGTGGGTAGTTCATAAACATTGCTGGTTCATAAACACTGCAACTGCTTGCAAATGCAACTCATATGTGCCATTACCATATAAGTCCATGGTCCATGCTCCCACATAAACCCACAAAGATCAGAGAGAGCTGTCACCTCTGGTGAATGAGCTCTGGCTCACTTATAGAAAAATCCATCCTGTTACTATTTATCTAGTGCCTTATTATCATGCATAGAACAATGGTGAAAATAAATAGCAAAAAATGTATTGGAGAAATAAATCTGCCTTAAGTAATTAATGACATAAAGACATAGGGAAAAGTTTCCCCTTGACATTAAGTCCAGTCATGTCAGACTCTGGGGGCTGGTGCTCATCTCCATTTCTAAGCCGAAGAGCTGGTATTGTCTGCATGGAGTGCCACAGATCATGTGGCTGGCATGACTGCATGGAGTGCCATTACTTTTCCACTGGAGCACTACCTATTGATCTACTACATTAGCTTGCTAGGTTGGTAGAAGCTGGGGCTAACAGCAGGAGCTCACCCCACTTCCTGGATTCAAGCTGCTGACATTTCAGTCAGCAAGTTCAGCAGCTCAGCAGTTTAACCCACTGCACCACTGGGGACTCCATTGAATACATGCATATATTCAATGGTTTTCCTAGTGTTTTTATTTTACAGGTTTATGTTGTTTTTCTTTTGTAACAAATATAAATAAAATGGCGTGTAGGAATCCCCTCTTCAAATACCATGCCAACTACCTTTACTAATCAATTAGGACATGTATTGACAAAATTGTATTTGGGAGTTCAGCTGCTACAATGTGCATGTGAGGAGGCAACATGTCCCTGAGGCCTCTTGAGGGAATTTCTCATAGTCATGTGGAACACACCACATCACGCATTATTATTCTCCAAAGAAAGGCAGAACGTTTCCATAGAGGTCTGTGGGCAGAGAAGCTTTATAGAACCTTGGATGGATTCTTTAGGATTCTGCATTCTGCCCCTCCCAAAAGAACAATTTCATCTAGCAGGCAGCTACAACTACAACCATTGCAATTTTCTTTGATTTTTCATATTTTAAAAAAGGGGGAAGGGAAAAGCAACTTCTGCATACGTAGAGAGACTGGACCACTTGACTATTAAGGAAACAGCCCAGCCACCTCTACTCAGCCTCAGCCTTTTTAATACAACTAACAAGCACCAGCGTCTAGTGTGGTGTCATTTGAGAAAATGCTGGAAATCCCCTCATCAGGTCACTTCATTTCTCCCTGGATAACTTGCCAGGGTGAATTTCAAGTGCACATGCTTCGTTTGCCAACTGTGAGCAAATCCAACATGTGGGCAATGGTTCTCTTTTTGTAAAGCATCAAAGCCTTATTTGGAAACTAAAGCTACTGTGTAAAACTCAGCGTGAATTAGCACAGCTTATGTGAGTGACAGCCAGCATTGTCCAGGGCACGCTGCTGAATTGGTTCAAGTTCAGTCTGGCTGCTTTGATACAAATCTGCTTGGATCTTGTTTAACATCTAAAGTTGTTGTTGCCCCTTCTGAGCTTATTATCCTGCAAAAGGAAGTAAGAATGGGATACTTCACAGGATTGTTGGGGGGGGGGGGGTTGATAATACATTAATGTAGTGTATTCCTTTAAACTCTATGTAAAGTTTTTATAATGAATGTGTCCTAAAAGCGGTTTTCACTGGTCCAAGCCATGATAGGGGGGCAGATATTATTTTTAAGACACCTCTCCCAGACAATATATCTAAGGATGATGGCAGAACAAAGACCTCCTTTTATTTTCCTTTATTTCGGATTCTGTTAAGGAAGAGACACCAGTAGGCTCAGATTAAAATAAACACCAAACAAAACGTTTATAAAATATGTACTGTACTCTAGTCAAGAGGTTGGAACAAGACATTTACAGTGAATATGAATCATTCTAACAGCAGGGTTTTTTTCTTTAAAGCTTAGAAAACATAAAAGTTGTGTTATGGGTCCTATAAGAAAATCCAAAAAGGTGCTTCTGAAAAGCCCACAAGCATGATCTCTAGGCCTCAGTTCTCCTCATCACTGTTGGACCTGGTGTTCAGAGGCATCATGTTATCATGGTGAAATAACCACTGAAACACTTCTCCTCTGGAGTCTTATCTTAATGCTACACATTCATAGCACCTGTTTTTATAGGCAAATTGGCACCATCAAGGCCCAAAAAGTATCAGCATGTTTAGGGGAAACTTCTTAAGTGCACTAGAAAAAAACATGACCTCCCCTTCAAAATGTCTCCCTCAAAAGGACTGGAGAACACTTTAAGATTCAATAAAGACTAGGACTGGAAAGTGGATGGAATTGAGTTTTAAAAAATGGGCATAGTTAGCTGGCAGGCATCTTATAGAGGAGCACTTCACACTACACCATTTTATGGCAGGTTTAATTTCTTAAAAGCTATAAGAGCAAAAAGGGCCTCAGTACTGTATATCTGTATGTGTCATGTCCGAAACAAATTTACAGAAGGAATTTTCATTTCCCCTCCCCATCTTTGGCATCACTGAGATCCAAATGCACAGGCAACACAAAAGCAATGTGGCTTCTTTTGCTGGAATATTGCTGCCAGATATAGTTTGAGTTTACAGCTTTAGAAAGAGTTACGGCATGCCCAGCGTATTCTCATAGAGCCCCAAAAGTCTTAATCTAGATATTCACACTCAGGGAAGTTTATGTTCTCACCCTAGTAACCGAGCATCAATACAACTAAAGAATTGTAAGAAGATGCTTCCCATAGAAAGCCTGGCTTCTGAACATTACCTTTCTTGACCTTCTTCTCCTCTTCCCCTTCTCCAGCACCCAGAAGAGTAAAAATAATTCCAGTTTGTGAATTGACACCCACAGCTGTGACCAGCATTCGACCAGAACCCTCCATCACATGAGTACCTAGGGATTTGAAAGAAAAGATGGAAGGTGGAAAAGAGAAACAAGACAGATTAAATAAAAATCCAACCTATTCCATTTGGAAGCTGAGTGATTAAATAGCTACTAGACTTCAATGCACTGGCCACTGTTTCAAATCTAGGCTAAACGACTGATAACTAGGGTTTTGTATATGTGCCATTGCATGTATGGGAAACCTGTGTGTGCTGTTTCTCCATTGTCATCAGAAAGCATAACATAGGAAAAGGAGATATTCTGCTTGAAGATG
This sequence comes from Anolis apletophallus, assembly GCA_030556195.1. Classification (NCBI taxonomy): domain Eukaryota; kingdom Metazoa; phylum Chordata; class Lepidosauria; order Squamata; family Anolidae; genus Anolis; species Anolis apletophallus. The sequence goes on from JARBWK010000005.1 coordinate 67,908,985, forward strand.
ACTGAAAAGCTACAGCTAGTGCAAAATTCAGCAGTTGACTAGAGAAATAATGCAATGTCAGTATTAAAAGAAATTGTACTAGCAGCCAATAAGCATTCTGTCTGTATTCAAAGTGCTACTGACAATATGCAAAAAACACACCCCTAAACTGTTCAAGATCTTGATACTTGAAGGAGCATCTCTTATCATCTGCTGGGAAAATGAGGTCTCCTGGAAAGGTCCTGTTCTATGTCTCACTAGTGGGAGCAATACAATGTAGGAGAATGTGGAATAAAGTCTTCTCAGGTATGACACCACAATATAAAGGCACACCATGTCACCAAAGACACTCAAAACCAAACTCCTGGGCCCAACAAGTACAGATTTAGGATGGGTTACTATGTTTGGCAGACTTACCAGAAAGCAGCATGGGGTCTTTTTCCAGGGATTTCTTCACTTGGTCTGATTCTCCAGTAAGAGAGCTCTCATCAATTTTCAGATCATTGCCCTGAATCAGGATCCCATCTGCAGGTAACAAGTCACCTGGAAGAAGAAATCGGAGTTGTTTGGCTACTTCCCAACAAAACAAAAATGCATGCCTCTTTTGTAATTTCTAAAGCTAAAACTACATATTCTTCTTCATGCATAATGTGTAGGAAGGAATGTCTCCATGCTTACGTCGATTACAGGCACAGGTGATGCAAGTGTTACTGAAAACGAGGTCATATGAGGTTTATTATTCCTTCCTCAAAAAAATTCTGTTTGGTGTTAACAGTAATGTTTTTCAAACCCCTAACTATACAGGGAGGGGAATCCCCGTGCTGGGAAAGGAAGAGATAAGCCTCCCCACCTTGCATACTGTATTCATGAGAAACAACAGATGCGGAACATATGGCTCTCCAGATATTGTTGGATTGCACTTCCCAGCACACTTCAAATGGCTATGCTGGCTAAGAATTGCACACAAACAATATCTAGAAAAGCATATGATTCCTACTCTGGCTCTCATCCAATTGCTTTTCTCATTGAATCATGACACTCACCTAAATGTTCCCTTACTATTCAGTTCCTGATTTCATGGGTCTAGTCTTGTCAAGAATAGTAGTAGATTGTGGTTGAGTATTGCACCTCCACCATTCCATTTATAATTACCATAAAAACATAGACACGGGCTGCATATCATTGGACAGATGTCTAGTTTAGTCCCAAGATTTGTTTGAAATTAAGAGCAGAGTATCTCCCCACCCAAGTATATTTGCAGTTCTACAAATTGAAAAATTATGGGTTTGATGTGAATTCAATGAAGGTGAAAGTACATTTGTACTATATTAGAACATTATGGTAATTTTGAGATACTGTAGGTTAACAATCTGAATGTCTAGGTTAACAATCTGAAGTCAGCATTTGCAAGGCCTGCTAAACTGGCTGATTTTCTTTATGAAGTACAGCTTGAAGTACAACATAGATGTTTCATTTGTGGAAAATCTGGTGAATTTGGTCCCATTTTCATTATACTTTCCCCTAATATTTAGTCTACATCGTTTTCACCCATGCCCCAAGCACTATTCCTGTCTAACTTGCTTTTCATAAAACTTGGCACCTGCTGTTTGCCTGACATGTACACTTTTGTCTATGACATTTACCCACTATGTTCCTCTATCTCACCCCCTTTACTTTCAATCCCCACACCAGCTAAGGCAAATGCTGTGATCCTCTAGATGAGGCCTGGCACTCCAGGTGTTTTGGACTTCCACAATGCCTAATAGCTGGTAAACTTTCTGAGATTTCTAGAAGCTGGGTACCAAAACACCTGGAGTGGCACAGATTGGCCAGGCTTGTTCTAGATCAGTGGTTCTCAACCTGTGGGTCTCCAGGTATTTTGGCCTTCAACTTCCAGAAATCCCAGCCAGTTTACGAGATGATGGCCAAAACATCTAGGGATTCACAGGTTGAGAACCACTGTTCTAGATGCTGTTGGGTTGCTGCTTCCATCACCCTTAACCATTGGCTATGTTGGCAAATGGAAGCTACAGTCCAGCAACTTCTGAAGGACCTTCAAACTAAATCATTCCTACTATTCTTACACTTCACTATGCTACACCGGATGCCTCTGCTCTTACTTGGGTACAAAACATTTCTGGTTGTCTTTTAACACAGTTATGGGAATTAAAAGGTGACTAAAACATTAGTGGTGGGTGGGTACTAAAGCTGGCGAGTGTGTCCACATTTTCAAATACAGCAATTAACACAGGGAAAGGAAAAAAAATCTTCAGACCAGTCACTACTGTTCACTCACCGTATTTGATCTGAGCAATGTCTCCCACCACAATCTCAGCCACAGGGAGTTGGATCACTTGTCCCTTGCGGATGACTGTGAACTTCTGCTCCTGCTCGATGCGGCTCTGGAGGCCCCGGAACTGTTTCTCTTTACTCCAGTCATTGAAGGCTGTGACCAGCACCACAATAATGACTGAGAAGAGGATGGCTGCCCCCTCGATCCATCCAGCCTGGGCCTCACCTTCATCCTCTGCACTGCCTTTTGCTTCCCCACATGCTGTAATGAAAGAAAGAAAAGGGAAGAGAGAGGGAGGGAAGGATGCTTTGAATTCTAATCTTCAACTTTTACAGCACCTTCCACCAGTTGCTTCTTGTAAGTTTTTGCACAATATAATAAAATCGAACGATTGTTTCAGATCAGTGGTTCCCAAACTTTGGTCCTTGCAAGTGTTTTGGACTTCAGCTCTTGAAAATTCCAGCCAGCTTACCAGCTGTTAGGAATTGTGGGAACCGAAGTCCAAAACACCTGGAGAAACAAAGGTTAGATACATCTGTTCTAGATCTTGAGTATATAAAATAGGTATAAAAAACAAATATTTATTGCTAACAAGTCAACATTTGCAAGGCCTGCTAAACTGGCTGATTTTCTTTTTTATGAAGTACAGCCTAAGCATCTTGTGCAAAGTCCATTGCAAATCCTACATAACAGATTCATGTAAATACCTAAAATAGCCACTAAGTGATGGAAGGAGCGGTATACAAGAGTGAATAATAAATAAATAAATAATAAAATAAATGTTTAGAAAATGTTGGCAAGTTTTTCAGGACCTAAGGGGATCCCATTTGGGGTTGCGACCTACAGTTTAAGATAGTATTATAAACCAATGATTCCCAGTATTGAGTTCCCAGACAGTTGTTACCCACAGTTCCCAGATTTCTAAGACATTGTGGCTAACAGTAAAGGGAAATGTACTCCAATGGGATCCAGTGTTTGGAACTTCTTGTCTAGACCAGCTTTTCTGAACCTGAAGCACATCCTCAATGCAGTGTAAAGAAGGGCCATATCTAGTGTTTATAATAAATGATACTGAGAACAGAGTAAGATACACTGTAGCCCAAAGCTTGGAGTGACAGAGACAAATATGGGAGGAAGCCCACCTATGGACCCTAGCAGCCATAAGCCCAGAAAAAGGGGTCCCCGTCGGAGGCACTTTATACCTGGACTTTCTGGGGAATGGGCTTCGCTAGCTGGCACAGAGCAGGAGCTGCAACTTCAGCCTCCCTTCCCCAAACATCAAACTCTGCCAGCCCAAAAACCACTGACCCCAGAAGACTGGATAGGAAGGCGTCTTCCATATTAAAAGGGAACAATTGTACCCCTTCACATGCTACAGGAGCCCAAGACAAAAAAATCTTTGGGCTCACCCATACAGCCGAAAGTTTTCTAGGGGGAGTTGAGCTTCACACCGGCTCCTCAAGATCCGAAGGCCTCAAAATAGGATTCAGAGGCCATGCAGCTTGATTAATATTAGAATGGTGGGCACAGGGTAGTCTTGAACTGTTATTTATTATATGCTGTGTGTTTGTGGTTATTTACAGTTAATTTTATTGTTCTGTTTGTAAACCGCTCCAAGCCTTCGAGGAGTGGCGGTATATAAATTCGAATAATAAATAAAAAAATTAAAAATTAACAGATATACCCATTTCCACCCAATTACATGGCCATTTAGTTAGGGGGGTAAACCCTATTGGATTGTGTAGGACTTCCAGCTGAATAACGTTGTGCCCATAGCCAAGCACTGAGCACACAGGAATGTCATCCTGCGAAACTTCATAGGTGAAGAAGAATTCTTTCACAGAAAGAGTGTATCCTTAGGGAGAGTGCATACACAAACAATAAAAAGTATTGATGGCAGTGTTAAGAGGACATTTAAGAAACATAAATTACTACATAGTATCATTTGTTCCTTTGGACTGACAATTTGACCTTATTTATTTTACTTAATGAAACAATTCCAGGCCACCTTTCCCCAAAGGCACAATGCCACTCTTTTTCTGAAATACAATATATCTACAAACCAGTAGGGAGGAAAAAACTTAACAGGAAATCCCCTGAAGATTCCCTCAGTTTGGCTGGGACTTTTTGATCTGCTTCTTCTTAAATGTAGAAAAATCCAAGGAAAATCCATCTGACAAACTAAATACTTAGATGATAAACACAGCACACTCAACCACTTCCTTTTCTTAAGGCTTAAACCACTAAATCCCCATATTCTAGACCAGGGCTGTCCAACTTCTACCGGACCTGTGGCCGGAATTCCAGTTACTGATGACCTGGGGGGCCGAAGGGTCTGCCTCCGCCCCCGGCTCCGCCCCCTCCCCGGCTCCACCCCAGCTCCGCCCCCTCCCCGGCTCTGCCCAGGCTCCACCCCCTCCCTGGCTCCACCCCTGCCCCTCCCCCTCCCCGGCTCCGCCCTCTCCCCGCCTTGGAGGTGTCTGTGGAGGACACCGGGGCTTTGACTTGGAGATAAGAGATGAACACCAAAATCCCAGTCTCAAGTCCCAGTCCCTGCTTTGAACTGGATTATATTGCAGTGTGGACTCAGGGCCCTTCACACAGCCATATAACTCAGAATATCCAGGCAGGAAACCCCACAAAACCTGCTTTGAACTGGATTATATTGCAGTGTGGACTCAGGGCCCTTCCACACAGCCATATAACCCAGAATACCTGCTTTGAACTGGATTATCGGAGTCCACACTCATATAATCTGGTTTAAAGCAAATAACATGGGATTTTATTCAGATGTGTGGAAAGGAAGTCAAATAAGAAGCCAGGGCCCTTCCACACAGGCCTATAACCCTGAATGATAAGGCATAATATTTATTCTGCCTCTGCTAATAATAATAATAACAACAACAGGTTCCTGGAGTAGGAGACCTCCAAGGGCCATCCAGGGCCATCCAGTCCAATCTCCTTCTGCCATAAGGGGAAAATACAATCAAAGCATTCCTCACAGATGACCATTCAGCCTCTGATGATGATGATGATGATGATGATAATTACAATGGGTTCCTAGAATAGGAGACCTCCAAGGGCCATCCAGTCCAATCTCCTTCTGCCATAAGGGGAAAACACAATCAAAGCATTCCTCACAGATGGCCATTCAGCCTCTGATGATGATAATAATAATAATATTAATTACAATGGGTTCCTAGAATAGGAGACCTCCAAGGGCCATCCAGTCCTACCTCCTTCTGCCATAAGGGGAAAACACAATAAAAGCATTCCTCACAGATGGCCATTCAGCGTCTGATGATAATAATAATAATAATTACAATGGGTTCCTAGAATAGGAGACCTCCAAGGGCCATCCAGTCCAATCTCCTTCTGCCATAAGGGGAAAACACAATCAAAGCATTCCTCAGCCATGTTGAATCAAACCTAAACTCTCATGAGAGCAACAGAAAGTACTGAACCTTGAGTTTGGGAGTTGTAGTTCTCCTCCATCCAGAGAGCACTGTGGACTCAAATAATGATGGATCAGGACCAAACTTGGCACGAAGCCTCAGAAGAGGAGGAAGCTGGAAAGGGAATGGATGAGCACCCCCCGTGCACCGAACTCGGCCCCGCCCCTTTTTTGCTCTGGCCACGCCCCTCTCACTCGTGCACTCTCTCTCTCCTTCCCTCTTTCCTTCAGGTGGTGGAAGGGGGAAGGAATGAAAGGGGGAAAGAGAGAAAGAAGGAGGGAGGGAGAGAGAGGGGGGAGGGAGGGAAGTAGGAGGAGGAGGAGAGCCTGCTCCTCCTCCCTGCCCCGCCCCTCACCCCCCGCCGCGAAAAAATAAATAAAAAATATTCCAAAAAATATTCCAAAAAATATTTACATTTTTTTAAATCTTAAAAAGCAGATATCTTGTAGGAGGGTAGGGGGCCGTGGGGAAGGGGCTGGGGGGCCGTATACAGCCCGGGGGCCACCAGTTGGGCAGCCCTGTTCTAGACTTTGCATCTTCATACACATGCACCTCGCTTGATTTCCCTTAGTTTCATTGATGAAAGGGTGGGGTTCTTGTGCCCAATTCTGGGGGGAAAATCTGTCAAAATTGGGTTTGTGGTCTGCAAAACGGGGCCTTATTGGTGACATGCAGTCTAAAGGACATATTTTACCCATTCTTATCCTATGATCAAATCAGTGGAAGAGGCTGATTGAACTATCAAGCTTGACATCAATCATCCAATAAATCACAATATTGGGTTCTCTGATATTGATCTCCTAGAGCAGGAGTGCTCACACTTTTCCAGCATGCGAGCTACTTATAAAGCAACCAAGTCAAAATGATCTACCTACCCACTACAAAAATGTGAAACATATAACACAATATCTGCTTTGAACTAGGTTTTCTGAGTCCACACTGCCATATAATCTGATTCAAAGCAGATAACATGGGATTTTATTCAACTGTGTGGAAAGGACCTCAGATAACCCAGGGCCAGCAGCACTTGGGCGGCGTCGGGAGCCTGCGGGGCAGGACTGAGCCTTCCGCCCTGCCTGCGATTTACCAGGATGCCCTACGCGATCTACCTAATGAGCACCCCTGTCCTAGAGTACTTGCAGGTACCCATTCCTTCTTGGATTGAGACCAGTTCAGCTATCCATGTTTAGACAAACATGGTATTGTGTGGTTTGAGTGTTGAACTGGGTTCTGTGAGACAAGAGTTCAAATATCTTCTTGGTCATCAAAGTCTACTGGATGGCTTTGGCCAAGTCATATTATTTCAGACTCTGAAGGAATCCATCATAGATTTAGCGTAAAGTCACCAGAAGTTGGGTCTAAACATTATAAAGTTACCAAATCCAGTTTGATTTTGGAAGCTAACAAGACTGATACTGGTTAGTTTTTAGATAGGAGATTGCCAATGAGGCAGGTGCTATTTGTTATATTTCAGATGAAAGAACAGGCAAAACTACCTCTTAGGATTCAGTGAAATGTATGAGGTCGCCAAGGCTGACAAGCAATCTGCTTTCAACAACTGAGAAGAAGGGTGCTACATGTTAGTTTATTTCCTTCCTCATAAGTACATTTGTAAGCACCACATTTCTACTTTGAACACACTTTCAAACCTCAGGAGGAGAACTCAAAAGATTATGGGCTTATGATATGCTGAGGATGCACACTTCATAACTAGATAAACAGAAGGAAGAGCACCAGTTTAATTCTCCTCAAGGTTGGAATGGTGCAGCTCTTCAAACAGAGCACGGGTGGGAATATGCCACTCCAGGCCAATGGCAAAGAATACAGTAAATTGCAGTTCAACAACATCAAGAAAGACATATAGTTCTCAACCATGTTTTAAAAGACTATTTTACAATGTCATTGTATTAAATGGATTTTGATAATGAATAGAAACACTTCTGAGTTCATTCATTATGCACAGGAGCCACTTAAAATGACAGCATCTGAGAAAGCAGTCTGACTATAGCTATAATGTTGTGAATTTTGATTTCCTGCTGGCTCCATGTACAAGTGTAGAACCCAGTATCTGCCAGAGAATTTGGTATCTTAACACCTTCAAGAAGAAAAGAGAGAAGGATGGTGTGCAAAGTATGAAGTTTCTACACCTCCAATCAGTTTGTGATTAGAATCTTCACACCATGTTCTACAAAGCTTTGCTGCTCATCAGATATTTAAAGCGAGGCTTCCTTTCATCCTCATTGTTTAACATTATTAGAAACATTTTTTCTTTTTTGGGATTACAATTGAGGATGCATGCATGAAGGTCATTCTCAGAAACCATATGACATGTAGAAAAAGAGAGAATTATTCCTTTTGCTCAAATTTGCAGACATATGTTTCTAGACCATAAGCTATCCACTAACCAACTTGCTTTCATCCATGAGCCTGCTAAATGTTGCTGAAGGCTTAGCATAAAGCTTTTCCAAATTCCTCTGGAGGTTCGTCTACACAGCAGGTGGGAGCTGACACAATTATGAATGTATTAGCTGGCTAAGGCAAGTAAGTGCTATAAAAGGAGCAGTTTCTAAGCATCAACAGCCACACTGGAAACTAATTTGCAGATTACATTAATGCAGAACAGGTATGACAGACCACAAGACACTGACTCACTGTTGCTGGATATGTCCTGTTGCCAGGCAAAACTCAACAATGCAGAATAACCATGGTGCTAGCCTAAAATATTGTAAGTCTATTTATTATACTGTGCCTCGAGATAGAAAGGTAACACAGTGGCTTTGGGGGTCTTTTTTCCCAGTTACTGGGTGCAGAATATAACTATGTGTATTCCAGACCAGGGGTTGGCACAGAGTAACCCATGGGCTGCATAAAGCCCCCGGACTTCAATTTTGTGGCCCCTGAAGCCAGGGGCGGACGAAGGTAATTTTAAATGGTAAGCGAACATTATTTTGGCGCCCCCCTCCCAAAATCGCTTGATAACAACAGGTATAAGCAGGGCCGTACTAAGGTAATTTAAAATGGTAAGCGAACATTATTTTGGCGCCCCCTCGCTCTCCGGCCTCGTGCGCTGGGCCAGCTAGTTCTGCGCATGTGCCATTCCTGCGGAGGGACTCCAGATGGACCGAGATACCAATCGCCCTAAGTGAGGCCGAAAAGGAGGAACTTTTTGCAGCCGGGACGGAGCCGGGGCATTTTGGGCGATGCGTCTCAGTCCAGCTGGAGTCCCTTTGCAGCAATGGCACATGCGTGGAACCTGGCGGCCAGATGCGCCCCTGACTACGTGGCGCGCCAAGCGGGTGCTTACTTTGCCTAATGGTAAATCCGCCCCTGCCTGAAGCTCCCCACCTATCTCTCAACTACTCATTTTAAAAAACCGATAATTTTTTGAATAAAAACTTTCTCACCAATGCATGAAACTACGTGGAAATATGAGAACTCCAGAAATCCACACTACCCGGAAGTACCTCAGTTTTCCTCTGTAGTCATTAAAACAGTGACATGAAATGGCAAAATGTCACCTGTTGCCATTTTGAGATGGACTGTGAGTGAAAACAGATATTGGGTGGGTGTGCCTTGCAGAGGAGATGTGGGGACTGATCACTGGCCTACCTGCAGTTGCCCATTCCTAATCTACAACCATTATTCCTAGCCATGCACTAGGATTACAACTTTGACCATCTACTGTTAGACATAATGTATTATCATTTCATCACCCTACTAATGCATAAGTCTACAAATTTTAGTCAGAAGATCAATGCCAACAACCTAGGTCAACTTATTCATGAATCAAAATGAATGCTGCATTTAACGCCTATCAATCAAGAAAGATTCCCTTTCTCTGTTTTGGGGAAAATTTCCTCTCTCATGGAATCAGCCAAATATATGCAGACATGTATCTACCACTGATCTTTAAGGGTAAGTATGGGGAATTTCCACTCCATCAGTATTATATTATACAACTGTATAATATGAGTGATCAGGGGTCGGTTTCCACCCCAGGGCTGAATACAAACTGCACCACTACCTTAGAATGCTAAAACAACTGAGCACTTTAAAAAGCAGTGTGTAAACATTCACTTCCATCTCTGCTGTTTTGGGGAAAGTAAGGAATTGAGACAGGATTATTGTAAAACTGCTATTCTTGGATGTTTCCAGCAACAAAATTAGATTCAAAATCTTTCTCTGAGTGCATCGACACTATATAATGAATTTCAACTCCCATGGCTCAATGCTATGGACTCCTAAAAGTTGTGGCTTGGTGAATCACCAGCCCTCTTTGGCAGAGAAAGCCAAGATCTTGTCAATCTAGAGAGATACTTTCTCCAGAAAGTCTTATCTGCAGCAGATGAAAATGAACTTTTATCCAGTGTTGTTGTCTTTTTTTTTTAAAAAAAAAAACAAAAACAAAAAACAGCCCACCACCAGAATGGTTTTATTTACTCAATGTGGGGTTTTCGTGTTTCTGTATTGCATTTGTTGTTTTAATAATGTTTATATGAGTTGTTTTGACAGTTTGCTTTATTGTCCTAAGTTATTATTTAGCTGCACTAAAAGTATATGTCTGAAGAAGGAGGTATAACTATTAGAAAAAAACAAGATGTATGTACTCTATTAGAAGCAAAATGCTACAACCTAGGTGTTTATGTGCATTTCTGTCCACGTGTTTTTGTAAATAAAGCAAATGCACATATATTTGTTGGAGAAAAAAAAGTATTGAAGTTCCACCCTCGATCATACCAATCTTATTCTTATGATTTCACTAGTCATTGGCACCACACTTTTTATTTAAACAGATCTTCACAGACTTGATTTTTAGAAATGATGTCGTTTCTCAGATATTGGATTCCATATCCAGTCATAATACTATTAATACATACAAGCAGAAAAGAGGCACAGCTCATCTCATGTCCATAAGACAATTCATTACTTAGCTGCATTGACTTTCTAAGGAGACATTTACAGGACTGTACTGTAAATTTACAAGTGAAACCATCAATCTCTTGTGGATTGTTTACATTAGGGTTCTGAACTCGGTGAGTAAATGGCATGCATAGTTTCTTCTCACATGAGAACTTTAGACACACTCTAAAGTTAGAAGTTCTTATGCCTTTTAACAGCACGAGAAAGACTAAGAGTCGGAAAAAGAAACAAAGACCTAGAGAAAAAGTCACACACAGAAAGAGAGATACAAAGAAAATATTCATATGCTGTGGAATTTCCATTTGACTTCCATGCCTAGCCCTTGAAATTAATTCTAGACAATATTAGCTTAAATTCCCTTAATTCATTTTTAATAACAGGGCACAATCAGCTATGTTGTTTGCCCCTGGGGCACAGAAATCACTGGATATAAGGCCTTAAATTAGGAACGTATAGTTACTGGGATGTTTTAGGTAATAAATCTAGAGAGCTGTAACAAATTGATGTTTCAATAAGAGACTTTTAAGAGCAAAGCAATAAAACAGGCAGCTATAAGTCACAAAGAACAGATAGTATTCACTCAAAAGTGCTGAAGAATCCCAAAAATGAAATTACAAAGCTGTCTAAAACCAACTCATGTGCCAGGGGTCTGCAAGACAGCTAAAGTAATGTGCCTGTGTGTGTGTGTGTGTGTGTAAACGCTGTGGAATTGTTTGTGGAATGAGAGAACAGTGAGTCACTTCAGACTTAGGAAAAAAAACCCAGAAAAAATTGTAGTAGTCAGGAAAAAATGGGTACAATCCACCCACAGAATGATTTTATAGAACAGCCACACTGAAAACAGAGTTCCTGCGTAGCCCTCCTAAAAAATACATTTAAGTTCAAGACTGAAACTGCACCTTATAAAAGGACCAAATCCACCCCCCCCCCAGATAAGACCGAAACTCAGGTTGACAGTATATATAAGTAAGACTGCTGTCAAAGGAATACAAAGGAAGGGCTGAAGAAGACACAGGTCAAGAAAGGGATTAAAGTCAGACCAATACAGATCTCAACTCACAATGGGGTTTAAATTAGCCAGGATGAGATGAATTAATAGTAGGATTTGAGACTGAGGACTCTTGAAGTAGCCACCTGGTATCAATGTTCACCACTCTTTAAAATAGCCCCAAAAGTTGAAATTTCTACAAATGTTAAGTAAAGGGTGATTTCCAATGCTCAATAAAATCAAACTAGAAGGAATAAAACCAGAGTTTGACAAGAAAAAGGATATAGAGACAAAACTGGATGCACAGATAAAAGCAGAACATCTGTGCAATCCCTTTCAGAGTTTCGTTTCAGGTTGCAAACCAGGCTATAATCTTGGACACAGAAATATAAATGGAACATATCCAGAAGGATTTGAAGAATGGAAACACCACAAATCATGTATTGATACCCCAATGCTATTCATTCCCAAGGTTTTCTCCTCACTGTCTCTCCTCCAACAATTTCCTTTCTACATGAGATCCCCCCCCCCCAAACCTACAGGAAAACCACACAGATGATTCAAGAAGTATAACATTTCTGCTCATTTTCCCTAGAAACTGGTACTGAGAAGCACACTGCCTCTGACAGTGGAAATTAATCTATATCTATCATAAATGGAAAGGGCATGGTCTGGAAATTGGCAATAAGATTAAAGAACAGTATTTTCTTGAGGAAACATTGTCCATCCCTAATTTCCTAGAAATCTGTCTATATTCAATAAGCAGATGGAACATATAAAATAACCTTGCTATTCCTGTAAATAAATACATTTAACAGGACATACATTGCTACCCATGCCACAAACCATGGCATGCCAGAGAAAGCAACACTATTGTTGATTTCACTGTAAACTTTTGGGACAATAAGGCAAGTTGACAGTATGATGATCTTGCAAAACTAAACAGTGTGGCAATGAAATGACAAATGAAATTCAATGTAATGAATAATGTATTCATGGGTGAGGAGTGGAATTACTTGATGTTGTTGAGCTCTAAACTGCCACCCAAAACACACGTTTTGGAGTAACTTAATGTTTCTGAAATAATCAAGATTGCAACACAACAATCAAAACAGAAAGCAGATGGGTAAAACTATTAGAGAAAAAAGAAAGGAAAAAGACCACAAGAAGTACCTTATAATGCCCATATCAAAGATCACTGCTTTGTGCACAACTTGAGCTGTTCCATTAAATCCCACACAGAAAAAGAAGACAGAGTAGAACAGCAAATATTTTTCAGCAAAAGGACTAGAAAATATCAAAGGCAAAGATGATTTCAATTATGAAGAAATGCCTTGAAGCCTTAACAGTACTTGTCAGCTGAAGGATGGCTTCACAGACAAATGTAAAATGAGGTAAGAAACCTGTTTTTTTAAGAGGAGAGCAACAGTGAATGCAAATTTAATGTTGCCTTGTAGGTTAGCCATGATGATGTCTTACAGAGCTTATAGCCCATACATTAATTAACCAAGTAGAGAGCAACTCACATGGCACAATAAGCCTGAGATGGGCATAAATGCTAAGTTACCATAGACTTGCAGTGGGAACAGCTAAACAAACAGTCTATAGTTAATTTATCACGTTGCTCAAATGTGGATGGAGACGCTGCTCTGGTTTGTGTCTCTGGCCATCCAATATATCAAAGTAGCAGTTTTCTCTACCTTTGGACAATACAAGAAACAAGTCATGGAGTGGTTCGTTTAGCTACTCGTGGTGGAAACAGAGGCAATCTGAGAGCAAGTACTGGCAAGTAGCTCATCAGACAGGGTTCCCAAGATTCCCTACCTTGTCATGATCTTGGGGACGGGACCGCTGGGTTACATAAAAAACTGGTTGCACAAAATCACACCATTAATTTATATATACATAAATAATTCCTAGGATGCATTTGCTATGATAGAGAAAAGTATCTTTTTCAGTTTGAAGGCCACATCGCTTCACGGAACACTTGCAGAGTCACTTTTTCACAATCCTCCTTCTTTTCTAAAACATATAGTTGTTTCAATTTTTATACTTGTACTGATATTTATCTTGTTGAGTCCCATTATCAGTAGAGAGGCAGCATATGAATAAATAAATAAATAATAGTATTTTTCTCTCATTTCTTTCTTTATCTACCCCAAACTCTACAAAGCTATTAAGTTGCCTAAAACCTTCCACTGGAGAAAGAAGGCTATAAACCGCATGTCTTCACTGAAGAGAAAAAGTAATTCTGCACTACATGAGTTTCATTGAGTTTCATTGTGTTCAAAAAACACAGCCTGCATTTTTATTCCTTCTTAGTCTCTTTTTACTTTTAGTTATCAGATACTGGAATGCTCAAACTCTGTTTACATCTCCTCTTAAAGGCAGTAAGAGTTAGAGCTGATGGGATTTACAGTTGTGGAACATGAGATCTAGTTTCTGCCAATACAAAATGGCTCCAAAAGTCATCTGTCTAGAGAAAGTATTTCACCAACGCATCCTTCTTTTCTGTGCAATTCTATCACGGCCACAATGTCTATTCAATCTGAACTGTTAGCTTAACAGTAGCTGAATACATGACCAGAACTACATGATATGTCTTTTCCTTTACAAAATACGTTGGTGGGATAGTGGTTGGGCTTCGTTTTCTTCCAATTTCATTTCCTATTTAGGTTCACACATTATTTGAATATTAGTATAATTAAAATGTGTTTTCAGGTGCAGGATCAATAAGCTAAAATAAGGCTCCCATTCCCATTCCTATTTAAGTAGAGAAATGTTTTCATCACTCACATCCAGTCTAATGTGTTTACCTGAATTCTATAATGCTGTACAACATCACAGATGGAAAATAAAAGTCCAGAATCCATGACTAACAGCACTTGGTTATTATTTTTTAATTAGCAAAATGGAATTATCCACTTGCTGGGGCACAGCCAGAACCAAGGAAGCAGATTTCTTTCCAGATTGTGTTGGGAATCCTCAAGAAATACTGCCTTAATTGAAATAACTTCCTGAATAAAGCTGCTTTTCAGGATTTTATGACATTTGACTCTGTCACATTAAGCTAAAGAATGGGGGCCTAGTATGCTGAGTGTGTAAATATGAGTGAGATAGTGGTCAGAAAAATGTAGCCATTTTGCATGCTAGTGAATTGAGTTAGGGAGAAAGAAATCTGTTTAACAATCAGGTAGGAAAAGATAGATATAACAACAAGGGAACAAAGAGAAGATAATCTAACATTTTAACCTACTTAGGAATATGTCTGTCATCCATCAAAGCAAGTAGGCATGGTATTTAACTGTTCAGATGGTCCTGCTGTACATCTCATACCATGCAGCCTGTTTATTTATTATTTATTTTATTTACATCATTTTTACCCCGCTCTTCTCATCCCCTGTTTAGAGATGGAAGGTCTGCCTTGACCAGAATGTGATGATTTTACCATATGATCTCTGTCTGTCTTGCTCCATCCTACTTAACACAGACATAACTTACCTTCATTGTCGCCACCAGGTGGGTGATAGAAAGACAGGCCCAGGGAGATTATGGCTGCTATTTCCAATATGATTAATGTGACATCCTGCAATGCTTCCCAGACTAACTGCAGGAAAGTTTTCGCCTTCTTGGGTGGAATTAAGTTCTGGCCAAATGCTTGCCTCCTTTTCTCCAAATCCGCAGGATTCCCTGATAGGCCTGCAAGCAAGAGAAAGAAAATTGAAAGACATGGTCGAGGAAACACACTTGCTTTGATTCTAATTCTAAAAGCCATTTTCCTTCATCTCCTTTAAGTCTGATTAGATGTATTGCCCTGTATCAAACTAAGAGCTCTCGGGCAGTAAGTGTAGCCCTGCAAAGGCATGCCATGAACAAGAATGCAGTAACAGAGACAGATCAAAGGCACTCTGAATGGAAGGGCGATTGAGATAGAAAGAAGCAAAAGCAATGGTTAATTCAGGCTTCAGTCCTGAACAGCTTTGGCATCTCTAAATAATATATCTGTGCTTAAACAAACAGCATCCTCACCAATCACATGTATCATTAAGTTTCAAAGTATAATAGCTGGAAAAACCAGGAAATGTGCAGGCACTATCTCTAGCGCAAACCACGATTGGCTTGGGCTAGAAAAGAAATCCTGTAGTTCATTCCTGGGAGTATCTCTAACAACATTATTTTATTACATTTCTCAGATTCTTATAAACATTTTTGTCATGTCATCTTCTTTATAAAGCTGAAATGTTTGTGTTCTTTCCATAATAAAAAATATGTATTTCATTTTCCTCCAAAATGCCGGTATTCCAGATGTATAGATTTTTATACATTATCTCCTTTGGTGAAAGCATGCAACAACACATTTTTCAAACATGTCAGTATGCATTTTTGGTGTGGATTTCTCATTCTTGAAACAATTAAGCAGCCTTGGAAATTTGTTCCACTACCAATTTCAAGAGGTGTGCATTTTTTTTCAAAGTAAAATATGAACTCAATTATCTTCTTTTTCATTCCTATTCATATCCATCTCCAGTTCATTTTAACGTATAATTCATGTAAAACTAATCAATCCAGTCCAGAATACAGTTTCGCAGATTAGTATTGAAGTGATCCCTGTGGGTGTCTTTTGGATTTTCATTCTTACAGCTTTTTACCTGGCCCTCTCACCTTACCACTCCCAATTAAATTTTGGGCTAGGCTGGAAAACTATATTTTTTAGAAAACTCTGCACAATAAATCAGGCACAATAGAAAATTATTAGGTAAAATAAACAAATGTAAAACACTTGTCATAATTTGTTGTAATCAGGAAGCTGAGATTTTTTTAAATGTTAACTACATAAAACCACACGACAAAATAAAAAATACCTTAGGCTACTTCTCATATTTCAACTTCCACACATGAACTCAGGAGGTCACTATGTACATTTGCTGGCAAACATGCTTTTGTGAGACAAACAAGTGCATATTCATGATCTCAATGAGATGTTAAACACACACACACACCCCTTTGACATCTGAGCAGAAAATAGAATACATGTATTTCGACATGTGGATTTCCACCATGTGAAGGATTTGCACTGAAACTCCAGGAAAAGAACTAACTGCATATAAGAGGCATTGCTCACTCATCTTGCATTTTAATGACAAGAAACAAACATGGTACTGTTACTTTGTGGCAGGGGAGAGCAAAATACAGCCTTCCACATGTTGCTGGACTGAAATCTCCATCATCCCTAGAAAGTATAACCAATGATGGAGAAGCTGGGAGTTGAGGCCAAAAAACTGCAGGCCCATAATTTTCCTACTTCATCTTCTGAGGCAGTCTTTCTCAACCAGTGTGCCATGGCACACTAGTGTGCCGTGAGCGATCATCAGGTGTGCCGCGAGAAAAGCTCTCTGCCCCCCTTCCTTCCCCCCTCCTGCCGAACTCCTGCTGCTTGGGGGAGGAGGAGGAAGGAAGCCGGGCGGCAGCAAAGAAAAGAAGGGGCCGGGCGCCGCCTCCTTCGGCCGTTTCCCCAGCCAGCCTCCAATCCGCCATGACTCCCACCATGACTCTCGCCCCTCGCTCGCTGAAGCCGCGCGGAGGAGGAGCCCCGTCCACTGAAGCCCATCCACCACTCATGCTCCTCCTCTGTGGGAGAGCTAAAGCCGGGGAGGGGCGGGGCATGGCGCCTCCTCCCCCCCGACTTCAGCACTCACACAGCTTCGCCAGCCTTGAGGGGGCAGTGCCAAGCCAGCAGTGGCAGAGCCAGCACAATGCTGGCTTGGCACTGCCCCCTCAAGGCTAGCGGCTGTGGGAGAACTGAAGCCAGGGGAGGCGGCGGGGCATGGCACGGCCTGGCCCCGCCCCTCCCTCAGCCGGCACTCCCAGCAGCTGCTCCCAGCAGGCCACCATTCCCAGCCGTTCTTTACTGTGTTAGAGTGTCATTTTGGTTGGTGGTGTGCCCCCGGATTTTTTTAATGTTAAAAGTGTGCCGCAGCTCAAAAAAGGTTGGGAAACACTGTTCTGAGGAATAGTACACTCAGAATGGAAAGATGGATTCCTACAAACAAGAAGACTGTCAAATACCACCCCATTAGCTCTTGATAAATGTGCAAATTCTAGTAACAAACAAATTACAAAGCTAGATGCATGTATATTTTGTAGAGTGAACATTCTTTTTGGAGGAACAGGGAGACAGATATTGGCTATGCATTAATATGCATGGCGAATATCTGTCTCCCTGTTCCTCCAAAAAGGATGTATACACACATAAGGGCAGCTTACATGAGAGCAGGTCCCTTTGTGGATAAGGTGTGTGGGGGGGGGGGGGTATTCTCTGTCCAAAAAAATCTCCCACACTAAATTTCCTGGGAAAGGGAGGTGGCAGCCGTCACCGCCTCCTCCTTCCTTGAAAGGAAGGACAGGAACGCAACTCAGATCCTGAATTTTAGCTCCTGGAGGAAGGAAAAGATGTGCTCAGTGTGAAAAGATGCTCTCATTTCTTCCCTTTTCTCAACTGAGGTAAGCCCTGCTGTTTCTCTATCATTTGAATCTCTTCCTGCCTCCTTCCTTCCACACCAGGAAGAAACAGCAGCAGGTGGTTCTCTGAGGGCTGAACAACTATCAGGCGATGGGAAGGTCTGAACTCCACATGCTGAGCTATGCATAGGATCTCAGATACAGAAGGTTAATTAGACTCATGGCTGATAAGGAGAAATATTATTACATTAACCACAGAGGTGCTTAATAATTAATTTTTATTCTGTTCCCACCCTATTTATGTCAGAAAGATCAAGAAAATTTATCCTTTCATACAATGGTGACATTTAGCAACATGCTTGCCACCATTGATTTATTTACGTGTTATTTTATTTATTTTGTCTTGCCTTTCTCCCAATATAGGAATTTAAGACAGCTAACTATAACAACACACTGTCTTTCATTTAAGAAAGTTAAAATGTTTGCAAGGATTGCTGGTAATGTAGGCTAGAAGAATATACTTATTCTCTTGAGGACGATTGTTCCAGCTCTTTTATCCTTGCCCCAGTATTAATTTCTAATGTCCTACCTAGAGAAGCGTCAGAGACTTGACAGCTCCTACCATGCTTTGAATGGACAGGAAAGGTCAGAAGAATGCTCCTATATAGTAACAATCTGGTCGGCACTTTCTTTGACATATGGGATAGTGCTGGGGATTCACAGCGTGTGTGCAAGGTCAGGTAAACTTGGCAAGATCTCTGACTGGTGGCTTGCATCTCTCCCCTGCTTCTCCTCAGGATAAAGGGGAAAGTAAAGATTGAATCTCCTCAAGCAACCGGAACATGCACAAATGTCCATAATAAAGAAAAAAGCAATTTTGCTTCCTCTCCAACCTCCAAAAACAATTCAGAGTATCTAGGAAATAATGCATTTTCTATATAGAGAGAAGAAAGGCTTACAATAATCTAATACAGGCTGCTGGGACTTTCTAACTCTGAAGGAAAAAAGAACAGGTGGACACTAAATTCACAGAAAAAAAGACTCTATTTGTATTACCCAAACCTTCTCCTTCCCTACTATGGCACTTTCTAAATCAGTGGTTCCCAACCTGTGGTCTATGGACCTCCAGTGGTCCACAAGAATTAAAATATGATCCACTGTCTCACCGTTACTACACCGTTGCAATGAGAATGACTAGTTTCACAAACCCTCTTATAGTGCCGAGACTTATTAAATGTGGTTTTCTGTGAGTGAGCAGATGGCGACTACAGGGCATATGTTCTGTATCAGAAACTAGAGCTGATCTGGTCTATCCAATGCAATTTTCCGAATCAGCACCCCAAATAATCAAACTGAATCTAAAGTTGACCAAAAACCGATTTATAACCCGGGGTACTAATGTTGGAGAGTAGTCCCTGGTCAAAAAAAGGTTGGGAACCACTGTTTCTAAGCCAATCTTTGTTGAGCTAAGATCTTCTGGCTGGACCAAAAGTAGAGCTGAGAAGTAGACCCAACAGGGCTTTTAGGGTTTGTCAAGGTCTGGATTAAGAAGAGGCTTTAAGCCTGTGAATACTACTTATCAGGAACCACAAATGGGAATCATTTGCACTACAGAATTATAGTTCCGTGATTCCACTACAGCTGCCATGGCAACATTTTGGATTCTACCATTTCACGAGAGACGTAAAGATAAATTTACTGACTGACCAAACAACAACCTTGGGATTCCATAGGATAAAGCCATGGTAGTTACAGTGGAATCAGGGTGCTGTCACTGTATTGTGTAAATAGAATATTGTGACAGTCATGGCTTTGGCCTGATCCAACATAATTTTTCTTATTCTCTCTTCTTGTGAGAAAATATACTCTGAGAGGCTTTGGAGACAGGTTACCAGTGCTTTCCCACCAACCTTTACTTCTACATGGCATTAATGAGATTCCCTTCAGGGTGCTTTTTGACTTGTCTTGTCTTGTGTAAATTGAGAAGAAACCCAGAATGAGTGAGAAAAGTGTAGTTAGGGGGGAAAGACAACTTGCATATAGAAAGAAAAGCTTATATGCAAACCTTCTTGGCCTGTATTCACATATATCTCAGTAAGTCAAGCACAGCATTGACAATGATCTTTCAGAAAGGTGCTTCTCATCGTTCCTTTATACATTCTTTATGAACCATGGTACATTCTTCACATTTCTACAGCAAGATGAGACATGGTTAGTGAAGTGACAGAGATTATTCCCCAAAGCAATCTTATGTTCCTCTTTCCAAAATGAAAATAGAAGCCTCTTGGAAGGACACTGTATGACCTGCTCTAGTAACAATAACAGGAACAAGTAGATCAAAAATAGAGAAATATATTCAACATGATTTTAAGGTGCAGTTCCTCCACCTCTTCACATCGTGTCTAAACTCTTCTCTCAGTGAGAACAAAAACACTAATGTCGCATAATGACTTTTTCCCAAGGATGGGGAAAGTATAATCCTCCAAATGTTTGCAACTTCAAATTCCATTACACTATGTAACACAATTTTTGTTCCCGGGTTATAAATATCATTTCCTAATTGGGTCTATCATAAAAACACGGAAAACATTTATTAAACTGCAAAAACGTTTTTGAGGGACACGTTTTGCTACAGTTTTTCAATGAATATATCATGGAGTCTCAACCAGTTCAACATAGTTTGTGGCAGCCACAAAAACGAAGTTTCTGGAATATAATAACTGACCATAATATTTGGGGGGGGGGGGGGGTAAAAGGACACCCTGAAATTTCAAAGCAATTTGTTCACTAAAATAGCTTCATCCCCAGGAATGGTTTTTGCAACAGATCTCCATTGAGGAATGACACGCAGCAATGAAGCTTTCTATGCATTTTACCAGGAAGTCTTAGAAACATTTTCCTATTGCCTCCTTGTCATAACCTGCAACCATGAGGCCACATATTTTATAGTCCTCAGGCTTCCAAGAGATCAGCTAACCTTTTAAATAGGTTGACATGAACATAAAAATGCACATTCCCCCAAACAGTATTTATTTTTTCATTTCTTTGTCCATGTTACTGCTAGTATGTGCATCCTACAAATGATTCCAGGGCACCAGACCCATTTCAATTGCATGACCCATTCCTAGAAAACCTGCATTTATGTTTATATCTAATGCATACTTATATTTTTCCCATAAAAATCATTCATCTTCACATAAAAGAAAAGCATTCACAGTGGCAAAAGTGAGGTTTATAATGACAAATGGTCATTATAAACCTCACTTTCAAGTGATGATGAATCCTCTATCTAAGGATTCATCTAAGACAAGAGTACTTTGTTTTTCTCTAATAGTTAATTGTATTCCATATCCATGACATTTTCCAAACTGTGGGATGCATCAAGAGGTAGTGCTCTTGATTCCAGGCAATCACTAAAACGCAGTTTGATAAAAAGTACCCCTATACACATACCACCCCAGTCTGCTAGGCCTACTTGCTTCTAGAAGAGTTGAAATAAGGTTCTTAAACCCCTTTACTTTTAGGATTTTTATGGTGTGTTTGTGCACCAATTGCCCACTTTTTTCTTCTTTGCTATATGACCCCATTCAATAGAATCACTGTGTACGCCCTGAGATAATGATGCGATATAGGTACCCACATTCAGATGAGAGCAAAGAAAAGTCTTTAACTGAATCATGGATTTGCCAATAGTGAAGTAACAGCTCAGTGAATTGATTTGGTTTTAATCTAAACAAGCAGAACAAGGTCTAAACCCAATTGTTAGCCCCACTGAAAGCGGAGTCAAGTGGAGCAATGGAACTAGCCTAACTGTTGACACAATTTTTATTGATCCTGTGGATCTACTCTAGTTCAGACTAACAATCAGAATTAGGAACTGAAAACGGGAAATGAAAAATTAATTTCCATGTATGGATGTCCTGCAGCCTTTTTGTAACCAGAAATTAATAGTGATCGTAAATGACAGCCAAATGCCTTTACTTTGCATTCCCTTTTGCATTCGGTGTTAATACTGGAAGATTGAAGAGGAAACCACTGGAATTTTTCTTGGTATCTTAACACAATCATCTGAAGCGGCCAAGGAAGGCATGGCTAGAAACAGGCACACTCAGCTGTAAGTATAAACAAGTACCAGCTGCCATGAACATCTTTCCATAGATACCTCATTCCTGAGATAAGAACATGGATACTTTTTCTTGGGAATTGGGCTTGTCTACCTCCCTTTTCATGAAATGAGGTTTTGCTTTCTCCTTCTGTCAACTTCTGACAGCTTCAAGAATGGGGGGATATATATTAAAAAATCATGGAAGGATAAGCTGCTTTCTGGCTTTCTCTTTGGAGGTGGAAAAGCATATTACCTCCTTATGAGCCTGTGCCTTAGAAAACCATCTTGTCATAACCAGGAATCTCTTACAGACATACAAGGAGGTGTATATTAACTTTCTTTTACTTCTCTAGGTTAGGATCTTATTGCCTGGTTGAAGAGCATAGTTATGCTGTGACTCTGGACTGGGCCAATGTATCACCAAATGCACAACAAACAGCATGGCCATATCATTTTCTTTTATGAAAGAATTACTTTCATAAAAGAAAGTGTTTGTGTTTAAGGGTGAAACTGTACAAACCTCCCCCAGACTCCTAGGCTTGCACGAGAGCATTATGGAATATGTGCCACACTAAACAGGTTACCACCATTACACCATTACCTAACCTCCAAGAAAGTCCCACTGCTTGAAGAACAGCATTTTATACTGACAGAAGTCACCAAGAGGATTTCAAACAAAGTTTATTATCTGTGTCAATTTTCCATAACTTTCATCACTGTTTCTCAAATTGTGCTCCTCCAGGTGTTTAAGATGTCAGCTCCCAGAAATCCCAGCCAGCTTACCAGTTGTTAGGAATTGTAGGAGCTGAAGTCTAAAACATCTGGAGGAGCGAAGTTTGAGAAACTCTGAATAAACTTTGTATTATGCTTTCATACAAGCATTTTGGGTTCCTCCTGATTATCCTCAAATATGGGCTCAGTGAAGCCTTGAATGGAACATACCTCAAAATTAACACACCTCTCTTCAACAAACACTCCTTCTACAGAACAAAACTATCTGTACATAATTATATGGAGATAATAATTTTAGCAAGGGGGCATCACTGTGTCTCCATTGTCATGGTAATTTTATTCCAGGTATCCTGAAAGTATTGTTCAAAAATTATTAATGACTGATAGCTCTTACAAACTGCAAAATAAACCATTATTTTGATTCCCCTATTTTCATCACCCTATTGCTCATCTTCTTGGCAATTTTCTCTTGTCCTTCCCAAGTGTCTCTGTTATGCATACTGCTAGTGTTCGCCATGACCAAAAAAAGCATGTGGTCTTTTGGGTTGTTTGGTTCTAATGTAATTTAATGACACCTGTCTCAGTCAGTTTTTTTTCATTTCCTGTATGTGCAGGATGTTGGGTTACACAGGGATAAGGACCATGTGGCTTTGCAGATGCTGAACTGCATCTCTCATCCATTGTGCTCAGGAGAAGGATTATACAAGCAATTCAGAAACATTTGAAGAGCCATAGGTTTTCCTTGAGAATTCCTAGACCAGGGGTCCCCAAACTAAGGCTCGGGGGACAGATATGGCCCTCTAAGGTCATTTACCTGGCCCTCACTCAAGGTCAGCGTAAGTCTGAAATGACTTGAAAGCACACAACAACAACAACAACAACAACAACAATCCTATCTCACCAGCCAAAAGCAGGTCCACACTTCCCATTGAAATACTAATAAGTTTATAATTGTTAAAACTGTTCTTCATTTTAATTATTGTATTGTTTTAAGTGTTTTTTTGCACTAAAACTAAGATTTGTGCAGTGTGCATAGGAATTCATTCATGTTATTTTTTTTCAAATTATAATCCGGCCCTCCAACAGTTTGAGAGATTGTGACCTGACCCTCTGTTTAAAAAGTTTGGGGACCCCTTTCCTAGACTGTATGGTTTGTGAGATGTCTTCCAACTCTTTAAGTATTTTGTACTCATACTGTCCAATAAAACAAACTGAATGCTATGTGAATTCTGTTAAATGCACATTATTATGTTTTCCACACAAAAAGGTTGGACCACGACAGTACAGTGTGACAGTTTTGCATAATAATTTATTGTTTTACATTGTAAATTGTGCTACATAATAAGATAGCTTTGCTCCTCGGAATGGCACCAGTACACATTGTTGCAATATACCAGCTTTTAAGATAAATTGAGAAAAGGTACAGCCTCATGTGTGGAACAAATGGAAATATAAACTAGAGGCTGGAGGGCAGGGGGAAGGCTGTGGTCTACCAAGGAAGCTAGCAGAAAAGAAGCAGAGCTGTTCCCATGCTTCTTCCAGGGAAAGCTGCCAGGCTGTGGAGAAGAGCTGATCTGACTTCTGTCAGTCCACCTGTCCAACTGTGTGGAATTCCAAATAGTAACACAAAGGAAATGTAATTGGGTCTGAAAATCTCCCTTCCAAGCTGCCGTACTATGTAGGTTGATCACTCAATGGGAACATTTGAAAAACAAGCATGAACACATAGAGACTCACACACTGAGTCTATTGCAATTTTCTGAGAAGTGGCAACATTTTTACAAAGATTAAGACAAGTGTGCATGAACCTATGTGAATTTTAAATAACAAGTATTTTAATACCGGTAGTAGCTCATCTACTACTTTATGCATATTGCAATTTCTCTTTTCATTGTCACTGAAAAGAATAGGAAAGAAATATAAACCTGTATCACAGTGGAGAACTAAGCACAAGGAAGAGATATGGGGGGGGGGGGAGCGAAGTCTCACAGTTGAAAGCTATGGAAATGCTTGCAAGTGAAACACCTAGCACAGAGGGAATCAAGTGTGCTTGCCTTGCCTTCTGACCCATCAGTGCAGTCTCTGCAACATCATATTCCTAGGAAGGCTGCAACTTCGGTGTTATCAGATACATTTGGGGGTATTTATAAATAAAAAAACAGATAAACATTTCTTGCATAACTATGTCTATGAAGGTTGAGTCTTTCCCCAGCTACATTGAACCATCCCTCCCATTAGCCCACAATAAGCACAGCCAGTGGTCAAGGATGGTGGGAACCCTCACTGACAATATCTAAATGGCATTAGATCAGAGAAGGCTATAGAGACCAAAAATTAATTGGACAATTGAACCGTTTCTGGACTGTATACTTTGGAATGCAGGCACATAATTATCCAAGTCGCTGACTGAATGTTCCACCATAAAAACAATACAAAACGAATTCTCTCTGAAAACATTGCTAGAGTGAAATGCTTATCTTTAACTTTCCCTGTACAGAGCAATGATCTGCTTTTTTCCTTTGTCTGACATAGGACAGCAACTGTGTAATCACTCACCTGCAAAGAATATATACAAAACAGTTCTTAAACCAGAGTCTGTGTGGTTTTGTTTTGATCTAGGGAGCTTCTTCAAAGAGGGACCCTAGCATCAAGAGTCTTTCAAAGTGTTCCTTTTGTGCAACTTTGGCATATGTTTCCCCCCCTCCCTACTGCATGACCCTCAATTTCCAAATTCATAGCTTTGAAAGAGGCTAAAATTCAAAAGAAGAATCTTCCTCTAGGATGGTGACATTAAAGGAGATGGGAGAGACGATTAATAAAGAGCAAAGGTGGCGGAGAATGGTTATCATTGCTGCTCTTGCCAACAGGTAAGTTAAGTCTATATTTGGTGATGCTCCCCTCACATAAGGGATAGTGGGGGGATGTTTCTCATCACAGTGATTTATAGAACTTTATCCTCTCCATTGGCACCCCCTTGCAGTGGGGGAGAGGCTTGCATACCCTAATGAAGTTGTGAGCCATGCTGGCGGTGGGATAATAGCCACCGGTAGGGCCTCCCATGCCAGATAGGTCACAACCGAAGGGCCTGACAAAGAGCGTCGAAGGGCAGGATGGGCTCTCTAACCTTTGGCAACCATCCTAAGAGAAGGAAAACTCTGATTTCAAACCCGGGCAGATGGTGCTCGCCTAACCCTGTAAGGTCAACCATCTAAGAGAAGGAAACTCGAACCAAACCCACGACCTGAGGACCTCACTGCCACCGTCCAAGCTTGCTAGGCCTGGCAGACGAACCTTTGGTATAAAGGGTGAGGCCAGTTCTGTGCACGCTGCGCTCCACCAGAAAAATCCATTGCACAGGCTCGAAGGACACATCAAACTTCTGAAAAAGCCCTGTAGCGATAGGTGAGGGATGAAACAGCAGATGTAAAGATGCACTGGAAGCCGCAGACTCAACCCTGCATGTAGGCGGTGCAGGACTTTGGTCACTCGAGACTGACCCGGGAGATGACAGTCTTGGTCGGCAGCATCCTGAATGACCAAGCAGCCTTTTTTTAAGGAGAGCACTGCTTGCTCCATATGGAGAGGGGCCTAGAAAAGGTGCCGTAATGAAAGCTCATCTCCATCTACCTGGTTGGCTAGCCGTGGCCAATGGGCATATTCCGATGCGGTCGAACAAAGACAAAAGAAACAAAGGCCAACACCTGCCTGCAAAGGTGCAAATAGACTGACACTTGCATGCTGGAACATCAGAACCATGCAAGATTCTGCAGATAGTGGACGTCCTGGGCGTTGTTCTGCTCTAATAGCCCATGAACTATCACGGCTTAATATTGACATCGCTGCTCTTAGTGAAGTTCGTCTCCATGAGGAAGGCAGCCAGCCTTAAAGAACACGGTGCCGGCTACACACTCTACTGGTCTGGCAAACCCAAAACTGAGAAACATCTTTCAGGAGTAGGCATTATGATTAAAAAGTCCATCGCCTCTAAACTCGAAATGTTGCCGACAGGTCACTCTGATCACATTATCTCCTTACACCTCCCACTTGCTGTTCTCTTCAGTATATATGTCCCAACTAGGCAAGCTGACCCTGTGGAGAAAGACAAATTCTACTCAGACCTACGCCACCTCATACAAAAGGTCTCTGCAGAAGATAAAATCATTATCCTTGGTGATTTCAATGCCAGAGAAGGAAAAAACTTTGAAGCCTGGAAAGGTGCATTAGGCAAGCACGGTGTTGGAAACTGTAATGATAATGGATGCCTTCTGCTAGAGTTTTGTGCAGGGAAGCAAAGGGTGTATTAAAAGGAGTGAACAAGCTCGCAGCGATGAAAACCCCAGAGAAAATACATAGACCCGCAATATATCTCAATTGAAATCACTGTATTAATACACATAAAGTTATACTCCATGCATAGATATATTTACAAAGTAAACAGTAAAGGCGGGAGCGCTCTAATGTGAACAAAATCATCTAGCATAGTATCTATAAACAAAATGTAGCATATATCTGTAGCACCATAAGCCAACCTCCAAGTATCACTGGAGGCAGTCCAAGAGAGGCGAAAATCCAGGGAGGGGTCCGCTGAGAAGCCGGGCGGCGAGGAAAAAAGCCGCGGCGGGGAACTCAGGCGAGGTTTGGAGCCGCGTTCCAAGCGGGAGGGGGCGAGCTGCTCGGCGTTCGCTGAAAGTGAAGCCAGAAGCCAAAAGGCGAGGTGAGGTTTGTCGACAGCGACTGTCGTGCTAAGGGGCGCTGGAAGTAGCAGCGCGGGACCCAAAATCAAGGGAGAGCCGGGACAGTGCCAAACGGCCGGATTTTCTCCTAGGCGCCAAGGCTTTTTGCCGTTTTTCGCGTCTTAAAGATGCTTCATCAGGGCGCGTCGCTGTATTAATCAATCAGGAATTGAGAAACAAGGAGCATCACAGGTAAATCAGTCTTATGGCTGCATTCAGCAGAAAGATAGCTTGACGACCAACTGAATGCATCCCCGATCCAAGCATTGGCACCTCATTGACTATGTTTTAGTGCGCCAGAGAAACATTCATGATGTTCGTCATACTCGAGTGATGCCCAGTGCACAATGTCAAACAGACCATCGCCTTTTAAGATGTAAACTAAATCTACACCGGAAGCTCAAACCTAAGAGGGGTGGCATCTTAAAGAGGAGACTTCAAGTCAACAATTTTCAACAGGCTGTTGTGAGAGACAACTTCCAGGCAAACCTGCAAACAAAACTTGAAGACCACCCTACAGATTCTTCTCCTACAGGTTTGCCTGGAAGTTGTCTCTCACAACAGCCTGTTGAAAATTGTTGACTTGAAGACTGATTTGATGAAAACAACCAAGAGATCCAGGAGCTGCTGGCAAAGAAAAGAACTGCTCACCATGCACACCTCACCCAGCCATCTTGCCATGTAAGAAAAGCAGCCTTTCATCTCGCATGTAGTAAACTCCAACAAAAATTCCGAGCCATTCAGAACAAGTGGTGGATCAATTTAGCAGAAAAGACACAACGTTGTGCAGATCTGGGTGATCGCGGAGGTTTTTATGAAGCTCTCAAAGCAGTGTTTGGACGTACTTATCAGGTCCAAAGCCCCTTACACAGTACAGATGGGCAAACACTAATTACTGATAAAGCCTCCATCCTGAACCAATGGGCTGAACATTTTCAGAGTCTCTTCAATGCCAACTGAGTAGTCCAAGGTTCAGCTATCCAACACATGATACAACAACCAATGAAAAATGAACTGGACACAGCTCCCACTCTGGAAAAGACCCTTGAGGCCATACAGCAGATGAAAAATGGCAAGGCAGCCGGGATCGATGGAATCCCACCTGAAACTTGGAAACAGGGAGGTCATGTACTTCATGCTAAATTCCACGAGCTCCTTGTGAGTTGCTGGAAAAAAGGTGAACTGCCATCAGATCTCCGAGATGCAGTTACCATCACCCTGTATAAGAAAAAAGGAACAAAATCCGATTGCTCAAACTATCGAGGTATAACACTGCTCTCCATTGCTGGAAAAATCCTTGCAAGGATACTCTTGAACAGATTAGTTCTTGCTATTGCAGAAGAACTTCTCCCTGAAAGCCAATGCGGCTTCAGAGCTAATAGGAGCACCACAGATATGGTTTTTGCACTTAGACAACTGCAAGAGAAATGTAGAGAGCAGAACAAAGGACTCTATGTAACATTTGTTGACCTCACCAAAGCCTTCGACACTGTGAGCAGAAAAGGTCTGTGGCAGATCCTGGAACGTCTAGGATGTCCCCTCAAATTCCTCAAAATGATTATCCTGTTACATGAGGGCCAGCGCAGTAAAGTCAGATACGGCGATGCTCTCTCGGAGCCCTTTCTACTAACCAATAGAGTGAAACAAGGTTGTGTTCTTGCACCAACCCTATTTACAATCTTCTTCAGCATGATGCTCCAAAGGGCTATGGCAGACCTCGAAGAAGAAGACGGCATATATATATACACTATTGTACTGATGGCAGCTTGTTCAACTTAAGCCGTCTGAGGGCTCGCACTAAGACTCTAAACTATCTAGTCCGTGAGCTGCTTTTTGCTGACAATGCTGCCCTTGCCGCCCATTCAGAAGCAGCCCTGCAGCGCCTAACATCCTGCTTTGCAGCAGCTGCAGAGCTATTTGGGCTGGAAGTCTGCCTGAAGAAAACGGAAGGCCTCTACCAGCCCGCACCGCAAGAAGAACACCATCATCCCCACGTCAGCATAGGCAAATCTGTGCTTAAGTCGATTCAGCAGTTCACCTACCTGGGAAGCATCATCTCTTCAGACACCAAGATTGACAAAGAGTTAGATCACAGATTAGCAAAGGCATATAGTGCATTTGGAAGATTTCACAAAAGAGTCTGGAGTAACAAGCACCTGAGGCAAAGCACCAAAACCAAGTGTGTACAGAGCTATCGTACTGTCTATTCTTCTCTATGGGTCTGAAACACGGGTCACCTATCGCCAACACTTACGACTCCTCGAACGCTTTCATCAGCGCTGTCTTCGCACAATCCTAAATATACACTGGACTGACTATGTGACTAATGTTGCTGTCCTTGAGCAAGCAGGGATCACCAGCATCGAGGCCATGCTATTGAGAACACAGCTGCGCTGGGCAGGGCAGTCTCTAGGATGGAGGACCACTGCCTCCCAAAGATACTACTCTATGGTGAACTTGCCACAGGTTAGCGCAAGAGAGGCGCCCCCAAAAAGAGATATAAGGACTCCCCGAAACAATATCTCAGGCTTGGCCAGATTGATTACCAACAATGGTCCACCCTGGCCTCACATCAGGAGGCATGGAGATGCACTATCCACAATGCTGCAGCCTTTTTCGAGAAGCCGAATGGGTCTCGAAGAGAAACTACAACGCAGAAAGAACCGCAACTTGGAAACAACATCACCCAAGGAGACTTTCTGCTGTGCTTTCTGCAACCGAACTTGCCTATCTCAGATTGGTCTTTTTAGTCATCAATGCGATTGTAAAAAGCGTGGGATGAGTCCTTCCTAAGAATCTTCATTCGCGAAGTAATGCCGAGAGATTTATAGAACTTTATATAAACAGCCATCTCTGAAAAACTCCCTCCGATTCCTTTCCCCATCCACACTTCCCATACCAGATATTGCCACAAAGAATAAATACAGTAAATAATTTCAAAAGCCTCTTTTACTCATATCACTCAGAAACTTATTCCACTGTAAAATAAACTAATGAGATTAATATACAGCACCTCCATATCTTTATGTCTTTCAGAAAACCCTAAGATCAACTTAATGATCACTGAATGGCTGGTGAAAAGCTATTGAGCGAATTCCTTGGTTCATCAGATGGAAGAATCTTTAACTATGCATTTTTCCAGTAACTATTTACCTGACTTACAACATTGTCTTAAACCAAACATGGCTTCAACAAATAAGTTAGTTTGGAATTTTTGTACCAATTCCAAAGCATGAACAGAAACTGAAAATAACACATTGATGAGAATGTGTTAATTGCTCTTCACAAGGCAAATTGTAATTTAGTATGTGCTGCAATTTGTTGAAGATTACCCCAGGCTTGTGAAAATGGCCTTTGTGTCTGCTACATGTGGAGTGTCTAATATTTACTTGTGTTCCTGAACTATGGGCTTGTTACTAGGTAAGGAAGGGCATAAGATGGCTGGGGAATGGGGGAGGCACATTCCTGGCAAATAGGAGCTATCTGCATGGGATTCAGCTGTCTATGGGGGGCTCTTATAGTGTAATATAGAAAGGCAGTCTGAGAAGCCAGTTCAAATAATCAAAATGGATTCAATAATTTCCTCATTACTCAAAGGAAGGGTCTGGGCTTGCCATGTAACTAATTTTGCTGAGGAGCATCCAATGGTATATATAGTGTTCATGATATTCACACTCTTTTGTTCAGACAGGTATGTTCCTGCAATGGATTGACTGACTTAGTAACTGAACCAGAAGAGGAAAGATGCCTCGGGGAAGAGGTATCAGTTGGCATTCAGGTTTTATGCCAGTCTGCCACTTTGGTTGACTCTATTGCAACATATACTCACTTGATGTTTGAAAAAGCTGAATGGGCATTGTATCTTTATTATTTACAGGAAGCAGGAATGTGAAATCTATGTACCAGGCAGGGAACAAAATCAACCACTGTACATGGCATTCATTGACCTTGCAAAGGCATTCAACACAGTGAATTGCAGTGCTCTCCGGATCATCCTCCAAAAAAATGGGTGCCCTAAAATATTTGTGAACATCCTGCGGTTCCTCCATGATGACATGATGGCGACAGTCTTGGACAGCAATGGCTCCCAAAGTGACCCATTTAAGGTGGAATCAGGTGTCAAACAGGGATGTGTTATTGCCCCAACTTTATTTTTCACCTTCATTGCTATGATACTTCACTTTGATGATGGGAAGCTTCCCACTGAAGTGGGAATAATCTATTGGACAGATGGCAAGCTATTCAACCTCAGCAGACTGAAAGCCAAAACCAAGGTTACAACATTTATTATAGAACTCCAGTATGCTGATGACAACGTTGTCTGTGCGCATTCAGGAGAAGACCTACAAGCCACTCTAAACACCTTTGCAGAAGCATACGAGAAGCTCAGCCTGTCATTGAACATCGCGAAAACCAAAGTGCTCTTCCAGCAGTCACCAGCCAATCCCTCTCCAATGCCAGAAATACAACTTAATGGTGTAACATTAGAAGATGTTGACCATTTCCACTACCTTGGCAGCTACCACTCCACAAAAGTCAACATTAACACTGAAATTCAACACCGCCTGAGCTCTGCGAGTGCAGCATTTTTCTGAATGAAGCAGAGAGTGTTTGCGGACCAGGACATTCGTAGGAACACCAACATGCTTGTTTATAAAGCTATTGTCCTCCCAACCCTGCTATATGCCTGCAAAACGTGGACAGTCTACAGATGTCACATGCAACTCCTGGAATGATTCCATCAGCGCTGCTGTTGTTCAAAAAAAAAAGGTTTGTTGTGCAGCAGAGAAAATTGCAGCAGAGAAGCAGTTCAAAAGGGTTTACAGCAAATGTGGCATAAGAGGACTCAAACTGGAAATAATGCATCTGAGCAAACAAGCCATGTTATTAAAGCATTTCTACTTTATTGTAGAAAGCAACAGAAAGGCAGTAATACACATGCAACAGCATGTTTAACAAGTTAGAACAGGAGAAAACATACCATGAGGCACACAAAATGGAGGCATACAGCAGAAGACCAACAGTAACTCTAAACTCCTCCCTTCTTCATCGCTGTGATTGGAAGAGAGAGTGAGCCAATAGGCAGAGCCTAGCAGCAGTGATTTATTCCTTCTAACTATATTACTAACTCTACCACTAGATGGCTCTCATGAGAGTGGAAATCTGCTCACTTGCATCCACTCTCATGAGACACAAATCACATTCATCTAGACATATTGAACTACAGCATTTTGCCATTAATTTCAACAGCTGCCTCCGGAAAATCCTGCAAATCTCTTGGGAAGACAAGCGGACAAATGTCAGCGTGCTGGAAAAAGCAGAGACCACCAGCATTGAAGCAATGGTCCTCCGCCATCAACTCCGCTGGACTGGTCATGTTGTCCGGATGCCCAACCACCGTCTCACAAAGCAGTTGTTCTATTCTGAACTCCGACCGGGACCGCCTTCCACCTGGAAACCAATGCCCTCACTGCAGGAGAAGATGCAAATCAAAAATAGGGTTCCACAGTCACCTCCGGACCCATCACCAGTACACCGATCTTGGAGGACCATCATCCTCGGACTACGAGGGATCGCCTAAGTAAGTTAGTCAGTTAGTCCCAAGCATTAAAAAGGCAAAGATTATATTTGGAAACAAACTCTGTTTTAAAAAGCCACAGTACTTAAGGCTGGGGTAGTGTGTGTGATTAGTCTGAGAAAGGTACATATTTCAGATCTTGAGACACCTCTGAAACTGTATGGACAAAATTTTCCCCTTGTCCCCATCTGCAAATGACCAGACTCCCTCATACCCTGCCTTTCCCTATATAAAAACACTAGCCGTCCCCTGCCACGCGTTGCTGTGGCCCAGTCTGTGTATGCATATATGTGTGGGTATATATTTGTGTATATGTGTATATATGTGGTTTTGTGCATGCGCTGTAGAGTCTTTTTGCTTTTTTGCTTTTAAAATCCCTTCCGCTGTGTTTTTCAGTGTTTTATGAGTGATGGTAACTTGTTGGCCTGATAGGTGTATTGTGCCCAAATTTGGTGTCAATTCATCCAGTGGTTTTTGAGTTATGTTAATCCCACAAACGAGCATTACATTTTATTTATATAGATATGAAGAATGGAGAGCATATTAATCTATTTAAAAATTTGAATGGTTTCTTCTGTAGTCTCCAGAAGCTTTTGGGGGACACATGCACCTTCATTTTGCCTACTTTCATTTCAGTCATACATGACCCTGCAGTTTATAAGTGACCCCAGTCAATTCCAGGTGTAACAGGAAGCCATGAGCAAATATAATGGCAGTAAAGAGATCCGATTTTAAACAAACTAAAGGTGCATTTATGTAGCATAAGGGTATGGGAAGTATAATCTGTTGCCTTCAACATTGCTTTGATACTACGGGTTTCCCAAGAACACCCCACACCTCAATTTAAGGCCTCAAATGTCCTTCCTTACCTAGCAAAAGTAATATTGGTTGACTTCATAATGCCCACCCCATCCCAAAAGGACCCCAGACCTAAAATACCCCAGTGAGCAAACCGTGGTGAAATCGCCCCAAGACGGCTAATAAGTGAGGAAAAAGTAAAATACATGTACACTTCAGTTAACAAGATACAGTAGATGTATTCCTGGGTGATACTTCTATAATAAAAAAGAAATGGTATCAAAGGGGAAAATAACATGGAAATAATAGGGATGGATTCCTATAACACAGGGGTAGGGAACCTATGGCTCGGGAGCCAGATGTGGCTCTTTTCATGGTTGCATCTGGCTCTCCAGAGCAGCCCGGGCCTCAGTTTCCCAGCATGCAGTGGGGAGGAGTGACGCAAATGTGCCGCGACTGCCACTTCTGCACCGCCATCGCAGCCTCTTCCTCATCCCCCGCTGCTCTCGGAGCCCTGTGGCCTCTTCGTCAGGGATGGCGGAGCCCGGTGCCGCCACCTCGTCCTTGTCTTCCTCTTCATCCTCTGCCATGGGCCTTGGAGGAGGAGGCGGGCCTGGCCCTGGTCCCGCGGACCCAGACCCACTGCCCCTGGGGGATGCCTAGCTCATTGCCCTCATTGTCAGGCAGCTCAAGAGCCGCTGCCTCTTTGATGCCTTCCGGAGGGACTGTCTCGCTGACATTGACACCAAGGTCTGCCTTGGCCCCACGCCCTCCTTCCCCTTTCTTCCTTCCTCTTCCTTTCTTTTTATTTCTCTTTTTCTTTTATTTTTTTTCCTCCCTCTCTCCCTACCTTCTTTCCTTTCTCCCACTTTGTTCCTTCCTTCCTCTTCCATTCTTTCCTTCTCTCCTTCCTTTTCCCTCCCTCTCTCCCCTTCCTTCTTTCCTCCATTCTCCCTCTTCCTTCCTTTCTTTCTCCCCTTCACCCTTTCCTTCTCTCCTTCCTTTTCCCTCCCCTTCCTTTTTTCCTCCGCTCACCCTCTTCCTTCCTTCCTCTTCCTTCCTTCCTTTCTCCCCTTCGCCCTTTCCTTCTCTCCTTTTCCCCTCCCTCTCTTTCCTTCCTTCTTTCCTCCATTCTCCCTCCTCTTCTATTCTTCCCCCAAGTCTTCCTTTCCTTCTCCTTCCTTTCTTTTCACTCCCCCCTCTCTCTTTCTTGTCTTCTTTTCCCTTCATTCTTTTACTTTTTCCTCACTCCCTTTCCTTTCTTTTCCCCACCTTTTCATTTCCTCCCTTCCCATTTCCTTCTTTCTTTTCCCCTCCTTATCTCTCTCCTGCTTTGCTTTTCTTCCTTTTTCATAGTTCTTCCTCTTCCCCTCCCTTTTTTATTTCCTCTGTCTTTCTTTCTTTCTTTCCCCCTTCCTTCCGTCTTCTCTTCCTTCCCAGAGTCCTGAGCATGCCTTTTGTAGAGCCAGGTCTGAAGTGTCCCGTCATTCTGCTGGGGGAATCCTTTTCTCATAGTATGTACCTATATACTCACATTTAGTTGAATTCAGTCTTAAAATATATTATATATATTATATGGCTCTCACTGAAATAAATTTCCAAATATTTTGCTTTAATGGCTCTGAGAGTCAAAAAGGTTCCCGACCCCTGCTATAACAGGAAAAACAAGACGTTCAACATATTTCAGCAAATGTTTTAACAAAACCTAGCAATATGCAATGTGAAAGGAAACAATCAGGACAAGTAGGCCTTGCACAACTAAACAAAAACACTTGAATCTTACAGGGGTGATTTTTCTCTCTCTGATCAGCCTCTGCTTTTTCTGGTTTCCATTTCGGTGGAGAAATTTATAGTTTAACATGTTGGGAGGGAGGGAGGTTTATCTGCTCTCTCCTTTTCCCTCTATTTTGCTATTCATATACATTTAGCAATGGATTCTTGAGATTGCCACTATTTACCTCGCCTGTTGAGGGCAGGAACACACACCTACAGTAAGATTATATAGAGAAGATCCCGTTTATTCCCAACTGAAGCATTTTTGTATTGTTTATGCTGCTACAACTTGAAAGTGAAAGTCTGTGTTTCTCCAGCCTTCCTTGACTATCCTCCCAATGCTGCTGCTGCAAAAGCTTTGAATTAGACACTAGAAGGAAAAGGGGAAGAGTTAGAGGCCATAAAAAGACTTGGTGAGAGGCTTTTAAAATTAAATTAAATGGCCTGGAAATTTGAGTGTAGAAGCATAGTAGCCTGGGTGCAGTTCTCCAAACTGGCAGTTGCATACCTCTGACATGGTATGATTTCTGAAAAGTATGATTTCTGAAAATAACTGTTACCTGGACATGGGGGAGCTTTCTATGTAATACATCTTACGATTCATGAATGTTAGTGTGAGAAGGGATAGTGGGTGTCATTTACAGCAATGTTAACTTTATACTGGAATACTGCTACTACAATATCCTAGTTAAATGGGCTTCCATCCCCTAATCATATATTTAAAGCAAAGGGGATTTCTTGAGCTGGTGAGTTCTGACCTCCAAAAGAGTTACAGACAAAACTAGGATGGGTCACACCAGAATCACTACTATCCTAAATGCCTCTGGTTTCTCCAGGGAACATCTAAAGTAGTAATATTGGGGATGAGAGAAGGTATTGGTATTAAGCAGAGGACAAAAAAGTAAGCAATAACAGAAGAGCAAAATAAAGAATACAACCCTACTGTAGGTTGTAATCAGTTGTGGCTCCCATGTTTCTAAATATTGAAAACTAACACCAGATAGGAAAACAAGAAATCAGAGTGTTGCTACTCAGGACAACATAACATTTGCTGGTATTTTCACAAGACATGCTCCCATGTCTGTCGATTAGGGCTGGGTAGGTTTGTCAAAATCTAACAGAATTTCAGAATGTGTTGGAAAAAGTTACATTTTTACCGTATTCGAAGAATTAAAGTTACCCTGAAGTGGCGTTGCTATACCGAAGCTCCATCTGGCATTGTCGGAAAGGGAGTCAGATTTCACTTCCGCCCTTTCTCTGGAGCCTTCCATCATTGGCTGGTTGCGCTCAGGTCGTTTCCAAGCAGCCACCTGATTTCCTCCAGCCAATGAGCTATCTCCACCGAATCTCACCCCCTGGCTGCTTCCAAAGTGCGCTTTGGAAGCAGCCAGGGGCAGAGATTTCCTCCTGTTCCCAAGGCTCTCCTTCAAAAGCGGAGGGAGAGCATGCTTTGGAAGCAGCCAGGGTCAGAGATTTCCTCCTGTTCCCCAGGCTCTCCCTCACAAGCAGAGGGAGAGCCTTTGGGAACAGGAGGATCTGTACAAAAGGAGGACTAGCATAAACCCAGCTCCATCTCACCAATGGTATATATAACAGGAATAATCATCAAACATTTGGTTATAATAAATCCGCATTTGCAAGGCTTGCTAATTTTTCCTTTTTATGGAGTAAAGCTGAAGCATTTTCTTCAGAGTCCACTACTGTATGTTGTTGTTAACAGATTCATGCAAATGTCTACGTGGCAGTCAAAAACCTTTTATTGTTGCCAAAATGTTCGTGACCCCAACACTGAGCTATGGGGACCCTAATCTGAAGCAATCCAGAAGTAATGCAAAAACCATGCCCCTTGGAAAGCAAAAGCTGAAGGCCTGATGGAAAGCTCAAGGCCAGGTGTGGTGTTTTCAACAGATTATTTTACTGGTGTACAGAAAACATCTATTTACATCAGACCTTTGAAGATGTGGAATGCCTCATTACATGCAACAACATAATCTTAACTGGCCAAGGTCAAAAGGTGTGATAGAAAATGAGGGGACACATGGAAGAGTAATGGTAAAGAGCAGGAGGCTCATAAAAGCCTGTGGCATGTGTGACTTTAGTCTGTTGAGCTATTTTGCAGTGGCCTCAAATGCACTGAGAATAGCTAGCAGCAATAAAACCAAAGGGAAATAATTTCAGAGACTGGCAGGGTTGGAGGAAAATGATGGCCAGGAAATTGGTAAAGAAGGCGTAGGCAGACCCATGACTAGGCAACTTTACGAACACATTTGGGACTCATTCTTGGTCCCAACTGAACAGTTATGAGGATTTCAACATCTATCACGTGGCAAGTCAATCTTGAAACTAAATACAGTTTTGGAAGCAACAGTAAGGGTGTCACATGCAACAAGTTACTTTTGGGGGTGACTGTGAGCATGCAACAATGTTACCTTTGAAAAGTAATATAGTAAGTGGAAATTAACATTTTATTTTTATATTTGCATTTGATTTGCTGCAGAATTTGATTCTAAAGGACACGATATATATATATATATATTTAAAAAGAATCCCACATAGAAAGCTTCCAAAAAGAGGCTGTTTCCAGAGAGGCAATATAAGAGCCATAATATGTCAGCTGCTTCTAATTCCCTACTATGCCTGTTACTTCTCTTTTGGTCACTTACCATTCCTTCTGGACCTTAAAAATCTGGTGAGAATATTGGGTTTGTGGAACTCCTGCCCAGAGGAGTCTGCCTGTTTGCCCTCCTTCTACCAACAGGTAGAGAGCTTTTTCTTCATGATATCTTTTGGTCACAAGCTGGAAATTTATTTATTTATTGATTGATTCAATTTACTTGACCGCCCTTCCCGAGGCTCAGGGCAGTTTCCAACATAAAAACATATGTAGAAAAAGTTTGTGACCCCAACACTGAGCTGTAGAAAATGTAGAAAATCTTATAATTTTGTATGGAATAATCTTATTATTTTGTCACAAGGCTACTTTCTTTTCTTTTCTTAGGAAGGATCTACACTGCCATGTAATCATGAAATGATCAGTGTAGATCCAGTGTAGAGCAAGGGGCTTTTCCAGAGGAGCTAAAAGAGGCGGTGGTCAGTCCATTGCTGAAGAAGCCCGGATTAGACCCCGTGGCTCCCTCCAATTACCGCCCAGTGTCGAACCTTCCGTACCTGGGCAAGGTGATTGAGAGGGCAGCAATGGACCAGCTGCAGACCTTCTTGGATGACGCAACCTGGCTAGACCCCTTCCAGTCCGGCTTCCGTTCAGGCCATGGGACGGAGACTGTCCTGGTCTCCATCACAGACCTACTCCGCTGCCACTTGGACCGAGGTGGATCGGCGCTGCTCGTGTTATTGGACCTCACGGCAGCGTTTGATACCGTCGATTACCAACTTTTGATACACCGCCTGGCGGTGGTGGGTGAGGGGACAGCCCTCAACTGGCTGTCCTCCTTCCTCCAAGGCCGCCATCAGCGTGTGAAGTGGGGAGGGGCGGTCTCCGGCGGCTCCCCGCTGAGTTGCGGGGTGCCTCAGGGGGCTATCCTCTCCCCGCTGTTATTTAACATCTATATGCGATCACTCGCCCAACTGGTACAGAGTTTTGGGCTGGAGTGTCATCAGTACGCTGATGATACCCAGTTCATTCTGAGGTTGGACCCCGGGGCAGTCTCTGTACCTGATAATTTCCATCTTTGCCTTGAAGCCGTTACTGGATGGCTGCGAGCCAGTAAGTTGAAGGTGAACCCGCGAAGACGGAGATCTTGTGGCTGGGCCGCCCGGGGGTAGTGACCCAGTTGCCAACTTTCGATGGTGTGGCCCTCTGCCCTCAGCCATCGGTAAAAGTCTGGGGTCCGGCTGGACGCCCACCTGTCCATGGAGGAGCAGATTGGCTGCACCTGCAGGACAGCATTCTACCACCTACGGTTGGCTAAGCGCCTGGCTCCCTACCTCTCCCAACGCGACCTTGCTACGGTGATCCAAGCCACGGTCATCTCGAGGCTCGATTACTGTAATGCGCTCTACATTGGCCTTCCCTTGTCGATGATCCGGAAGCTTAAGCTAGTGCAGCACGCCACAGCCCGCCTCCTCCTGGGTGCTGCAAGATCTGACCGCGCGACCCCACTCCTGCGCGAGCTGCACTGGCTTCCGATTGAATTCCGGTCCTCTTCAAGGTGTTAGTTCTCACCTTTAAGGCCATCTATGGTTTGGGGCCAGTGTACCTGAGGGAGCGACTTACCCCTTATGTGCCCGCGAGATCACTGCGCTCTGAGGAGCTTAACCTCCTTGAGGTGCCTTCCCTTGGAACCTGCAGACTGGCCACTACACGGCGGAGGGCATTCTCTGTAGCTGCCCCAAGTCTCTGGAACGGCCTCCCGGAGGAGATCCGCACCATCCGCGCTCTTCTGCCCTTCCGCAAGGCCTTGAAGACTTGGCTCTTTAGGAAGGCGTTTGGCCCTTAACTCAACCACACTGTGTGCCATGCCGCCTATCCCCCAGATTCTTATCTCGTCCCCCAGCCTTCGCATAGGGCTAGTGTTTTTAATATGTTTTAACTGCTTTGATGTTTAATGTGTTTTAACTGTTTAATCTGTTTTATTACTCACGGTGTTTATGCTTCTTCTGTAAACCGCTCTGAGCTCCGGAGTGAGCGGTATACTAAATCGAAGTTAATAAATAAATAAATAAATATAATGCAGCTCAATGCATTCCAGAGTTCCACAGGATGGATCCATGTATATTGTGTGTAAATAGACTTAAAGTCATACAGTCCAGCCATGAGAAAGGAATTCTTTTTACAGCCCCTGAGTTTGGCAATGAAGGAGGATTTCCTGTACAATAGGAAATCCAGGGAAGGAGTAGTCCTCATTATTCAATGGGGGATGGGGATGACCTTAGAGAGCTAAAAGATAGAGGGTAGCCTAACAAACTGCAAGCAAAAAAATACAGGGCATACTACAATATAAATTACCACAAAGGATAATGAGAGAGGTTGAAACAGTCAGTACCATCTATAAATTGTTAGAAAATACATGCATTTTATATCAAGAGAAACTGTAAATATATAACAGTATAACAATCATGGTCAGGGTAATTTTGTATATACAGTTCTACCCATCAGTGGTTCAACAGATCTACACAGTGTATACTATTAACCACTGTGTAGATCTGTTGAACCACTGACGGGTAGAACTGTATATACAAAATTACCCTGACCATGATTGTTATATTGTTATACATGACCTTAGATAGGCCTGCACGACCTGGCCCTTATAAAAGGGCAATATTAACCAAAAAACCCTCTTCAGCAGGTCATCCCTCCTCCCTCATTCCTTGCTGAAAGGGAAGTCTCACTCCTTCCCAGCCTTGTATCATTCCCATAAGAACAGCACAAGGCCAGGGAGGGGCCTGAGTTTCTTAGCATGGGAAGGTCCAAACGAGGGCCAAAATCGAAGGTGTAGTCCAGTCCCACCTGTGGGCCACAGGGAAGGCTTTAAAGGTTATACATATCTGGCCCGTGGGCCATATGCCATGAAGCCTGCTTTAGAGGCAGGGGATTGGGTTATCCCTGTTCTCAGGAGAAAATTTGATGAATCTCATCATTCAAACTGTTATCAAAAGGAAATGAAGTTAAATATACTCTAGTCTGCACCACACAGTCCAATCCATGGTTTTCACCATAGTTGGAAGGGGCTATTTAAGAACCAGACAACATGTTTGCCACAGAAATGTGTGTTATGGACTTGGGGTGCTGTTGTTTTCTTTTAGAAATATCAGGTAAAGGTAGAGAGGTGAGGATCCAGGTGAGTATCACAGTTGGTAGGTAGGTAGATTCCACCCCTATTCTGTTCTTTTGCAGAAAATCACTCCTCTGACCAGTTATATGTCTGTAAAAATGCACTCTTGAGGGCAAACAGTAATTTGAGAAGATTTTTCAGCAGGAAAATATGCAAGGAAAGGAACAAATTCCCATTTTCATGTACTGCTAACCTAATCTAGAGTAATTATTTTGTGCTACTACTTCTAAGTTAAAATAAAATCAGGATTGAGAATCACAAAAGCTGGTTTCAACAGATTCCAAATCAAAACTGAAGGAATGTGGAGGATGGAAAGAACTCATCACTAGCACCAATTTCTACACTGCTTTCTACATCTAACTGAAGAAGTGAAAATATCTCAAACGTAGGCAGTTACACAGATTAAGACCATTTATCATTGAGGTCATTATTATCTATACCAGTGGTTCCCAGACCTTGGTCCTCCAGATGTTTGGGCCTTCAGCTCCCAGAACTCCTGACTATTGGTCAAGCTGGTTGGGGCTTCTGGGAGTTGAAGTTCCAAACACTTGGAGGATCAAAGATTGGGAACAACTACTCAACAATAACTGGTTGTGAGGTGTTTTTCACTATGTAAAAACACACATTTTATTTTATCTAATTTCTTCATTGAGCTTGGTTTGCTTTTCAATCCACTCTTCCATTTCACAATATCACTTCTCAACAGAATGGGCCTGCAAGCTACAGGGGTCTCTCTGAAACTGGGATGGAGGACAAACACAAACCAATTTTCAGTTTCAAGTGAATAAAGATGATGTTAGTTTGCTTCCATAGAGCCGGTCACACTACACTTTATGGACAATCCAGTAGATAATTCTTAACTGTACATGCTCATCACTTGGCAGAGGAAAGACATGCTTCTGGGATCCACATTTGGCACTTCTACCAGGACACCCCGCTTCCCTAATTACATATTTTGGCTTTCCCTTGTCACTTCCTATTCCCAAATGCAGCCATAAACTATGCTAATCCATTGCTTACACAATAAAACAAGAGAGCTAATAATAACCTTGCACATTTTCAAATGAGCACCACATTCTCACACACAAACTCAGATGGATGCCTGTGTCTCACCTTTCCTAGATCTCCTACCACTTTATATGGGTTGACATCTAGTGTTAGATCTTATCTGCAAGTGGGTCTCAACAGTTTCTTTTGTATTCTTGGTAGCCTCCCTTCCTTCACAAGTTCCACTTAAATGGCATATGTCCATTCTTTATCTCCAGAAATAGTTCAGGGAGATGTAACCTTTATCTTTGAATTAACTATTTGTGATACTCTCCAAATGATTTGCAGTCACACTGCACTCTTTGTCAGGCTACTATTCTGGAAAATCAACACTTCAGCAACAATAAGGAAAATACCCAACACCATTAACATGAGTTGTATTTTTCCATCTGCAGACTTTTAGTTTCCATCTTGCTGAAGAGCTCTCAGTTAACTCAAAAACTTGCTTCAAGCACTTTCAATACTAATTGGGACAAATGGACACAGATATGTATTAGACAAACATACATTATTTTATCAACTGATCTGCATTTCTTGGCATGTGTGTCCAATCTGGTACTACAGTTTTGACATATTCAGTATTTTTAAAAATAATCTCTTTTCACATCTATGATGTTATTTCAGGGAAAGACTCAACATTCCCCTTTTGCAAACTTTTTCCACAGTGGGAACCAGCTGACCTGCTGCATGTAAATTACTTCTGTCACTTTTTTGCAAGCGAGTGAAGCCTCAGGCCTCACATGTGGAAATGCTTCCTCTTTCCATAATATTCAAGAAATGTTTTGTTGAGGATTTCACATTTGCATGTTCACAGTGCAGACAGCTAGCATCTGCATGTGAATAAGAATTGGGTATTTATTTTGTATTTCTTATCTTGCTAATGAATATTTTTTATTTCTTATCTTGCTTTGAATTTGCGCCACAGGATAAAAAAAGAACAGTATATGTGTTCAGTTTACGTTTAGAACCAAAAAGGTTAGAGATGCAAAACTACTTGAAATGTTAAAGCCTATGGGGGAGAGGAATTTTTTTCTGGGAAAAAATTGCAATATTTATCAAACCCAAATCTGTTCTACTGCATTAGCAACAAAAACATTTCATTAATAATTTAGCATACAAAATTGAACTTTTTGGCATATTTATGAGATTTTAAAATATAAATGCCTTAATTATGTACTGTAAAACTGTGACTAAAGGAGTACCTTAATTTTTGCCTCCCCAAAAGGTGGCTGTGCTGGAATTAGAACAAAAAAATGAAAACAGAAATGCCATTTCAGTAAACAAAATTAAATTTCTCAGTTTCCTCTCTGAATGAGTCGCCATTTGGACAGAAAACTGTCACAGGAGCATGATGGGATACAACCCTAAATATAACACTTTTCAAGAGAATATAATCAAAGAATGAAAACTCTGTCCCATGTTATCTTTGTGAAAATGAGCAAATTATTCAAATGTGGTCTAAGCAATGCTACTATAAGCTGGATCTGTAATCGGTTAAGCAACTGACCGCAACGGGTTCTCAGTAATGGTTCCTCTTCATCCTGGAAAGAAGTGACTAGTGGAGTGCTGCAGGGTTTTATTAATGACTTGGATGATGGTTTAGAAGGCAGGCTTATCAAGTTTGCAAATGACACCAAATTAGAGGACAGGATTAGAATTCAAAATGACCTTAACAGATTAGAGAGCTGGGCCAAAATTAACAAAACGAATTTCAGCAAGAACAAATGTAACATACTACACTTAGGCAGAAAAAATGAAATGCAAAGATACAAAATGGGTGATGGCTGGCTTGACAACAGTGAGAAAGATCTTGTAGTCTTTGTGGACAACAAGTTGAACATGAGCCAACAGTGTGAGGCAGCAGCTAAAAAAAGCCAATGGAATTTTGGGCTGCATCAAAAGGAGTACAGTGTCTAGACTGAGGGAAGTTATGGTGCCTTTGTATTCTGCTTTGGTTAGACCTCACCTGGAATACTGTGTCAAATTCTGGGCACCACAGTTCAAAGGAGATATTGACAAG
This sequence comes from Anolis apletophallus, assembly GCA_030556195.1. Lineage (NCBI taxonomy): Eukaryota > Metazoa > Chordata > Lepidosauria > Squamata > Anolidae > Anolis > Anolis apletophallus. The sequence goes on from JARBWK010000005.1 coordinate 67,953,657, forward strand.
CTGGAAGGTGTCCAGAGGAGGGCTACTAAAATGAGGAACAGCTTAAAGAACTGGGTATGATTAGCCTGCAGAAGAGAAGGTTGAGAGGAGACAGGGTAGCCATGTATAAATATGTGAAAGGGGTGTCATAAGGAAGAGGGAGCGGGCTTGTTTTCTGTTGCCTTTGAAACTAGGAATAGAAGCAGTAGGTTCAAATTACAGGAAAAGAGATTCCACCTGAACATTAGGAAGAACTTCTTGACTGTACGAGCTGTTCAACAGTGGAACTCTCTGCCTCAGAGTGTAATGGAAAGAAGCTCCTTCCTTGGAAACTTTAAAACAGAGGCTGGAATGGCCACTGGTCAGGAATACTTTCTTTGTGGTTTTCCTGCATGGCATGGTGGTTAGACTAGATGGCCCATGTGGTCTCTTCCAACTCTATTATTACATGATTCTATGAAATGCCTCTTAATTGTTTTAGAGTTTAATATATATACAGCAATTATTCTTGATTAATTATGTCTTGAGCACTGGACTATGTCCATGGAGACCAAAGTTTAAATCCCCACTTGGCTGTGAAAACACACTAAGTAATCCTGGACAAATCATACTCTCTCAGCCTCAGAAGAAGGCAACGGCAAACTCCTCTGAGTAAAACTTTACATTAAAGATACTACAGTGTAGAAACACCTCCATCTTTCTGGATGTCCTTGTAGGAATGCCGAGGACACCCAAACCTGTCCAAATACAAATTGCCAGTTCTGTGTATAATACAGCAAGGGGGTTGAAGGAAACGGCCCCATGGCAGTATCAACCGCATTTCATTTATTGACTCCTTCCAAGTCAGATTTTGAGAACTAGCATTTTTAGATGCTTGTCTTTAACAGATGGCATGCAACCTACACTGTAATCCATGGCATCCAAATGTTGGCAGTCTTTTGGACTTTGAGATAAGATCTGGTATATTATAATGAGGAAGAATGGACTCTTTGTACCAAAATTTTGAGGCATCCAGGAAAGATCAGGTTGAGCTATTAAGCTCCTGACTTATCTCCAACTCTTCTTCATTTTACACTCACAATGATCTTTTTGATGACACCATGATTTTAAATACAGGGAACACAATATCAAATCTTGAGAGATAACACAGATTCAGTGAAAGAATCCCCCCATTCTCTCCACATTTCTCTACATTTCTCAAACTCTGCACATGTCACCTGTCTCCTCCGAAATTTCCATGTGGTTTCAGAACTTGACAGAAGAAGAAAGAGGAAGGCCAAGGAATGCAATTAAAAATCAACACCAGACCAGGAGAGAGATGCCCTACTGTCAGCTGCTTTTCATGTTATCAGAATTTCATTTCCCCTCTCAGAGAGGGAAGTAAACCGAAGAACATAGTTTAGGTATGTGACTGAAATCCAATTCATACTGGTTTCTGGCATATGCTTCCTTACTTTTAGCCTCTGTTTTCTCCCAGCACAAGGTGAAGAGGGTTTAAATTTGATGGCTCATAAGTAGAATATGGCAGTTTTTTCATTCCTTTGTGAACCCATGTGGAGAGATGCAAAAACAACCCGGCAGCCTATGTTGATGGCACTGAGTCACACAACACTCTAACTTCAAGCAAGGACCTGCCATGGATTCAAGGGAACAAAAACAGTCACTGTGTGCTTGGCAATCATGTGAACTGCTCTGCTTCTTTGTCACTGCATTTAGAGGCTCACAATGGAGAGGAAAAGACTCCCTATCAATAAATTAAATAACCCTTTTGCCTGACAAGCATCACACAATGCAAGTTCAATTTACACAGATTAGCTCAGCAGAAGATTTCCCTCTCTACCAAACGCATATACCATATGGCTTTTCTGAATTTGTCTAGCAAATTATCTTTGCAGCAAGGCAGAAAAGAGTAAGAGATAAAGAGAGAGACTTTGTTGCTAAGCTGTTGCATTTTTATGCAGACAATCAGTCCCTGCCAGATTATTTATAGACCCAAACCTAAACACACAGGCCAAGATTTTGAACTTGGATTCATCATAAACCACTACATTAACTCAAATCCAGGAGCAGGTTCAACAAGAGACCAGAATTGTCCATTCCTTCAGAGCCCAGCCAGGGACACCTTCATGTTCCTATTAGAGCAATACATCTCCTTACCTTCTACTGGTGAGGTCTTCAATCTCTTGCACAAACTATGCACTCCCCCATAGGTGTCATTTATTCGGTTCACTGCCTCTCCACTGCGAACCTCCATGAGACCCCGGAGGTCCATAACTGAGCAACCAAATTCCCCCTCATGGCTGCCCTCAGCAACAGAGTTCCCAGGATGGTGATCTGCAGAGTTGTTCGTCATCTTGGCAAAATGAGGAGCAGGTTTCTTGAGCAAACAACAGTGCTGGGTGCTACTTTTTCAGCCCTGTCTCTCTTTCCTATACAAAATAGGAGCTGGCAATGCAAACTTTGAGTTCCACATAGAAAGCAGCTCACTTCTGTGGCTTGTAGAGCATCAGAAGCAACATCAACCGAGACTCGGAAGAAGAGGATCGTGTCTCAGACAGCTGGGCTGAAGAGGTGAATGGAGAATGGGTGCTTCTTTCTTTGCAGCTCTCCAGGTGAAGCTGGTGAAACTAACCAAGCCCAACTTCTTCAGGTGGAGGCATAAACAGGATGCACATGTTATTGTAGAAGCAACCTTAGCAACAGGCAGTGTGCAGCTCCCAGAGAAAGAGATGGGTTCCCTGGATACCGTCTTCAACCAAAACTGTAAGAAAAGGATTTGAAACAAAAATAATAGTTAAGAAGAGCCCAAAGGGACCAGCTAATATGCACATGGGTACAATGGATGCAGCAACAATTCAATACAGAGAAGGAAGCTGCTATGGAAGCAGTAATGGGTGAAGAATAAGCCACTGGGAAATTGTGGCTTCTAATGGAGAGTTGGGAAACGTGCAGTAGTGTAGTAGAGCCAGGGCACAGAGCACTGAAGGCCTGCCATTCTGTGATTAGTCGGACTACCACCCTCACACCCCCTTGTGAGCATTTCTAGCAGAGCTTAGCATGGTTAGCATCCAGAGACGCAATCCTTGAAATAGCAATAAGAAGTATAGGCTTTTTCAGCAGCAGTGTAGTATGGTTATCTCTATAGTAAAGAAAAATATTGAGGCTTGATTTTGAGTGGGCAAGATCTATTTCATTTCCAAAAGACAAGTTCTGTATGGAGGTGAAAAAATATACACAAGCATCTGAATTTTTAGCTCTCTCATTGAAACATTGTTATTGGATCTGGGAACACGCGGCCCTATAGATGTATTTTTTAAAATCTTTGTTCATTGTCTCTCAGCCTACAATAATCCTCAGGACAATACACAGAAAATAAGGACAGACTAAAACACACTTTTAAAATAAATCAAAAGAATATTTTAAACAAGTTTTAAAGCACCCATAATTAAAATAGCAACCTTCCATTTTGGGGACCAAAGGGCCCACAAAACCGAGGTTGAGTAAAGATTGGATGGGCATTTTCAGGGGTGTTTTAGTTCTGTATTCTTGCATGGCAGGGTTGAGCAGACAGGACTTGTGGTCCCTTCCAATTCTATGAGTCTACAAAAACGCTGTAGTCTTGGCAGCCAGAAATGGACCTGGTCTGAGTTCACCTGGGAGAGAGTTCAACAACCAAGCTATTGCTTCTGAAATAGCCATGTTTGGCTATTATTTGTCTAACTAGCCTTTCAGGTTGGGGGATGCAACAGATTTTCCAGTTATGATCTCAGATTTAATGGAAGTCTATACAGAAGGGATATCCTGACTCTAACCCAATTAGGAATTTGTAGGACAAAACCAGCATCTTGAATTCAGCTTAGAAGCCACTGTAGTTGATACTAGTTGTAAATGGTTTAAAAAGTGCATACCAGATATAAATCTGCCGTTCATATTTTGCACTAGATGTAGCTTTCAAACACTTTTCAAGGGTAATTCCACATACAGCATACTGCAGCATTCGAATTCCAATTTCTATATAGACTGGAAATGCAACAATGAGTTTTTATCATTTTCTACATTATTTAGGGATAATGGGAGATACAATTCAACACTATCAGGATGGCCACCTGTTCTACGAGAGCCTCTTACATGACTTCAAGTGGCCCTATCATGAATGTACAACCCTGTGGTTAAAAAGAAATTCTTTAATCTTCTTGGCAATGTGGTAGGCCTCTTGCCTTGCCCAGCATTTTTCTTTTCAGCTTTAAGTATATAGCTTTAAGTATATAGCTTTATACTTAAAATAACACATTTTAATAAGACTATATATTAGATGGGTTCTGAGTATTTCTTAAAAGTACAGTGTGCAAAACAGACTGATACTAGATTTCCCCATGTTTGAAATTGAGGAAAACAAGTGGGACTGGAATTGCTCTTGAAATTGTGTAATTCTTCAGAAGGCTTTGAGCATCTTTGAATCTCTATATCCATTTGATGTGCATTTCCATCAGAGCTTAGCATGGTTAGCATCCAGAGAGCACTGAACCCAGCCAACGCTGGGACTGGACCAAACTTGGCACACAGACTCAACATGGCCAACTGTGATTACAGGTGGTTACAACTCCCATGTCCTTGGCACATGGGAGTTGTAGTTCACCCTTATGGAAGAGCAATGCAGCCAGACGATGACGTATCTGTACCAAACCTGGCACACAGACCAAAAATAGCTAAGTTGGTATACAGGCAGGGTTTGGGGTGGAGTGGGATCGATCTACGATTCTGGTAATTGTAGTTCACCCACACCAAACCGATACTACCTAAATCCAAACACAAACAATGCTTTTTCCAAATATGCCGGGTCTCCAAGCTAGTATAAAAACAAAAGTTACAAGAGAAAAACAACAACCCCAAGTCTATTATACCATGCATAGGTTTTTTGTTCTCTTAAATTATTCTTCCAACAGTATGTGCACAAAGATCTTGTGGGAGCCACACAGATTTTCTCCTGCCAATCCAATGCAGATGGCAGGTTTAAAGTGTCATTTTCATCAGGATCATGGAAGTGGAGGAATAGACATATGTTCCTCATGGCAATAATCAACCAATCTAGTGTGGATAGTAATCAGGCTCACTTTTGTCACAGGGGCCCAGCTAGGTTATGATGGTATGTGTAGACCAGTAGTTCTCAACCTGTGGGTCCCCAGGCTTGTTGGCTTACAACTCCCAGAAATCCCAGCCAGTTTACCAGTTGCTAGGATTTCTGGAAGCTGAAGGCCAAAACATTTGGGGACCCACAGGTCGACACCCACTGTTCTAGAGAGAAGCTGCAACCAGGGAGTTGTGGTCGGAGGGACCCTATTTGGCATACCACACCTTAGTGCTCTTAAATCAAGACTTGCTTTAAAAGAGAAAAAAGAGCCCTGTTGCAGTCAAGTCATTTGAAGATAGAGCAAACACTGATTTGTTTCTGACTAAATTGAATGATTTTATTCTACACACCTTTCCTGAAAATTCTTTAAATAAGAACTTTGTCCTAGTATAGCATTGTACGTATCTACTTAACTCTAGATTTCCATGCATTGGCACGCATTCTCTCTCTCTACCTACTCACACCCTCTCTTTCTCACACAAATGTAATTCCAGAATGTTTCCACCTTTGATGATCGCTCTGGTTTACCACATAGGATGAACTAGTGTCCAGCTTCAAGTTCTTCTCATGAACTTAGCACTACATGTGTCATACAAAGATGTACTGCACATACACCTGATATTTTACTCTATTGTTATGTTTCCAACTTATATCACTAAGGTTTTATTGCCAAGATTTGATAAGAGAGGGGTTGCCATTCCCATCAAAGCTGAAAGACTTTGACTTGAACAAAGCCAACGGGTTTCCATGGCTGAGTATTTTCAAGCCCTGCTCCCCCGAACCCTAGTTTAATACTCAAAAACACTAAACTACAATGTCTTTCTGATCTATTACTAGCCAAGGCTAGATTATTAATGGTGCAACTAGTGGTCTTATAATGATGCTGCCCCACATGCTTCTTGTATTATGATGCTGTTAAGAAAGAAATGCTTTTGAGGAAGAGTAGTAGATATTTTTCCATCTATTATTCCCAAGAGCGGTTGATGTTTATTACCTAATCTGACCCCATTTTTCACTGTTGAGCAAATGAAGAGGCAGGTACTATACTGCGGCCATTGCTCGAGAGGGGCCTTGTTGTCTATTGTTAATCAAACACTCAGGTGACGGCTGGCAGGAAACCCACGTACTTTCCCATTGAGCAAAGCTATATAGCCCCAGTCTACATAAAGCTCTCACTCATGAGTTGTATAATGCCCATTCATATTTCGCCATAACTAGCTGAATGGGGCAATGAGTTCACAGCAGGCACAGAGTTCACTGTTAAGGAAGTAACCCCAACTCTTATCTCTATTACAGGAGGTAAGAGCTACTGAGCATTGGACTATGAATCTGAAGATCAGGGTTTGAACAAATCCTGAACCATCCATCTCACCACCTCCCCCATGATAGGTTCACGTTAGGGTCAGCACAGCTCAGAAACCACTGGAAAGCACACAACAGCAACAGCATTTAAATCTGGTGTGCTACAAGAAGTGGACACTATAGGCTTGTGTTTTCAAATTTCTAGTTTGCTAATTCCTCAAATCATACTCTGATCAATTTATGTGCCTTACTTCTTACTTAACTTGCATTGGGACTTTCTTCTAAGTAGACATACATGGCAGAGGGTTCAATTTTGGATGTATGGGATGAAGTGGACAGAGGACTGAGATTTACACATGTCTCCAGGCACACATGACTGCCTTCTGTTCCAATATACCTCAGATGCAACCTTGGTACCTAACAAGACTGTGTACACGTAGACAAACTCACAATGCAAATATTTTGTTCAATGAATGTGATAGAAAGGTAAGTAAAATTTGCAGAATGGCACCCTTCTTCGATTTTTTAAAAAACCAACGTAATGATATCAATAAGAGGCCACGTACCACATGTAAAGAGAGAACCAAAATGACAATTTCTGAAGCTGTTTAAAGAAAATATCCTGTTATCTAGTAAAAGCCAGAGTAGTATTCACTATTTTGGACGAGACACAAGAACATAACATAAGCTAATAAGCAGTTTCAACCACATACCAGACCACCCAGCATTGGCAAATGACAATCTGTGTGAAGGAAATCACCAGTTATGGACGGCTAGAAAAAGGAAAACTGCAACAGATGGATGTTGGAGGAATTTAGTGGGGGGAATAAGGAAATGTTCAAAGGACAAACTGTTATACTCCCTAATCGCATCCTCCCCAGGCTTGATAATAACAGGGCAAGTTGTACTTCTGTCCTTCACCCAGAATCCCTGGTTCTGCAATGAATGAATACGATTTACAGTCATGAGTCAGGAAGCACAAGGAGATATGGCAAGGATGCACATTTAATCCAGTTTCTCCCCCCAGGACCACCAGAAGTGGATTTGTCCAGAAAAAGGATGAATATTGTGCCACCTTCCAGGTGTTGTCACATTGTAATCCCCAGTAACATGAAATAGCATTGCCAATTGTGAGGAATGCTAAGAGTTGCAGTTAAACAACCTCTAGAGTAGGCATGGGCAAACTTTCTAACTTGGGGTGCGCATGGTGGTTCAGGGCAGGCTGGGAGGGATGAAGTTCTCCCCAAGCCCTCTCCCTGCCCTTTCCTCCCCTTCCTATTTTCTTTCAGAGGCAGAAAGTGAAGAAAAGATGGGAAACTTTTGGATCCCAAGAGGGTTGGTCTTGGTCAGGATGAGGTGGTGGATGGGAGTGAAAATGTGTATCCATTAGATGCCATATTGCCTACTCTTGATATAGAATCTTAGAGCTGGAAGAAACCCTCAAGGACCATCAAGTCCAACCCCCTACTATGCAAGAAGGCACAATCAAAGCACTCCCGATAGACAGCCTCTGCAGAAAAGCCTCCAGAGAAGGAGACTCCACCACACTCAGAGGCAGCCTATTATTTATTTATTTGTTTGTTTGTTTCAGATACTTGTACCCCACCCTTATCACCCTTGAGGTGGGGACTCAGGGCAGCCTCACAGCAAACACCATTTGGTGCCATCATAATAAGAACAATCAACAAAGTCATTAAAACAAAACATTAAATAAACAGTTGTTAAAACATGCCAATTAAAATCTGGGTCCAGGTCAATTCATTGCCACTATGCCACTCTCCAACAGCTCTTACATTTAGGAAGTTATTCCTAATTTTTTCAGATGAACCTCTTTCCCTGTCACTTGAAACTATTACTCCCTCAGCTTTCCCCCTCCCTCCTCCTCAATGGGACACCCTTTAAAATCTTGAAACATGGTTCTCATGCTCCCTATCGACCTTCTCTTCTTTCAGCTAAACATCTCCCAGGAGCAGAGTAGGAAGGAAAAAGAGAAGGGAGGATGAGAAGGGAGAGAGGGAGGGAGAGAGGGAGGGAGAGAGGAAAGACAAAGGGAAGGAAGGAAGAAAGGAGAAAGAGAGAGAGGGAAGGAGGGAGGGAGGAAAGAGGGAAGGATGAAAGGGTGGAAGGTAAGGAAGGAAGAAATAGGGAGATAAGGAAGGGAGGGAAGGAAGAAGGAAAGAGAGGAAGGAAAGATAGGATGATGTGGGAGAGGAGAGCCTGAAAAAAGAGCCCAAGGGGCCACATCTAGCTCCCGGGCCTGGCTTTACCTATACCTGATCTAGAGGGACACACAAATTTCCATTCTTGCCCCAAAGCTTGGAAAACTTATTTTAGATTACGCAACGTTTACGTCCAATTTTACTCCCCAAATGATTTTCTCCTCTTTCTAAAAGAATATATAATAAATTTATGTGCAGAAAATTTAGTTTGTGTGTGAGTGGAATGCTCCAGAAGTTTCATAATCCATTTTCAGCAATCTCATACCACTGGGGATACTGGTTGAAGCTTCTAAATAACATATTTTAGTCAATTTAATTATTCAAGCTAATGCAATGTAGGATTTAATGTTGGATTAATATGGATACATGAAGTTCAAAGCCTCACTCAGCTTAGACCCTTAAAGGGTGACCTGGGCCAGTCACATTCAGTACAACCTCAAAAGATTCTTGTCAAGATAAAATGCAAGAAGTGATGGGACTAGAATTATGAAGTTTTCTTGGGGTTCCTGACTGACACTGTGGCTTCTAATTTAAGCAAGTTTCGGAATACAATAAAACCGCTCATTCTGATGGCTTACTTCACATGTAGACTGATCTGCATTTTACCAAATCTCCAAGCAGCCAATAGGGCATTTTTACATCAAACATATAAGAGACAACTAGACAACTACAATAATATTCTGGCCTAGGATGAGGGAAATGGCACATGAAGTTACACACCTTCAAGTCAAGTTTGATTTATGGCAATCCTATCACAGGGGGTTCTTAGAAAGGTTTGTTCAAAGAGGATTGCCATTACTTTCCTCTAAGGCTGCAAGAGCATGGATTGTCCAAGGTCAACCAATGGATTTCCATGGCTGTGTGGAGATATAAACTCTGGTATTTCAGAACATCTGTCCATCTTGCAATCCACTAAGCCACACTAGGTCACAACCAAAAATACCAAAGGAAAAACAAGAACAAAAACAATTGAAAGTGGTCAGATGTCTACTTCTGGTTCTCAAAACAGGTTTTAAATTAGTGAGTGCTACTTATTTACAAGGGGAATTTTAAAAGTGGAGGCTCCTGGAAAATGCGTTTCACCATTTTTGGCCAGAAAAAGCATAGCCCAGGGAATCTGGAGGAAATAAGGGCGGTAGAGGTTGTAATTTTAGCCTTGCTTGTGGAGAAGATAAGGGCTCAAATTAAATGCAAAGCTAGTCATGTGGAATGCCATATAAGTAAACATTACCTTGCTGGGCATCCTGTTAAATTTGGGTCTCAGCTACTTGGAAGAGAGACTAAAGTAGATACAGTTGAGATAAGGAGAGAGAAGGGATAAGAGGCAACTTTGTTCTGATACCCAAAGAAAAATGTCAGCAAGTCCTGTATCTTCAGATATTGAAGACGTATTTTGGGGGGAAATCACATCAGTAATTCCAAGCAAGAGGTGAATCATTGCGTTTTACTCATGCGAGAGCTTGTACCTTAAAGAGTCACTTGAGCAGTATACATTCAACTGGTGAAAGTTCATGGGAATACTGCAATGGAATAAGCTTCACCCACTAATTGTCTGTCTGATAGTGTGCAATGCTCCATGATTAAAGGAAATTGCCCTCAGATAGAATAAAACTTCACCAAGTATGTTGCACCTTTCCATACCTAACCATCACGTGAGACAGTGAAAGATTTTACTACAAAAATTATAATCAGGAATTCACAGACATAGGGGAAAACCAATTCAAGAAGTTTGGACTTCTGAAGAGAGCTTAATATGATAGCTCAATTCAGTTGCTTGTTACAGACCACACTCCAGTTTCTGGACTTACGATAACTACCGTATGTCATTCTCTCCAAAAAGAATCATTAATTCGGAGATGACTATTTCCTACTCAATACTGCTAAATCAAAATGGCCATCTTTTAAAAGGAAACTGGGGCTTTCTACACTACAGCAGTATGATTCACTTTAACTACCATGGCTGAGCACCCGGTGGTGCAATGGGTTAAGCTGCTGAGCTGCTGAACTTGCTGACTGAACGGTCACAGGTTCAAATCCGGGGAGTGGGGTGAGCTCCCACTGTTAGTCCCAGCTTTTGCCAACCTAGCAGTTCAAAAACATGATATGTGAGTAGATCAATAGGTACTGCTCCAGTGGGAAGGTAACGGCACTCCATGCAGTCATGCCAGCCAGATGACCTTGGAGGTGTCTACCAACAATGCCGGTTCTTCATCTTAGAAATGGAGATAAGCACCAACCCATAGAGTCCGACACAACTGGTCTTAATGTCAGGGGAAAACCTTTACCTTTACCTACCATGGCTGAATTCTATGGAAGCATCTGGCTTGTAGTTTGGTGAGGCACTAGAGCTTACTGGCAGAGAGACCTGAATATCCCTTTCTTATCTGCAAAATTTAGAATTCCATAGGATGTAGCCATAGCAGTAAAAGTAGAATGATAGTGCAATACTTTTATAGTGAGAAAAGAACCCTTGACTGGACAGATCTTTCAGTGCGCAGTCGAAGGAGGGTAAGGAGTGGAAAGTGTAGCAGAGTTGCTTCAGGAAAGATAGCAAAAGCCCTTGGGACTGATTCTTGGTAAAAGTAGACTGACTCCTACAACATCTTGGAGTAAGAGATGCATATTTATTTGTCCATCTGATTCGCTGCCCACAAATTATGCACCAAGAAGCACAGGTAGCAACTGTTCATCTATGTTTAAATGCATTAAATCTTCCTATGGTAGGAGACACAGAAGGCAGCTCCAATTAAAACCAACCCCTGCTGTTCAATAATGTGTTGGGGAAGGGCAGTGAGAGATTATTTTTTGCTATGTTTTCGTATGCTTTAATAGCAAATAACATCTTCTGAAAAAGAGCTGAGAGGTTAAGAAAAAGGCAGCTAATTAATATTGTGACGGTGGAGTCCATAATTACCCCTGGAGGAGGCTGCAGGGCACCTATCATTATCTTCCCGTGCCAAACAGCAAGATTCCTTTCCTTCTCAGTACTGGAGCTCCAGGGATGAGTTGCCACAGGTTGTGAGCATGGAGATTAAAAGCAAAATCTGATTAGTGGATGAAAAACTTCCCTGTTTCCTCTTCTTTTCTTTTAAACAAAAACTCTCTAACCTCTGAGCTGATGTTCAAGGTTAAGTCATGGGCTAGGCAAGTTAAGAGTGAGTAGATGAATAGAAAGGCTCCATAACAATGTTCAAAGCCAACTCCAACCACTGCGAGCAGTCAGGACTAAAAAAAAAAAGACTCATCTTTTGACTAAAATACTATACTGACTGGGTGATTCTGGGATTTGTAGTCCAAAAGCATAATATTTCCTGACTGGGCACCTATTGCATACAACACAGAAATCAGAGAAATTCACATTGTGTTCCTAAGTATTACAATTTCCACATAATTTGGCTTCTATCCTCATAGTTTTCTGGTTCAAAGAGCCCTGCTCTGAGATACAATAACACATCCCCAAACAGTACTTGTTCTGATCTAATTTAGGTCCTCGAAGGGCACTGAGCACTTAAGAGTCTGCTTCTTAGAATATGAGCTCATTAAAAGAGAAAAATAACGGGACATTGTGTACATGGAGCTGGAAAGACCAGTGGCTCCCCTTATCCTAAAGGCTTTGGATTTAATCTATCTATATCTTCTATATCTATACAATAAAAGTCAATGTTTGTATGATTGTATGTTTGTATGTATGTGGAGGTGTATGTGGCAGCTTTCTGATTGGCTGCCACTTTCACAAGCCACTGTTACCAGCACGGGTGATGGGCCTGAACCAAACTTGGCACACATAACTCCCACGACCCCCCTTTACGTTCTGGTGAGGTTTGGAGGAGGACAGACAAAGGATGGTGTGATTTGTAGTGCTTTCAAACCCTTTGCTTCCCACAGACCACTGTGGCCCCTAACAAAGACCGAATAAAGACCGATAAAGACCAAACTTGGCACACAGAGCCCCCATGACCTACTGCAGTTTGGAGGAGGGCGGACCATGGATGAAGGGACTTGAAGTACCTCCCCTTGATTCCCGAGACCGCTGCGACCCTCATCCAATGACTGCTCAAGACCAAACTTGGCACACAGAGCCCCCTTGACCCACTCTACATCCTGGTGCGGTTTGGAGGAGGATGGGCCACGGATGATGGGACTTGAAGAACTTCCATTCACTTCCCGAGAGCGCTGCAACACTCATCCAATGACTGATCAAGACCAAACTTGGCACACAGAGCCCCCATGACCCAATCGACATCCTGGTGTGCTTTGGAGGAGGATGGACCACGGATGATGGGACTTGAAGTACTTCCATTCACTTCCTGAGACCACTGCAACACTCATCCAATGACTGATCAAGACCAAACTTGGCACACAGAGCCCCCATGACCCAATCGACATCCTGGTGCGCTTTGGAGGAGGATGGACCACGGATGATGGGACTTGAAGTACCTTCACTAACTTCCCAAGACTGCTGCAACCCTCATGCAATGATTGATCAAGACCAAACTTGGCACATAGAGCCCCCATGACCCACTCTACATTCTGATGTGGTTTGGAGGAGGATGGACCATGGATGATGGGAATGATGGGTGCTGTAAACCCAAACTTTTGGAAGGTACATAATTCAGGTCGTCTTGCTCACTATTGCAAAGTATCTCCTGCATAATTACAAAACCTGGTTATGACTTATAAGGCCCTATATGGCAGAAGTCCAGGTTATGTAAAATAATAATAATAACAACAACTTTGTATTGTCCAAGGTTTTCATGGCTGGAATCAGTGAGTTGATGTGTTTTCTAGAATTAAAAAAACACTAGAATCATAACAGTAAATAAAGAACAACACTCAAAAACAGGGGAATTCCAGACAAGAAAAAATCAGGGCTAGCTAATCACCTTCCAACAAAGGATTCCCCCAGACAGTAAAAATCCAGACGTTGAAACTGTTAGGCCATTAAATGCTAATCAAGGTGGCCAAATGCAACATTCACAACTACCTCAAACCGACAAGAGTTCTTTCTCCCACCTTGGATATTCCACTGATATATAAAAGTTTGCCTAGTTTCCAACAGACCTCACAACCTCTGAGGATGCCTGCCATAGATGCAGGCGAAACATCAGGAGATAATGCTTCTGGAACATGGCTACACACCCCAGAAAACTCACAAAACCCAATAATAACTTTGCATGGCTCAGGTTTAAACCTTGTTAAGTTTGAAATGGTGAAATCTTAAAATACACCTCCCCAACATACACTGCTGAAAGCTCCTCTCCATATGTTCATCCAATGCCTCTTCATTTTTTCTTCTAAGCCCCCTCCAATCTCATCAAGGAATGCAACCTAAGCCTCTCCCCAACAAGCATACTCACCCACTCATATCATACACATTTCATCTTACAATATATGAGTTTAACCAAGTGAGAAAGGAAAAAAGGGGAGGGGGGATAAGAGAAGAATCAGAGCACACATGACCAAGGGAGTGTGGAGGACAGGGAGAAGAAGAGGGGGAGAGCAGCTGATGAAAAATGATGGCTGATGCAGTGCTGCAGACGAACCTGTCCAGAATAATAAACGGCTGCATTACACCTCTGTCCTGCCAGATGGAGATCATGCATTCTCTAGAAGAGGGGGAGCCCGCGCCTAGCAACTGGTGCAGGACAGGAAGAGGCAGGCAGCACTGCCAATGAAAGCACCTCCTGACCATCACTTTTCAGTCAACAGACAGCAATAAAGAGCTGATTCTGGGTATGAAATTTGAGACTTATCCAATTTTGCATCTGACTAAAACAGCAAAGCACACAATGGAAAGGAAATCAACAGCCATTCTAGGACATAAGAATTTCTGTCCACACGTCCACAAAGGCCTGTCTGAGAAGAGAATACACTTTTTGAGAGGTGGGGGGGGGGGATATGTGAATTAAAAAGTTGAGGCAAAAGTTATTGTTTTTTTTAAAGCATCACCTGTTACCAAGGTAAACTATTTTGTACAACTATCCCTACAACTGAGCCTACAGCATCTGATGGGGAAAGCTCCACTACTGATAGCAGGACTTACTTCCAAATCAACATGCATGAGATTGAATTTCATGAGTAGTAGACATAGGAGAAAATGGACGATGGTGCCATTCTTTCAAACATAAATCTGGCCTAACTTCACCTGCTTCTTGTGGTCTTAACATTAACCCCTCTGGTCATCTGTCGGTCACTAACTCAAAACTCTTGAATTGCTCATTTAAAGAAGAAAATACTGTACTACTTTTTAACCCAAGAAAATCTTCTCAAAAGTAAAGGGTCGTTTTATACGCAGGAGTCATCCTATACACGGGAGTCGACTTATACACTGGGAGTCGTCTTATAGAGCGGGTGCTGAAACTTCCAATCTGGATTAGATAATCTGTGGTTGCTGCATATGGCGGGGGGATCTCAAAAATGGCAGTGGCCGCGTCCCTACTGTATGCAGTGACTGTATGGAAGCATTAAGGGCAATGCTGTATAAGAACGGTAGAAGAAAATCCATTCAGCAGGATTCGTGGACTTAATGCGGTTCCGATGGTGAGGTGAAGGGGCGCCTCACCGGGAAGGTGTAAGTGAAGGGTGGAGCAAGCTGCAGGCATCCAGGGCACCCGGGGTATGGAAAAAAGAGATAGAGTGGCTCTAGGTCCAGAAAAACACACCTCTTTAACCTGCCTGGCCTGCCCTTGTATCTTATTACCATACCTCCTTCTCTGCCCTCAGATCTCACTCCTGAAGACTGCAGTGAAGCGGTGCAGGTACGCATGTGCGAGATCTGAGAGGCAGAGAAGGAGGTACAGTAATTGGCATAT
The DNA here is from genome assembly GCA_030556195.1 of Anolis apletophallus. Lineage (NCBI taxonomy): Eukaryota > Metazoa > Chordata > Lepidosauria > Squamata > Anolidae > Anolis > Anolis apletophallus. Next base: position 67,969,097 of record JARBWK010000005.1, read on the forward strand.
TACCATATTGAAATCAAATCTGATGCTTTTAAAATTTTTATTTGGTGTGTGTTGGAAGAGAGTTAGCCTTATACAGCGAGTATATCCCAAACTCTATATTTTAAATGGAAAAGTTGGGGGTCGTCTTGTATGCCCAGTCGTCTTATATGCCAGAAAATATGGTAAGTATTTTGGACCAGGGACCAAGTCACTAGAAAGTTTCAAAGTACAACCAGCATTCTAATGACACACACAGTCCCTCAAGCATCCCAAGAATGTAAAATGGGCTCTGTATTCTTGGTCTAAAGACATCGTAAATGGAAAGAAGCTTTGCAAGGAAAGCAATAATAATAATAATAATAATGCACAATCCTAGACGCTTGAGAAGTGTGATTTTTAATACGAAATCCAGCATATAGATCTCATTTGCTGTGACATACTGTGGTTTTGTGTCATAATAATAATAATAATAATAATGTATTGTAGGATGTACCCAGAATTTATTCTGTAGGAGCACACATTTTGGAAATACAGTTACATTAGTTATCACATCTTGACTGCCATCAAAGTCCTACTGCGAAGATTTGGGGAAGTGAGTCAGGGAACTAGTTCTCTGCCATCCAGGATACACCAGGCGCTGCACCAAGTCCAATAACTAAACCATATAACCAGAAGAAAAACTAGAAAGTGGCCCGAAAAGAACTAAGACATACTGTAACTCAGACATGGAAACCCAGAAGATCAAGTCTCAGTTCCTGTTTGGAGCTTTCCTCCTATTACCTTTTTGTAACATTAAATATATGTGCAATTGTAAGGAATTTCTTTAAAAGCTGAATGATTACTGCTGAAAGCAAATCACCCCTTTTCACCATGTGGTGAAAACCCACAAAAATTGCCACTGAATTCCCACCCCTGTCCTCTCATATTAATTCTCACTGCATGAAGCAATTACAAATCACTCTCAAGAAGGAGATGCCATTTCTTCAACGGTTCCTAAGCATATATTTCCCGGGAGAATCAGAAGATGCCAAAATTTTACTTCAGGCCTCATAGTGTAAACCTTTAGCATGATGAGCCAGCAAAGGACACTCTTTCTCATGAATGAAAGTGATTAGAAAAGACTCAACCTCTCAGAGATGAAAGAGCGGAAATCACTGATAGGTATTATTAACTGTGACATCCATAGGAGGTATGCAGTGAACTTTGCCCAGGCTTTCTCAATGGCACACTTCCCTGTTGTTTGCTTGCCCAGTCCAAGAACAGTAAGACTCCTACCGCCTTCGTTCTTTCATCAGCATTTAAGTCTGACATCTCTGTCCTCAAGTCTTTCTCCCAGTTTTCACACCAGAAACAAGCAAAAGCTGAGATTTGGCAGCTGTTTATCATTACTGGTTTTTATCCTGTTTCCAATTGTAAGCGTGTATATTTCAGAGGACTTGAAAGAAGACGTTTCTCCTTCCTCAATACATTCATATTCAAAACCTGAGCCAAAGCTGCCATTTGAGAACACAACAGCAAATGGAAAATAAGGCCCCTTCCATGCTGTCCCAGGATCTGATCTCAGATTATCTGCTTTAAACTGGATGTTATGAGTCCCCACTGCCAGATAACCTAGGATAAACAGATACTCTGGGATCAGATTCTGGGATATAAGAGCAGTGTGGAAGCAGCCTAAGATGAGACAAGGAGGGTGAACATAGGCTTTGAGAGACTGCTAAAAGACTCTATTTGGCTCTAGTTGCAATCCTTCGCACCAAGGCAGCTGGCACATCAAGGCAGACCAATAGCTGTTACAACGTTGCCATTCACTCACCCTTAAATCAAGGCTGAGAGATTATGTTCCAACACTCAAACATTTCCTCACCACCACTTTCCTTCACCCAAACATACACATACACTTCATACTTAAACCTTCAGATATTTTTCTCCTATAACCTTGTGACCATGTATTATTGTTGTTGTTACTGTCACTATGGAAAGCTAAGTGCACAACTTCAGTAAATATGATATTTGTTGTGTTGCCTAAACATTTGCCAAGTACCAGGAATTGTTAGATAATGTTTTATTGGGAAACAGTAAAAACATCCGAGGGAAGCTCCTGAGAAAAAACATTATAATATAGGACATTGTAAGCATTGAACTTTCCTTATGGGAACCATTGGACTTTCTTCTTATATTCTACAAAGTTGTCTTAGCTTTGCGAGTAGATGTTGCATGTTCTGAGTTTACCCCTTGAATTATCCTGCTTTTCCGTTTCCTAAGATGCCTTGAGGTCACTCCAGGTAAAATCTGAGTCTACCAGTTATCTTGACAAAGCATCATTTGAATGTCTGAATATTTTTAAGACACCATGCAGAAAACACGATTTTAATAGCACATCTGTTCCCCACTTCACCTCACTGCATGCACACACTTGCCATGTCGTAACAGGTTGGTATCAGTAAAGAGACAAGGAAATTTCAAATGCATAAACACATCATTATTCGTCTTTAGGTTAGCTTCATAAAAATATTCTAATGTGGAACAACCCTTGTATCCATGGGACCAGTACACACAGTTTCATATATCTACTTTTAAAAAAACATGTTATGTATAGAAATTTCCTAGCTCCTCCAGGGTGACTCTATGGTATGTGTGCACCAGACGTAGTTCATTCAATAGGGTTTGCTATTATCCATGATCCTGGAATGCATCCCCTGCATATATACAGGGGTCATACTGTATTGGATTTTCTTTGTAATTTATTAAAGGAATTAATATCCTATCTTTCTGTCACTATGAGACTCCAAGGTATCTTTTATTTATATGTTTTAACAAAATATAAATAAAACTAACATCTAGCTAAACACCATTAAACATTAAACAGTCAAGTAAAAGAATAACTGGAAATGGTGAAAATACATTCAAAACATATTTTAAAACATATTTAAAATATTTTGAAAATACAGCTCGCTGCATTAAAAACAATCCTGTCCCAACCAGTCAAAGCTGAAAATGTTTAAATAAAAAGGTTATGGCCTGTTGTCCACAGGTGAGTGGCACCCACTGAAAAGCTTCTCTCCTATCCTCACTAGATGAGGCCATGTGGAAGGTGGGACCAAGAGAAAACCCTCCTCTAAAGATCATAAGGACTTGGAAGATCCTTATGATCTTTAGATCATATAGGAAGATACAGCTTTCAGATAGTCTGAATGTAAGCTGTACAGGTCCAATGTTGTTTCTGAGTTGTGCCTGGAGACAAACTGGTAGCCAGGGAAACTGTTTCACCAAGCGACTTATATGGCCAATATATCCAGCGATGTTAGTTATGGGAAGATTTATCTTACACACATCATAAAATACTACTATCTACAGTCACTAAACCCTCAAGGGAGAGTTTTCCAAGTCTATTTCCAAGTACTGCATATTAAAACTTAGCAATATTTTAAATGTGCTACTGGCAAAAGAGGAGGCTGGGCAAATTGTCTATGGAGTTCATATGAATGTCATATGCTCGAAGAGTCTTTCATAGAGAAACCACTTGAGGAAATCACAAAAGGATCCAAACATCTCCATACAACAACATACAATATTGTGGCACTTTGAAGTCTAATAATAAATTTCTTGTTGCATAAGCTTTCATGAATGAGAGACTACTATCAGCCTCATGAAATGATGCCTATCTGAGCCATCTGAAAAAAATAATGATCCTATCCCCAAAAGGTTATGCCGTAATGCATATCTCAGTTTTAGAATGACACCCCACTCCTTTGTTGTTTTGATGCAATTACAATAGATTAACATGGCTACCTTTCTGGAATATACAACAGTGGAAAACTCCCTTTTTAAATGATACTATACCTGTACAGTGATTCAGAATAAGTTAGAATACGAAATAATATATACAGGGTGGAAAGCCACATTTAACCCAAACAATACAGAATCAAATTAAGCTCTAGTATGGATGAGTAGTACTTCTGAATTTACAGACATATAAACCAGATAAACAGGGAACCAGCATGCAGACAGATAAGTTTTTGAGTGTCATCTGGCAAGAGAATAAATCTCTTGCCAGATGACAAGTCTTCCCAACTTTCTACCCTGTCCAAGGGATCCCCTTTGAATACTTGCACACATGCCATTGTTATGTTGCAATATGTGAGGCTGAATTTGCCTGTACATACCTGCTCTTGAATTAAATCCCTACAAACTAAACCATTACAGACAGCTGCCTTTGTCTAATTTTTTCCCTTACTAATGAGTTCCAAAATCTTAAAAAGTGAACAGTTCCAGACAGTACAAGTCAGTAGCTGATATGATTTCATGGGGAGATTGTTTCAAGAAACCCTAAACTCTAGAAAATAAATTGTGTTTTTTAAGAGCAAAGCTAATGAAAATTTTCCTGACATCGTGTTTCTTAAAGTCTTGGATAATAATACTTTCCATTCCAGTGCAAATCATTGTGTTTTATACAGAGTGATTACAAGGTTCCCATCACAGCTTTTAATTAGCACTCAGCACTAGGGCATGTTTGAGTGCCAAGTAAAGTTGACTCACCTCTGCAGAAGTTATTTTGTCAGAGAGAGAAAAGAGACAGAGAATCTAAACCCAAACAGGAAAGCTATGGCAATGGGAGGGAGAGAAGGGTGAGGAGATGTGTTAAGTGCTACCTCCGGGGGTTATTTCTGGATATGAGAATACCAAGTGGAGACAGCAGTGTTGACTCCACTGTGACTGAAATTGGCACCCAATTCTCACCCTCTCCTTGCCTCCAGCCACACTACAACTATGACTAGGTTAAGAAGAGTTTCACATCTGATATCCATGTAGACATTTCAAAGGATTATGTCATGTGTTTTAAAGGTTATTTGGCCCAGCCTTTATTTTTCTAAAAAGAAATCTCTTAACATCAGTTAGGATGGATGGACATACTCCTGCCTCAGCAGCAGCATCCCAAGATCAGCACTATCATGCTAATTTTGGGCTACAACACCGTCTCTCCCAAAATAGGTTCTTATAGGACCTCTGCCTGCATGAGAAAAACATAATGTTTGCGCAGCATCTAACAGTTGCCTACTTGTAAGCTACTCTGAGTCCCCTTTAGAGTGAGACGGCTGGGGTATAAATGCAGTAAATAAATAAATGAATTCATAGGAATGGATTTTCACCCATTATATCTACTCCCTTTAAAATTTTGACATTTTCCAAAACTAATTAATTATAACCAGAGCAGCACCAGGAAGCCTCCTGACTTTCTTCTTCTTCTTGCAAATCCTGGGGTTTGAAGAACTGTGTCAGTGTGGTTCTAGCATATTAAAATGCATGTTAATTTCATGTCTATTTCACTCCAGAGACTCATTGTCCAAGCCTGTCTCAGGAACGAAACTGACATGAATAACGATGATGACATGAAACTGGCATTCATCTAATTATTTTAAAACAACACTGACAGAAGTGTTACAATCCTTGTAGGATGAATTCTAACACTGGAGGCAGGCTCCCAGCTGTGAACTACCAGCCCTGACAACTAAAGTACTACTTGATATATGGCATAATTATCCTGTGGAATTCATGGCCACAGGATGTAGTGACAGTCAATAGTTAAATGCTTTAAATATTCAAAATAGAGAGATAACTTAAGAGATACTAACCATGATAAGGAGAAGCATAACATCCACGTTCCAAGATACTATACTTCTTAGAATCAGGAGCAGGGATGAGTCATAGCTCATTGGTATAGAGCATGCTTTGCATAGAAGATACCAACCTGATTTCTAGTATTTCCAGGCAGGTCTGAAAAGATTGCTTTCTGAAATCTTGCACTATCACTGTCAATCAACATTGACAACACAGAAATAAATGGACCAATTGTTGGGTCCAATGTATGCATTATGACATCATCATGTAAATTTCCCATCTACCTGGCCATCACTAAGAGAAAGCTGCTGGGCCCTGGTAGTTCTCCCCTCCTTTCTTCCCTTTCCCAAACTTCCTTCATTACCATGAATGTAAGCATATTTCTTATGATGAGGGCTCCCGTGGCAGCTAAGACTGAAGCCTAAAAGTTACTTATTTTAGACTCACAACCTTTCCAGAAATGTTGAAGCTACAGGGGTGGAGGACAACATACAATACTAACACTCTTTACTGACTGAATGTCGCTTTGCTACATGTGGAACACAAAATCCATTCGGTTTGGCATAGAATTGACATGCTTGATATGTTAAACATGCCATTTGTTCAGACTATAATTACAATTTGGATTTACTGTTTTATTTATTTCTGTTGTTTTTACAAATCGAGCGACAAGTTCTGGAACTATAAGAAACACAGGAACCATGATCTCATTGGTTTTGCTACTTTGTGGAACAGGGAAAGAAATCACAGCAAGGAACCATCAACATTAATAGAATCAAAATAATTTCTCCACTAATTCTTCATCATGTCAAATAGGCATAATGCACGTATTCCCATAAAAAGAACTGAGAAAAGGAAACCAAGATCAGGAATTGCGATCACTTTTATGGAAACATTCTAGTCTTCCCAAAAAGGTCTGCCTCTTATATAGCTTTAATCAATTATTTTAGGGCATAAATATGTAAACCTCTTGTTGCATTTATCATTCCAAAAGGATCCCCCAGTGGCACAATGGCTAAATCCTTGTGTTGGCAGGACTGAAGACCGACAGGTCAGAGGTTCGAATCCAGGGAGAGTGCAGGTGAGCTCCCTCTGTCAGCCCCAGCTCCCCATGCAGGAACATGAGAGAAGCCTCCCACAAGGTTGGTAAAACATTTTTTAAAATCATCCGGGCATCCCCTGGGCAATGTCCTTGCAGATGGCCAATTCTCTCACACCAGAAGCGACTTGCAGTTTCTCAAGTCACTCCTCACACACACCCCAAAATCATTCCAAAAGAAAATATCCCAAAATCCCCCACCTCAATATCCATGTGGGGGGGGGGGCAGGATAAAAATCCCCTTTTTTCTCTCGGTTTTCACATCTTGTTGAACATTTTGTTACAATCCATTATAATATTCTCGTTTTGCTTCTTTTGTTTTCAGCTCTTTATATTTCTAGCCTTACTGCCATCAACACTCACAGGCCTTTAGTTCCTCACTCAGCCAGTTGTTGCAATTAGACAGAGGAATAATAAAAGTCTCCCACTCTGCTGCTTTGCTGGTTGAAAATAGAATGCTTAGACAACCAAAGACAACATTATGAGAAATGTGTTTTCATTCTGCAGTGTGCTTTAGAAGATAAACGTTCCTAAAATACCCCCAAAGTAGAGACAAATTAGGGGTGCATTGTTCAGTTTGCACAGGTACAACTAAGGAGGATATTTCAGCACAGCTTCCTCAGTTGGGCACTTCAGTTTCTGCCCACAACTGGCATTCTGGCAAATTGCAGCCACAAACTGTCATCTGTATAACTTCGGAATGACTACATCACATATACTCAGCCCCAGTATAGAGTAGAAGGATAGGCAGTTACCTACTGTTTTCCTTGCTCTACATTGCTCTTTTCCTCGCAGCTTAACAAGAGGCCAGTGAAGGCCTGACATAAGCAGTTAGTTTATAAAGCTGCATATCAGAGATTACAGCTTTGGACAGAAATTTATCTTGGCAGAATAATTGAAAAGGCGGGGGGAAGTAGTTTGCTGAGCTCAGAAGGGACGGAGGGACAGGCGTTCCACTCCTAATCCCTTCCGTGCATCACTGATTTTTATTGGGTGAGGGGAATCAGGGAAGCAAAACCTGATTTATTTAAGTGGCACACTGGCAATGCATTAGCTCTGATAGCACCCATCCTGCCTGCAAGCGCTTCAGAAGCTGTAGGCAGCATGAGGGTAGGTAGGATATTCACTGTGCACATGTGTATACACGGTCCAACACTATTCGCAATTCAAGTTAAAAACCGCCCACCTGCACGTTGGAGACCGCACTTCCTGTCTGCCCGACAATGTGTGTTTGTTTTAATAACAGGTTGTCATATTAGGTTCTCAGAGCACAAAAGTGAGGAGAGCAAGGAGGTCCAGCCTCCTCACAATGGGGAGGGCAACTTACAATACCCTTTAAAAGGCACATTCAGAAGCATCTACCAAGCAGGTGAATTGAACTTTTACTGGAGATCCTGGGGAGAAGAGGGAGGAGGAGAAAAAGCTTGATTCATCTGGATCCTGAAGTTTCACTCCCCAAATAAAGGGGTGCAAGGGCCCCTTATCACAGGCTGATTCTGCCCTGCATACAGGGGCAAATTAAACAAGAGTCTGTATAAGTGATTACATTTCCATTCTGCTTTTCTTTTGAGGAGCGTAAAACATAGACAGCTCTGTATTTTCAAAGGCTTTCATGGCCAGAATCACTGGGTTGTTGTAAGCTTTTCAGGCTGTATGGGCATGTTCCAGAAGCAGTCCCTCCTGACATTTCGCCTGCCTTCTATGGCAGGCATCCTCAAAGGTTGCCCGCACAGCCTCTGAGGATGCCTACCATAGATGCAGGTGAAATGTCAGGGGATAATGTTTCTGGAATATGCCCATATAGCCTGAAAAACTTACAACAACCCATAGGCAGCTCTCTTCCTTTCCATTTTTATCTCAAAACAAATAGGTGTGACTAGGACTTGAACCTGGATCTCTTAAAAGCCAATGCAATAGTGTAGCCACTATACTACATTGGCTCTCTTTTTCTGATACCTCTTACAGACTACTGCCTAGCCTACCAAGTGGTACATCCACTCAAACTGGAACTGATTGGGATTTTTTGTAGAGTTCCCTTCTATTCCACAAAAGATGGAACTTGTACTCTCCTGCAAGTTGACAACCCAAGCAGGGCAGGGACAACCAAATGTTGCAATGCAGAGAATAAAGCAATGCTTTCATCTTGGTACAATTCATGCTAAAAGGGGTCAGGTGTCCTACTTCTTTTTACACATTTCCATTGTTCCTTTGGAAGATTTGAACAATTTACTGTTTTGTGCTACATCTCCTAGCGTTACCCATGCCAACATAGGTTACTGCCCATGTTTACTGGATGATCCTGGGACCTGTAGTGCAAAAATTACATTTTAACCATGTCCTTGTCCTTTAGAAGAAGGGATATCTTATTATTTCGATATCCTTGATCTGACTAAAACATTTCTTCGGTCAGCAAGGTATTTATATAGCCCTCACAGCTCAGAATATTGCTGCATAACCCCAAAAACAACCTAAAATGTGTATATTAACTCCAAATTTTGGTAGAAGAATTAACATAAAACAGGTAGGGGAAGAATAACCTCTATGTAGTCTACTTTTTGTTGCAGTGGTCTATTTGTCTAGCAATTTTTTTAAATTTTCAACATTTTATCTGTGCTTGCCAACTCATAAAGTTCCTGTAAATCTCAGTTTCCCTTCACTGAAATGAGAATGGCAGTCTTCCTCTCAAGGGCTCACCATGAAACCACTGGAGGGAAACTGGATACAAATGTAACTGCTAAATATTAATAAACATTTCAATTTTTTGAGTAACAAAACATATTTATCTTCTTTTCCATACTACCATTATCTCCTGTGTTTCAATCCAACACTCTTAACTGTTGCATGACGTTGGCAGTGGGTTCTTCAATTAAATGTTTGAATTCCCCCTTTTGGCTGCAATACCTCAAACTAACCTGCTGCCTCCATTTAGTTTGTCTTCTGCTTGCCAAAGACAATTGCTCTGAAGCACCATTTCAGCAGAGAACCTACAGTCATTGCCTATGCTTTCATTATCCACCCCCACCCCCCATATCCCATGGGAAGCATCAGCACCACTTGTGGCCTCTCCCGTTTCTAGTACCTCAGACCCCACACCACCCTCAACTGCTGTCAAAATCAAAAGCTTTAAAGTGGGAGGAACAAAGGCAGCTAGGAAACGGATCAAATTAAAATTCCCAGCCTCCCACATGGCGCTGACTCCTACACACCTCCCTGCCAGCCATAAGCTCTTCTGACGAGCTGCAACTTGAGAGGCGGTAACAGGAAGGGTGAGCTGTTACCATAGGAAGCACACTTAAGTGCAACATTCACTCTCTCTAACATTTGCTGGCGCTGATGGAAAGCTGAAAAAAGAAACAGTGCAATGCTCCACCCTGCATGGCCTCGACTGCCAACACCTCCTCCAGCCAGCAATCACCTCTCCCCTATGAGTTCTCTAGAGATAGGGGTGTGCTCTTTGTGCACCACTCATGCGTCTATTACTGTTCCCATGCTTGTTCTATAACAGCATCTATAGAATCTTTTAATTGGGAGGAGATGGGTATATGATACGTATTGAGCCTATCTGTTCATTGTGGAATGAATGCGTTGTTGAGCAGTTATAAAAGTGGTATTTATGTAAGTCTGCCCGACACCCCGAGTCTATCATTGTAATACAGAAATATGAAGCCACAGGTTGGCACATCAAGAAGGGATCTCAATGTGTGAAAGTTTATGTTACAATCAATACATTTATTTTTTAAAGTGTCACAAAACACTATTAAACACAGTTTTAAAACAGACTTATGTTATCAGGAATACATGTATTGTTAGTTCCTTTTCTATCTTGGCTTTCCTCCAGTCACTTCAAAGCAGTCCAAATGGCTCACTTCTTACCTGCAAGATAGATCAGGCTGAGAAAGGTAGTAAGAACTATTGCAACTCCCCATGGTACCAGTCTAGCACCTTACCCACTATATTACCACAGCTGATCTGACTTAATGGTACTGAACAAAAGAAAGGGATATACATGCCATTCCATCTATACCCATAAAGAAAAGCAAGGATAGAGATGGTTGGGGCATTGATTTCCAGAATCAACAACCAGTATGGCCAGTGTAATTATGGGAACTCTAGTCCAAAACACTCAGAGAGTCAAGATTCTACTGTACTAAAGATTGAACTCACTTTTTTAAAAATGCCCAACATTCAGTTCTTCACTAAACGACATTCTATGCAATACTTTTGACATGAAATATATATACTAATATAAGAGCCACCAATGGATCCACCCCAACCAAGCACATGGGATGCAGTCTGAGACATGGAAGAATGGTATAATTTTGCAACAGTGCATATGTACTCTTTTATCAAGTGCCATGTTTACATATCAGTGTGAATTTGGCACCAAAGGAGTGGAGATACCATACAAAGTTAAACACCCTCAAGCAGTGGGCAAGACATCTATTGTGTTTGTTGGTGGATTAAACTCAACTATTTGCTGTCTAGCTGGGCAGGCATAAAAGGTCCTGCCTTTCAGCACCACACAAACCCATGGGCCAGCATGTATCAAACACAAACATGTCTGGTCAACTACCTGAAAACCTGTCCGAGCTTCCTGAACCTTCCCCACTAGTTGTGTGATAGCTGCATAGTTCAGAATATGGAGGAAGCTGCCCCTAAACAGACACAGCCCATCCCAATACACTGATCTCCTGGATCCCTGCCCAGACTCCCTGTCTGCATTTCTACAGCTTGCCCTTAACCTTAGAAACTTAAATGTTACCTGATCGGAGAAGTCAGTCAGTACCACAAACAACAGATTAACTCATCAGTTAGTTTTTGTCATAGCCTGAGCCTTAATTCACTTCCCACATGAGGCCATGCCAAGCAAAACTAAACTCTTCCCTTTAAATGGCATACTTCCATTGTAGGAGGAGGAAAAGAAACATGAACACATAATTTCTTCTTAGGTTCCTTACAGATCATGTAGGGCTCTGTTATCAAGCAGCTCTGCATTTTCGTACAATTATTGTTCCTTGCACAAGAAAATCATGACTGCTGTGCCCAAATAATAAGAAGACAGGAAAGCTTAGAGAAGACAATTATGCTGGGGAGAATGGAAGGAAAAGGGAAGAGGGGCCGAGCAAGGGCAAGATGGATGGATGGTATCCTTGATGCGACTGGCTTGACCTTGAAGGAGCTGGGGGTGGCAACGGCTGACAAGGAGCCACGAAGAGTCAGAAGCGACTGAACGAATAAACAACAACATGTCCAAAGAGGGAGCAAAAGGGGGCAGCTACAATTCAAAGCTAGCTACTTGGGAAAGATAAAATATAAATGACAAGAAACTCAGCAGCAGAAGTACAAAAATCAAAACTTTGAATAGTTCTATGGGCTTTGGAAATCTCCAGAACAGAGCCCACCATGTTTCCCATTGGATGGGGAAACAGACATATAATTTTTGCAAGGTCAGATTTGTTGGATGCCTCAGAATTAATAGCCCTGTTCAGATTATATTTCCCTGGTTTCAGTCTAGCTGGGAAAAGGAACATATCCACCCCCACCCCCACCCCATTGCCTATGATGTAGGAGAGATTGAGTCAAAGGGGGGGGGGAACATGACCAAGGAAGAAGTGGTGTTTTTCTTGGACTCCTACCATCTTTAGGAAACACATACATATGAGAGAAAAAAAGAAATACAATAGGCCAAGACGTTTCATAATAATAAAGAAAGCTATTTTGGAATATTTTCCATGTAATTTCCCCCCCACAGCAAATCTTCAAGGCCAAAGGGAGGTGAGATTTTTAAAAAGAAGCTTTCAAGTATCTGAATGTCTGCAGCAGAAAGAAACAAAGTGTTTTTTCAGCAGACAAATGCAAATCTGCCTTCTGTTCGCTGATCATAGATTTAAACAATCTTACATCAAGGGGAAATTAACTGATCTTCAACAAGTTTCTTCTGCTCACAAATTCATTCCCCTCATTCCAAAGGAAAAAACGAGACTATAGTTAGGCTAATGCCCCCTACCTTCTTACTGGAAATGACATCAGGTGTAGACAGAAAAAACTGACTGGCGGATAATTATTCCAAAAGAATCGTTAGTATTTTTAGTAGTTATCCCAAGATATCTTTTCTTTGGAGACTATTCTATAAATTTGACAGGATTGGGGGGGGGGGAGTTGGGGGGAAGCCACTTGAAAGGTTGTTAGGGGAAACTTTTCCATCTAAGGCATTGGTATGTCTTTTGAAGCATCTGCAATAAATCATCCAAAGCCTCACTCTCTCTAGTCTTTAGCATTGCTGGGTTTAAAAGATTAATAGGGGACAGCAGGGGAAAACGATTGCAAATGAGCATGTAAAGTCAGGTTGAGGGGTAAACTCGATGAACTAAAAAGTTTGAGATGGACTAAACATCCATTCCATTCCAGAGCTTGGGAAAGTCTGGGGCTTTGGGGACTACAATGTCCAGAGCCCCGAAGTGGCACAACTAAGGGTGCCAAGCACTTCAATTTTCCAAGATCTCCTCCATTCTCTCAAGTCTGCTGCCAGTTCTGGCTAAGTCTTATTCAAAACATCTACTGCGCAGGTAACATGAGCTTAAGGAATGGGGGAGAAAGGAACTCGGCGGATATGCTGGAGTCATGGGTTCCATTCCCACACATATTAGCCAAGACGAAGAAAAGGCTGCACAATTTAAACATACCACTTCTCTCCCCTGCCACCACATACTTTTTTCCTGTCTTTTTAGATTCTGAAGTAGGGAAACTTCCATACCTGACTGTGGGCCCGTCCACACACCCCTATATCTCAGGATAACAAGGGCCGAAAATCCCACAATATCTGCTTTGAACTGGGATATCTGAGCCCACAGGTCATATATTCCAGTTCAAAACAGATGTGGAATTTTATTCAGCTGTGTGGAAGAGGCCTATGTTTGCATAACAGATTATTTCTGAGGTTTTCTGAAGGCTACTGTAGTCTGAACAAATGCCTGAAACTCCTGAATGATATAATGGAATACAAGAAATAGGATATGGACAAACAAATGTATTCACGCAAATAACACAAGCTGATACTCGGCATTCAGCTGTGGAAATCAGTAAGCACTGCTGCTGGCTCTGGGGTTCTAACCATTTCATCTCCCTCCTTTATTTTCTCTATCTGCAGAAAATATAATGCCACTAATTCCTTATCTGCAGAATATATAATGTCACTAAGTATTTCACAAAAGCCTATCAAAAAAACCTGAGTGGGGTAGGCAAGCCACTTGTCAAATGTCACATGCCTCACTTAAGGTCTAAAAAGTGTTGGCATGGTACAGTTTGTCAAGTGATGCAGCCTGCCTTCTCCTCTGCACAGCAAATATTGCACTATGTTGAGAGAATGGCAGGACAACATTGAGAAGATCCCAACTCACTCACCAACTGGTTTTGGTGTTCCTCTGCTATCAGAACTCTAGAAACCAAATGGGAAGTTCATCAGAGAGGGAAACGACATGCTATCACACTCAGAAGCCTACCATCGAAGTTTTACATCCACAGTGGATGTTCACATTATATGAATGCCTAGAAGCTAGATAAATATCAGGAGTTGAGCATAAGCAGCAGGCGCACATTCTGAAGAGATCATTTCTTTGAGAAACACAGTTTTTAATCCTTGCTGACATTTTACTCATCTGGCAATGAGGATATTAAATTATTGAAATACTCCCACAGCAGAGAAAAAGCTGACATTTGGTTCACACGAACAATTTTTGGGCACCATGCTAACCCAAAATTCAGGATGATGAAAACAAGGATATCAGAACTGAAAATCTAGGTTTCGCCCTCTAGCATGGATGAAATGTGTGATTTTTGTTCACTGTCATCTGTTATATTATTTATTTCCTAAATTATACTTAATATTAAATATGGCGTGTTTAGGCATGAATAATCTGTCCGTGCGCCAGTGATGAAGCGAAGCCAGGTCTGAACTTAGAAAGTTCTTTTATTCCTTAAGTGATCAAAGTAAAGCATTTCTCACATAGAGCAATACAGCAGCCGGCATCTCACAGAGGAATCAGCATGGTGACTGACTCAAAAAGCTCAGCGTCTCCCTTATCAGTATGTTTACACAGCTGAAGGTCAAAACAGTGCTGGACACCACTTGTGCTGTTTTAACCCTATACATGCCTGGTTACACAACACAGCATCTTCTACAATGGTTGAATTGCTGAAACATTTGAAAATCACACCCTGACAATCCCCCTTTTGAATTTCAAATATTTCTGTCTATTCACAAATACTATCAATCCTAAACATACTCATTCTACATGTGGACATCCATCACCATATAAAGCATTCCTAAGCAAATATTAAATCTTTACACATTAATCACACACATATGAAAAACCTTAGGTACATAGCAACACATGTATTCCTCAAGCACTTAGGAATCTTCCTTTTTCTCTCGAATTAATGCTCTGTTAACTATCCCTTTATTTCTCTGTGCCAAACAAGGAATCACAAGAGCCTTTCGTTCTACTCCTCCTGCAATGACTGTTTCTACTATTACTTCTTCTTCTTCTGGCTCCTGTTTCACTCTCTTAATCACTTCTTTCTCCTTTGGTGTGATGGATTCTTGTTTGTCCTGTTTTATTCTCCTAATCACCTCCTTTTGTTTTGGTGTGGTGGATTCTGGTTTATCTTGTTTTATTCTTCTAATCACTTCCTTTTGTTTTGGCCTTGCGCCTTCTTGTCCATACTGTTTATTGGGAGTTCTAGTTTCCCCTTTCACCACCTTTTCTTGTTGACTAACAGTACTGGATGCCCCCTCATCCCTTTCAGTTACATTTTCTCTAACTTTTGGAAACACAGACAATTCTCCAAAGTTAAGGTGCAAACGCTTCCAATCTTTAGGTTTTTCAAAATATGCCAATCTTGAAAATCTAATTGTGTGTGGTGTTTCTAGAAACCGGTAACCTCCTCTCTGATACCCCAGTAGTATCAAACGCCTAAACTTGGACTCATTTTTCTTTCTCTTTTGTGGGTATCAGAATGTTGGCAAATTGCCCTATGATGCCCATATATCGGTAACCAGGCATCCTGCCATACATCTTACAGAATGGTACATCATCAAGACCAACATCCCACAACCTATTTACAATGTAGTTACACGTAGACAAAACTTCGTCCCAAAGCTTGTCACCCAATTGACCATCTTTTAAGACACAAGCTTCCATTTTTTGAAGTATTCTCATTCGTGTCTGTGCAATGCCCTCTTCTCCCTTGAGTTCTTCAGTCCTCACAAATTCTATATCTCTTGAACTTAGAAGTTGTTCCACTTCTGAGGTACATGCTTCTACCCCTTCATCTACAAACAATGTGCTTATTTTCTTTTGATATACCCCCTCAACCATGTCTAACCATCTCGTGGTCTTGTCCACTATTTCTGGTACATCTTTCAAAAAATAAATGAACCCATACCTGGTAAATCGATCAACAAAAATCAAAGAATATTTGGAACTGCCCCATGATTTGAAGTTTATATCAAACAAACTATAGTTAGGTGAACCATAGATTTAGACAACACAACTGTTGCAATTAGGATCAAAAGACATTCAAGCCCTCAAATTTATCTTTGTCTCTGCACTGGAGGAAAATAGTGGAGCAGAAGTATATAAGCTCAAGAGATGCCTTGTTTCAGTCTCACTATGTGGCAAAATGATTTCGCACAACATCTGTAAGAAACCACAGAATACAGTATCATCTGGACTGGAGAGTTAAATCTCCCATTTCTTTGTAAAGTTAAAGGAAAATACTAAAAGACATTGCCTGTAAACAGGAAATATTTTATTAAAGGCAAAAGTCTCATTAAACCATTCACCCTCAAGTCATTACAGAACTGTAAGAGAGGGAAAGCAGGGCCACATTTGCTGGTCATTACCTCTCTTGTCATGTTCCTGTTGTCCAGTTCTTCCATGAAAGGAACATGGCTAACTTGTGTGGACCTTCTAAATAATTTACAATCATACAAAATTAAAATTCTAAATCAGGTTGAGAGGCAAGAAAGATTGGAAGTTATCTCCCAATGAACTACCTGCCCCTCCAGAACATGAAACTCGGCAGGGGCAACAAAAAACAGTGTGAAAAAAATGAGATTGGGCCAATAAGCAAACAGAAGAGGGAGGGGAATTGGGTGTCACAGTAGTCCTAAAAAGTTCATTAGGACTTGCATTGTATTGTAGAAACCAAAAACCCAATATAACAAATTAGGTATTAATCATGCACGTGGATGACAACATAGAAAATGTGCTGCTCAGTGACCCAATGTAACAAATTAGGTATTTAAAACGCACACGGATGACAACATAGAAAACATGATTGCTCAGTGACATTATCTGAATTTTCCATAAAAAGTGAAGGAACAACAGATGGCAATTATACAGAAAGGGGCTTGTGGGGAAGCAATCAGAGTCAATCTCGCAGCACCAGCATCTGTTTCAAGAAGCTGAGACAAAGATAGGGACATACAGAAGTTGGTGCTCACTGAATTTCATCCCACAGTTGTTAACAGCACCATAAGTGTTTGTCTGTACAGTCACCATTATTGTCTATAGGAACAGCAAACAACAGAAACTTATAGGAGAATAAAGTTGGTATATCCTAAATTTAATCTAAACAGGGTATGTGGGATTTGTGGTTGGATCTCCTAGACACACCATTATAGATAGCATTATGGTTCCACTTTAACTGCCATAGCTTCATCCAATGGGAACCCATGCCTTGTACTTTGTTGAGGCACTAGAGCTCTCACTGACAATTCTAAATACTTTTGCTATGTTCTCATCTTATAATAAAACAACTCCTTTTTAAAGTACAAAGCATAATTTTCATGAACTATTCTATACAATCAAAGGTTTGCTATAATCTGTAAAGCACTGGCTCATTTTCTTATGATTTTTAATATATGATCTATTATCCATTATATGGTTGCAATTATGATCCCTGGTGCCTCTTTCTTTCCTGAACCCAGTTTGGGACATCTGTAATTTCTCACTCCATATATGGTAAAAGGCTTTGCTAAAGAATATTGAGAATGACAATGTTTGCAAGGGAAAGTAATGCAAAACACCAGTGCTTTGCTATGCTATGCTGCCACTAGCTCTGAGAGAGCGTCCAATAGTGCAGTCTTTTTCAACCAGTGCGCCTAGGCACACTCCTGTGCCTTTGCAGAGCTCCAGCTGTGCCTCCAGAAAAGCTTTTTGCCCCCCTTCCTTTCCCCCCTCCTTTTGCTGCCGCTATTATTTTGTCCTCCTCCATGGGAGAAAAAAAATCTTCTCTTACCACGTTGGTATTAGGCTCTGTCCGCAAACGCTCCCTGCTGCGAGGGAAAAGCATTATGCAGCATGCAAAGGAGCAGAGGAGCCCAATGGGTGGCTCCAAAATGACGCCGCGTCATTTTGGAACCGCCCACTGGGCTCCTCTCCCCAAACAGACCGGCAGCATGCAAAGGGAGCAGAGCAGCTCCAAAAATGACACCAATTTTGGAGCGGCTCCAAAATGACGCCGTGTCATTTTGGAGTCGCCCACTTGTTGTGGATAACTTTTGGAACCACCCACTTGCGCTCTTCTCCTCCTTCGCATGCTGCCCTCTGTTTGTGGATAACTCCTATATATTGAACTTCTATATATTGCAGATTATCCAGTACAGAGCCTAATCCAACGCGGTAAAGGAAGAATTTTCCTTTTTCTCCCATGGAGGTGCCAACATCATGTGGGGTGCCAAACTGTACTCCGTGTGATACATTAACTTTATAAAACTTTTGTAATTGTGCATATTGCTAGTTTCACTATATTATTATTATTTTGACCACTCTTTGTCCCCTGCACATGCAGCCTGTTGTGAGAAAGAGGTGCCGAAACATTTTGTGTCATTTTGGTTGGTGGTGTGCCCCAGGATTTTGTAAATGTAAAAAATGTGCCTCGGCTCAAAAAAGGTTGGGAAACACTGCAATAGTGGCACAATCCACTACTGCTGCTTCCTGGGAGATGTTTGATACATTTAGTCTGACTCCTGAACAAAACCTGACAAGGGAGACTCTTGTCCTTATATTGATGCAGTACTGCTGCATCAACATAATTTCTTGCAATTCTGAGGAAAGGTAGTGCCGTTGATGAGGTCTGGTGTTTTATCTTCTCTTTAAAATGGTTGCAGTGGGTTCTATTAGTTTATCAAACCAGACACACTGGCTACAATGGGTGGGGGTGAACCCCTTTGTCCCCTTGCCCTCAGTCTCCCACTCCACTCAGTAAAAGTGCAGGTGTTTGAGTATTTCAAATCTTTCAAACAGCAGGGTATTAAACCTACTCAATCCTACTCATCTTGTGATAAATCTGATATGATAAAAAAAATGGAGATATCTTATGATGGATCTCAAATTCTACAATAATCTAGCTCCAAAATGCCTCCCTCAATTTTTCCTAACCTAGTGCCCTCCATGTTTTTTGGATCGCAGCTCTCATTATCATAGACCCAGTATGAATAAGGGGCAGCATAAGTTGTGGTCCAACACCAAGAGGCATAAATGTGGGGGGATTCTAGTTTATTTTAATCAACAGCAATTGTCCCAACTATCAGATTGTGATCACTTTCTAGATCATTTTCAACTGATGTTGTTGGGGATTAAACTCTGTAAAATGAGGAACATATTTCACCAAGGAGCTACTTGTGGCTCCTCCCAACAGCCCTCTGGGAGAAGCCTCATGGTTCTTATCCTGATCCCAGAGGAACAGTATGATGCATTCAATATTTCCATCGTCTTGGAGTGAGACTAATAATACTGTCAAATGCCACATAAACTCTTTCTTACACACACACACACACACACACACACACACACACACCCTCACTGAAGGCAGAACATATGGAGCTCAGCAGGCTGAGTAAACCTAGCCGTTTTACTGCTGGCGGAAAGTTGAAGTGAGCCTCAGGGACTTCACATGCTTTGGAAAGCTGAGCTGAGGGCCTGCCAAGCTGTGAGCCAGCAGGAACCTCCCCCGTTTCGCCCAGCCCGAAAGCAAAACCAAAGGAAAGTCCCATTGCTGGCTGTTCAGCTCCCCTGCCCTTGGCCCACCTTCCATGGAGCTTGTTTCCCAATCATGCAGAGTTAAACTAAAACAACAAAAATCTGCTTTTCCAAGGGGCTGGCTGTGTTCAAACAGTTGTGACTGCCTTGTAAGGAACAGTTTGGCTGCTTTTCTTCCATTCATTATAGCAAACCATTGATTTGGCCTGACACACTAAATGAGTCCTGTGCAAATAGAGTTTCTAAGGAAATCACCAAGTATGGTTGAAAGGGTGACAGGTTACGACTGAGCTTCCAGTGAGAAAACTATTCAAATTTTGACTCCATACTCAACACAACTGGAGTCTCTAGGCCATGGACACAAACCATTTCTCTCTAAAGAGGAACACATTCCCTTGGGTGTACTCTCTAGAGTTTTGCAAAATGTTTTACAAGAGCTTCCAGAATCTCACAGGTGGCATGGATGCTGGCCAAATAGGGTGAGGAATTCTGAGTGCTGAAGTCCAAAAAAGGCATTTTTCTCAGCTCTGGTAATTGGCATGCTGGCAGTGGGTGAAGAGATGTGAAGGCCCAGAAAAAATACAGGGAAATGCTCATGGGGGTTATGAACAAGCATGGTGTGGTGCTTTGCACATTGGACTAGGACTCTGGGGTACTAGGGTTCAAATTCTCACTCGGTCATGGAAACCTACTGGTTGACCTTGGACAACTCATACTCTTATAGCCCCTGGGGAAGGCAATGGCAAACCTCCTCCCAACTGTGCCATCAAGGGTTTGCCTTTGGATTGCCATACATCTGAAACAACCCAAAAGGACACAGCAACAGTATAAGGAAGGGGATGCTCTTTACACAAAAGAGATCTTCAATCTTTCCAGTGGAGCTGGATTTTCCAATGGAAAAATTAAAAACTGAATGAATGCAGAGGGAAAAGTTCCAATGAAATGTTTTCGCTTTGAGAATTTATCAAATGCTTTCTAAAAATAAGGTATTAGCCACTCCAAAAAGTCAGGAACTATGTACTATGAAGATCTTTATTTTCAACAAAGAGGCTTTTTTTGTATGAGGTTTGAACAAATAGTACAAACAGATCATCAGTAAATTGTGATGAAAATCAGCCTGTGACACATACTGGGATTTGTAACTAAATGTTGTTCACCCTTGCCCGCAGTGGCACAATGGGTTAAACCCTTGTGCTGGCAGGACTGCTGACCAATGGGTCAGTGGTTCAAATCTGTGGATAGTGGGTTGAACTCCCTCTGCCAGCTCTAGATCTTCATGTGGGGACATAAGAGAAGCCTCCCACAAGGATAGTAAAACATCAAATATCTGGGCGTCCTCTGGGCAACATCCTTGCACACAGCCAATTCTCTCACACCAGAAGTCACTTGCTGTTTCTCAAGTAGTACCTGACACAAAACAAAACCCTTGCTTTACACAATTCTCAACCCAGTGTGCAATTCAGAGATAATAATGCCAACCTTTCTTACAGGATCATTGCAAGAATTGCTGAAACAACAGAGAGATTCTTGCATACAAGAACTATGAAAACCATACATTATTTAATTATGTTTTATATTGAGGAAGGATGCCCACATTTTAATGTAACCCATGTAACTGGAAACATATAATTTTAACATTTTTATAACAAACCCATTGATCCCATAAATCTATTACGAAGTGGAAATTATAAAGGCTGTTAAGTCAACAATTCTCTCTCTCTTTTTCCCTTGTTCATGTTAAATCCATGTCATCAGATGTGACCATGTGTCATTATTCAAACAATACAACGAAGCGGTTCACATATGAGAGTTCAAAGAGAGACCACAATGCCTAAAGATGGGAAAGAGATGCGTAAGGCATAGACTAGAGAAATTAGAAATAGTTCGGTCACATTTCACGATCCATTTAACAAAAAGCTAAAGCCAATTCACTTGGCAAGAACTTGTAATCTTTCAACCATCTAGCATCCCTGAAGGAGCATATAAAACTGCTGGCATTGGCGAGACCTGTATGCCTGAAAAGACTTCAACATACATCTTTTTATTATTCTGCTACACACTTCTATAGAATGGGTGCAGGCATTCAATTATTCAGGTGGAGAGGCCAGGCTGTCATGGTTGAATCACAGGATGTCTGCTTTCCTGGTCTGTCAGAAAAAGGTCTTCCATCTGCACAGAAGTGCAAAGCCAGGAAAATACACATGACCCTTCCAAACCTAGCAACACTCTCTGCCCAGACACGATTAGAGACCACATGGGTATCAGGAACACATAAAAGCTGACTCATCTCTGCCGCATTGTCTAAAACAACAAACATGATGAAGAGTGGATTATGTTTTTCACAATATTATAGGAATAAAACATCAGTTTGCAACAGCAGAAGTCATACAAACAAGGCACAGTTTGGTCACCTCTCTCCAAAAGGTATCTTTTTGATGTTAAGCTAAGGACAAAGAAATTCAGGGATAGCCATGCAATCTAATCTTCTAAGAATTAAGTGTATCTCTCTGGTTAAGAACACATAAGACTATTGTGTACCAACCCAAGCAGCCTACTCATGTCCCTCTGGAAATGTCACCAATAATTTTCTTTTTCAATAATCTATTCCAATCTTGCTTGAAATCAAGCATGGCTTTAGGACAGACTTCTTGAAAGACAGTTAAAGCAGGCTGATCATGGTGTTCTCTCGGATGGATTGTAATAATAGGGAACATTGTTCACCGAACTTCTTTTGATGCTTTTGGTCAATGAAAAGAAGTACAAATTTTCAGGAAAAAGAGGTATATTAACAACTAGAAGTCTGCCATAGGTGGATGTAGAGAAAAAAAAATAGACTTTTCAAATTGTCAATTCTCCCATCTCCAAAAGCCAAAAGAGACTGTTTCCAATCATACAGCCCCATAAGATGCCAAATAGAAACAATCTGTTATTGGTTCTCCCTCAACTCCAACTTAACAGTGGCAAAGCTATCTGAAGTGTTTCCTAAAGTGTATCCATCCTATATGGTATTTTCGAGAATGTTGACCTTAAGTATCATTGCCTCAACTGCTTTCTTCCTCTCCCCCCTCCCTCTTATTTTCCTTCTGCATTGTATCTTTTAGAACCCTGCTATTCAGAGCACTGCATGGACTTGTGATGGTCCCTGAGAAATCAGCTGCTAGCTACTGGTCAGTTTCCGGAAAGAATTAATTGTAGCCAACAAGCACAAATATGATTCCAACAAGTGTCAAGCCCCTTCAAATATGTAATCATAAAAAAACATAGACATCACTCTCTTTGCCTTATGATCATCATCAGTAAAAGAGTGAGTGCCTGTTGACTCATGATGACCCCATGAATTTGATAGGCTTTCCTTAGGCAAGAAATATTTAGAGGTGGTTTTGTCAGTTCCATCCTGACCTTGTTTAGCTAGAAAGATCAGATAAGATATTGTGCCTTTGGGGTATGAAGGCCACAAAATAAACTTTTATTGCTTGTTTTGTTTTTTGTTTTGTTTTCTGGACAGAACAAAATTTGCTGAAATCTAAATATTTACATTCAGAATACTGTTTCCAAGTCCAGTGCTCAGCAATCTTTCCTGGGAGGGGTGGGGGGTTGAACACTTCTTTACTTCCTGTTAGACCACAAAATGGGAATCTTGTCAAACTCAAAGCTATCTCCTCTGTTGGATGGCTTATCACAAGACAGACTGCTGCAGGCAGGCTCCACTCACTAGCAAAGGGATTTCCCCCAGCTCAACAGATGGAAGTCTTCTCTGCAGGGATATGACATCAGCACATTTTGATTCACAAGGGATGGGACTGTTTGGGAGAAAGACTTCTCTCCTTTTGGAGCCGGAGATCAAGGATCTACCCTGAGCAGCATAATTCAGCTCACTAACAAAAGTAGATAGATACCTAACATCCAAGAACAGCTAGTTATCAGAAGTGAATTAGGGAAAAGGTGTTTGTGTGTGTGTGTGTGGGGGGGGGGGGGGTAATATTAAACTGCATGGGGATACAATTGCTCTTCCAAATTTGTGGGTTTGACTTTTGCAGAGTAATTTACAGATTTTATTAAAATATTCTTTGTAGGAAGTGCAAAATTAGTGTGACTCTGCGGCCATTTTTTGCTGGACACGGACTATATAATCAAACTGGACAGCTTAGAGATTCATATAAAGGTGTTCTCTCAGGTAAAAAAAGAGACAGTATTTTAAAAAGCAATTACAGTTTTCATATCAAAGTGGCCTTGTACCCTTAAACCCAGGAATTGTAGAAGACTGAGTGTACTGACAGCCTAAGTAGAAAAACAGCTTTCCCCAGCAAGGATGTGGTCTTCTTCCATCATGGGAGGATTAATAAGAGTCAAGCAAGTCCTTCTCTGGATGGCTGATGTTGCCAGGGAAAAACTGAATCAATGTAGACAGGAATAAGGCCCGCGCGTTCTTAATTGTGCCACTGCTTCAATTGTCTACTGTTTTATTGTGATGCTCTGCTTTTAACTGTTTTATCGTTTTGTATTTTATTGTGCCTTCGGCTCTTGTAAGCCGCCGCGAGCCTCCGGGAGTCGGCGGCATAGAAACCCGAATAAATAAATAAATAAATAAAATATGACCTTAGTAACTCCCTCCTCATCTCAAAGGGCTAAAATAGTTTTTCTCAACATGCTGCCTCCCAATGTGTTGAACTATAACTTCCACCACCCCATTCAACACTGACTTGTGGTGATGAAAGCTGTAGTCTAACACATGGGGACTCACGTTGCATTGAACAAGAATAAACTTGAGGGTGTGCACTGCTTGGGCTGTCTATATTTAATTTCATCTTCCAATGTTAGTAATGAATGTCAAAATGCTACGCTGCAAAATTAAAATAGAATAATGACTGCAGTCAGTAAAAGATGGGTAATACATATAAATTAAAACATGTTGTTGTGCATTTATCACCCCACTTGGGCATTAAAATATGATGTACCTTTTCTATGTCTGTCCAGGGCAGAAAATATGCCAAGTAGTATACTGCAAAGGACACGTCTCAATTAGAACTAAACATGGCTTAAAGTGGCAATGTGGACTAGTCATGACATAGTGTCATGATGCACGGACTTGATCACACACACAGAAACAGACTGAAGGCTAACTACTTTATTGAATATAGAGAAACAGTTCAAAAGGAATATTGTCCATAAAAATAGCAAAAGCAATCCAAAGGCTGTAAGCAATCAATTGTCCAAAAGCAGCTTGGTGAATAATCCAAAAGGCTTGGCAAAGCTCTGCACAGCAATGCGGATTCAGAAACAAAGCAAGGTACAAGATGCAAGGTAAGACTTGGTGGCCACTAGCCAACTTAGCTCCGTGGACCAACTTCGCTACACGTCTACTCAGAAGAGAGTAGTATAGAGAAGAGTTGTATTACCTCTCTACAAATCGATGGTAAGGCCACATTTGGAGTACTGTGTACAATTCTGGTCTCCGCACCTTAAGAAGGATATAACGGAACTGGAAAAGGTACAGAAAAGGGCAACAAGAATGATCCAAGGGATGGAGCGGCTCCCTTATGAAACCAGGTTGCAACGCCTTGGTCTTTTCAGCCTTGAAAGACGGCGTTTAAGAGGTGACTTGATCAAAGTGTATAAAATCATGCATGGGATAGAAAAGGTGAATAAAGAAAAAATATTTTCTTTGTCACAAAACATTAGGACTAGAGGGCACTCCCTGAAGCTCCAAGGTAGGAAAATTAGGACTAATAAAGGGAAATATTTCTTCACCCAGAGGGTCATTGGGTTATGGAACTCACTTCCAGAAGAGGTTGTGACAGCTGTCAGCCTGAACAACTTCAAGGCAGGATTAGACAGATTCATGGATACCAAGTGTATCGGTAGTTACTGAAAAGGACATTCAAGTGCCACCTCGGAGTTGGTTGAGGTAGGCAGGATTTCCCTGGGTACTGGTTGTGGGGGGTCAGGAGCAGGTCAGGGTTTTGCCCTCCCTTCTGCTCGAGATCCCCGTGTACAACTGGTGGGCCACTGTGTGATACAGAATGCTGGACTAGATGGGCTGAGGTCCGATTCAGCATGGCTCTTCTTATGTTCTTATGTACGTGGCCGAAGCACTGGGGACTCGTTCCCACGGATCCTATACTTAATCTTTCGGCCGAGGTCCCCGACGCTCTAGGCTTCGTCGTCTCCAATCTCTGCTGACGGACCTCGGCCTGTCTAGGCTGTGGTACCATCCCCTTCTGCTGGACTCGATGCTTCGTCTCCTATCAAAGGTTCGGCCTTGTCTCCCAGCACCTGGGTCTCTATCTCCATGAGAGCTCTCCTCCCTAGAATCTTCCCAGCCGCTCTCTTCCATGTTTTCACTCACAGGATCCTGTGAGCCTCTCCCACCCGGCCGTTCATAAGTTTCGCTATCACTGCTTTCCATTTGCACCTGGTTATCTATGTCTTCATAAGGTGAATAATCCAAAAGGGTCAGGCCAACCTTCATCCCAAGCCAAGCTTTCAGTGGGAGAAAGAGGCCCAGTGATGGGAAACTCTCCTTCAGGTAACCCTTCCAAATCCTCTTCAGAATCTATCTCTGCTGGTGCAGGCCCTAATGCTAATGGAACCCCTGGTCCTGTTCCCTGGCCCCCAGGCACAAACGAGAACTGCTGTGCTACACATAGTAGTGAAACTTGGTAGTGGCCTATTGAAACTGAGGAGCGAATAACTGATAAAATTGAGCCTCCTACTATCTGTGTTCATTGGCCATATTAACTGGAGCTGATGGGAGTTGGAGTCCAATAACATCCGAAGAGCAATGAGTTCCATATCCCCCTAAATTCTAATAACAATTGATCCTGTTGTTTTTATTATTCTATCACCCCCTCCAGCAGATGCCCTTGCTCTTTTAGGAATGGGACCCATGCTATTTTAGGACTGGGACTGAGAAAACATTCCCACACCAATTGTGATAGGCAACAAAACAAGACCACTGTGTAAATATTTGAGCAAAACATGAAGATGCTGAGAAAAACGTGACTCCACAGTGTCTGACTTAATATTGTCAGTCCTTTCAGACTTTGTATAAAGCATCTCTCAGTGGTAGATTTGCCTACACACAGTTCATGCAAAATGAAAGAGTGTTAGGATATATCAATTTTTCTTAACTTGAATTATTCAATTTCATTTTAGTTACTCCCCTATTTATAGTTCATCTCCAGCATCAACACTATCACACAGTTGGGTTATTGTAGGTTTTTCGGGCTATATGGTCATGTTCTAGAAGCATTCCCTCCTGACATTTCGCCTGCATCTATGGCAGGCATCCTCAGAGGTTGTGAGATCCTCACAACCTCTGAGGATGCCTGCCATAGATGCAGGCGAAACATCAGGCGAGAATGCTTCTAGAACATGGGCATATAGCCTGAAAACCTACAACAACACAGTGATTCCAGCCATGGAAGCCTTAGACAATACATCATCACAGTGTTATTTACAAGCAGGAAAAAGATACAAAAAACAAACTACTGAATAATACAGCACACAAAAAGGAACAAAAAATTGTGCTTTCCCGTGCTGCCTACCCAATGCACAAATGCAGCTTCTTTCCCAGTAGTTGGTTCTCTCCTATTTTCATGTTTTTTTATCTTTCTTCTTCAAAGGCTTTTTATCTTTTCTTCTCCATCACTGTCATGCTAACAGGTCTAGCTCGCCAATTTGGCAAGATACACTTATACTCACAAGAAGAAGAAATCGAGACTTTCAGGCACAGAACTAGAGTTTTACCTGTCTCTTAACAAATATCCACAAGAGTCTATATCCTTTGTCATACAAATCCAAAAGAGTGTGACAACCAAAGCATATTTCTGTATAGAAGAAATCTGCAGGTATGTTCATATTTGCATTCACATACAGATATATACCATGTACCATTTTTATACATTCCTACATGAGCATTTAGAGGAGGAAGGAGTAGTCCCAAAATTGGAAACAGTACTTTAGATAGAGACATATTAAGGGGCTTTCTGAGCTGAAGCACTCCAGCTGTGCTCTGTTGACCCAAAAAGGCCTGCAGCAATATTCCCCTAATTTTGATGCCAAAATAAAGCCTGGTAATTCATCCAAATATTTGGGACTTGTGAGCTCATGGCTTGCTCTTTTTGTGTCAGTTGGCTAGTGAGTTGCTACATACTTCTGAAGTGCTTGAATGATTTCATATAGTTTTAAGGTGATTTTATTGATTGGATTTTATCTTGAGGTCTGCCAGTAAAGATCAGGGTAAATACTAAAAAGAAATAAACTTGATTTTGGTTCTCTTGCGTAGGGAGGAACGGAACTATATGGAGAGACACAACGCTCAATTCTGCACCAAACACCACTTTTCATAATATGGTTGTAGAAGACCACAGCATACCTTGGTCTAGTCACACAGAAATTAATTTCCAGTATATTACATAGTTCACATAATTAGTACTCATGGATGTTTGCGTGTCAGCTAACCTCCCCACTTCCAATATGTTTTTCTTTACTGTGAATTCTGCACTCAAACTTATTATTTTATTCCCAGCCAACATCCTGTTAATAAATTTGTCCTGTG
The DNA here is from genome assembly GCA_030556195.1 of Anolis apletophallus. Classification (NCBI taxonomy): domain Eukaryota; kingdom Metazoa; phylum Chordata; class Lepidosauria; order Squamata; family Anolidae; genus Anolis; species Anolis apletophallus. The sequence goes on from JARBWK010000005.1 coordinate 67,997,397, forward strand.
GGGCATTCTTCAAAGTACAGAATGGAATTCATGCAAGAGTATTCATAGAAAGAAACAGGAACAAGAATCCAAGAGGAAGAAGGTGAAAAGAAATTATTGGATTTCATTCCATTTTTTCTTGAAAACCAAAATTCAAACTTGCTCAGTAGATAATGGCTCTTAATAAGCTCACTTGGCAGTAGTCCTAGTCAATACAGCCAATGCTTGGGAGTTCTGGGTGCTGTAGTTCAAGAACATATGGAGGGTCACACAATTCCCACCCCTGCTTTCCAGATACAGCAATCCTAACACAACTCTGCTTGTTGCCAGAGAGTGATTTAAATGTTGCTCTTTACTTCAAAGACAGCACAGATTGAAAACAAGATGCTCCAAAATGACCAAACATAAGGGGCAGGAAAGGCAACAGAGGAAGCACATGGAATGGTGTTGGAATCACCGTTGCCAGCCAACGAAACACATTTCAGTTATATTTGGCAGTAGGGTGAAGGGGATTCCTATCTTTAATCTCTCCCACGTCCTAAAATAGGCCATGTCATTTCCTCCCACTAATAGCTGTGACCCTACAATGGGTGCAGCAGCTGAGAGGTGGTTGGACTGTAGAAGCTTCATCAAACTGTGAAATTCCGTTCTCTGCCATGTGGGTCTGTGTCATCAATCTTTAAAGTGTCTTTTTGGATGTGCATGAACCAAAGGCTCTTGACTCCTACCGTAGTTAGAGCTATCTGAGCAAAAAGGCACCATGGAATACTACCACCTAAGGCTGAATACCTCTTAATTTTAAACATACACAACTGCAGTATGTAACTCATATGATAATATCACCTCCTTTTATTTTACAGGAATTCATTGAGCTTACTCCTTCCCAACCCGATGTCCTCGAGATGTTTGGAATTATAACACAAATAAAACAATGGCATAACTAATGGTTACAGATGGTGGGAGCTAGAGTCAACAACAATAATATTAGTAACAACAACAACATAGTAGTAGTTGTAATTTATTCCCCACTTTCCTCCCTTAATACCCCAAACAGCTCACAACAAAAAACAAAATATCTAGAAAGTGGCATGTTGGGGGTGGCTGAGATACAATGATAACTGTTCTTTAAAGTATATAACCAGAGAATAGTCAACATGAAGCAACAAGCATTGTCCCCATTTTAAGAATATATAGTTTTAAAATACCAGTAATGTTTCACTACAGGAAAACCATTCTGGACAGCATGCAAAATGAAAACAGTCCTTTTGTTCCCATTAGATATGTTTGCTTACAGGGGGAAAGCTCTAGTTGGGAAATGCAGTTCTATAGCTCTTTCTCTGAAATGCTCCAAAATGATCAAAGGTTTCCCTGGCAATGGCTTTGATAACATTGAAATGTTTTCTTTCCTTGGAGTAATCAATGTCTAATTACCCTTTCAAGCATTGTTTTATTGTTGTTGAACTCCACCAGCCAAACTCCCAGTGGGAAAGCCAATCATCCTACTGTCTGTATTTTCTGATTCCCCAACAAAATCCCTTATGAATAGTGAAATGAATCAAGATCCCATGTCCTATATAAGTTTGTCTGTAATTCCATGACTCACTCAAGTACGTAAGGCAATCATGTTCCCAGCCCAACTATGTGACTCTTTTATCCAGTGGGAGAGTTAGGCTTATGTTTTACAAGTTCTTTGTGGTGGAAACAAAATAGATGGAAAGCTCTTCTTCCTTTTTGTCTACAGACTGATTGCAGATGCACCTGGATGCTTTGTCCTTGTTTGGTTACCCAACTCTCAAGAACACTTGTCCTTCTTTGAAGAAAAGATTTCTGGTTATCAGGGGAACTCTAAGCATCGAATTGTGCCGTACTGTAAGCCGCTCTGAGTCCCCCCTCGGGGGTTGAGAAGGGGGGTAAAATCCTGAAATAAATAAATAAATAAGCCTATATGTATGAAGTTACAATTCAAACTGTATGGGTTGCTGGAAAGTGCAGTCTCCTGAAGACATTAGAGAAATGTAAAACTGTAACTGGAGCTATTCCCTGAACCTGGGGGTTTGGGAAATGGGTGGAAATGTTGTCCATCAATGACAGCATTATTTCTGTTTGCTTGGTCAAGAAGGAGACAGAACACCAGTTCAAGATTCTGTATTAGGTTTTGCATTTTGATCTCTCTCACATTTTCCTTTTGTAATTTTTATTTTAAGCTACCACAATGTGCTACTGTCTAAAAAGGAGTGGTTCCCCAGGTGTTTTGGCTTACAACTTCCAGAAATCCTAGCCAGTTTACCAGCTGTTAGGATTTCTGTGGAGTTGAAGGACAAAACATCTGGGGACTCACAGTTTGAGAACCACTATAAACTCTGGAAGCCACACATCCTTCCTCATTGGTTTGGGAAACTTCACTGAATGGCATTTTTGTCCCACACCATGTTCAAAAGGGCTAGAAAGTTACCCCTGGCCTAGCCAGAAAGTGACCCCTGGCCTAGCCAGTTTTTCAGTTTTGATTTAGTCTGAAAATAATCCACAGATCATCAGGTAAGAACTGTACAGGTTTGCATTCTTCTAAGCATACATGCCTAACAAATCTGTGACTCTGTCTGGCTTTCCAGATCATTTGGTTGAGTCTGGACAGTCAGAACGGATCCAAAGTCAATCTACTAAAATAAAAAAGCATTTAAGTCAGCTACAACTAGCATAAATCCAATCGATTTCCATTATCAAATCTGCATTCAGTCAAGACTGTACAAGTTAACAGTCACATGAAATTATCTATATGCTGATCCTTTCCTGCTCAAGAATATGTTAACATGAAAGCCCCCTCCCTCCCCCCAGGATTACTACTGAACATCGTCCTGTTTACAGACATAGCAGCAAACCACCCTCTGGGGACATGCCAGCCCATTATTGTCTCAGACAACTGGCAACAGGAACATTTAGCTCTGATGTTGCTCTGGATAACTGGAATTTCCAGTGGGATTAGCAACATACTTACAGCATTTGTGGATCTAAGGGAAGACACATAGGTGTACTTTGTATAAGCAAAGTTCCCACTGAGAACAGCTCCATAACAGGAAATCAAAATCCCATTTTATGAGAATGTTGAGGTTTCAGTGCACCAAAATCCATATACCTTGGAGAAGTTACACTCTCTCAGCATCAGAGGATGGCAATGACAACCAGTTTCTGAACAAATTTTGCCAAGAAAACTCCTTATAGATTCACCATAGGGTTGCCATAGGTCATCAATGACTTGGAGGTAAATAACAACTTTTAAAAGCCAAATAGATTTCTATGACCATGAGAGCACATTCTAAGTCTCTTGGGATCGACTCTCTCAAGAACAACAAAAAGGGGGCACTTACAATTACAAAAGAAAAACCCAAGGAAACAGGAGTATCTTCAAATTCTATTCAGTTTTTTTTGCTCAGAGCTGTGGGACACTACTTCCCTCTGAAAGGGTTAAACAAAATTACCATACACACACAGAGTAAGTGCAAGAAGGGAAAAAAGAGTTTTCCTCTCCCAGAGAGAATCTGCTTGTTGCTAGTCCTCCTTCCCAGCAAGCCCTGCTCCTGGGAAAGTGTGGGTTGTTTTCCATATATATCTCTAAACTGTTCCATGCAGTAAGAAGTCTAATTAAAGGGAGGGCAGGAGAGAAAGACGCATGTAGAAGACCGAAAAGCAATAGTTATAAGATGAATAGTGCCTGAGATGAGGACTAAATTAAAACCTTTACAGGGCTGAGTTTATGATACTCCTGGAAGCTCAGATCCAGTTAGAAAGAGAGAAACATTCATTGGTAACTATAAACACACACACACACACACACACACACACAAATTTACAAGCAGCAGCAATATCTTTATTGAGCAATCCTAGAGCATAAAATACATTATGCAAGCTTTCAAAGCTTCACTGGATTGTTCATCCAACAAATACGTTAAAAATCACATAGGAGAAAAATGATGCTGACATAAGATAATACAGAAAAAAGACCCAGTAAGAATGCATGCATGCATTAACCAAAAGAGAGAGGAAAAGAAATGAGAAGGAAAATTTTAATTTTAGGGTAGATTTACATTATAGGCTTTTCTGCCACTTAACTCCCAGGCAGACACAAGATAGTGGTGGTGTTTTGTTATACTGTTGGATTGGACTTTCAACTGTCTTTTCTTTCTGATAGTAACAGCAATATAGTTTTAACAGTCTGGCTGTAATTTTGTAATGCTGCTGTTCTTAATTATACGGTTCTGATAACAAGTTGTAAATCTTTAATGATTTTCAGGACCAACTGGCCTGAGAAAACTTTTCTTTGTTAGGTGAAAGATAAATTACTTAATTAGAAAAAAATAAAAATTTCCAGTATGTCCTTAAATGCTATTTATTGGAAACAAATATGTGAGATTGCATTCCTGTGAGTTTTCCCGGCCTTATAGAAGCATTCTCTCCTGACGGTTCGCCCACATCTATGGCAGGCATCCTCAGAGGTTGTGAATTCTGTTGTGAGATGTGTGAGAGCCAGTGTGGCATAGTAATTTGGGTATTTGACTATGGCTGCATTTCTATAGTATAGAATTAATGCATTTTGATCCTGCTTTAACTGTCAATCCCCAAATGCTCTGGAATCTGGGGAGTTGTAGTTTTACAAAGCCTCTAGCTTTCTCTGCCAAGGAGTGTTGGTGCCTCATCAGACTACAATTCCCGTAATTTCATAGCATAGAATCATTTATTTATGTATTTATTTATTGTTTCGATTTATTAGTCACCCCTTCCGAGAGGCTCGGGGCGACTCAAATACATATAAACCATAAAAGCACTGTAAAAACAACGGACCAAAGTCCATATATCTTATATATATAAAAGGAGAAAGGTCGTGCAACGGGACAAATAGACAGGAAAACTATACGCCCCCAAGGCACAAAAACCACCCAACACATTACCACCTACCACGAGGTACCTAGAGGGCACAAAAATTCCACCCTAGGTACCTCGCAAGACCCTCAAACTACACCCCCAAAACTGCAGCCATAGACCACAATGTTACGGCGCTCACTCCAATGCAATTCCCTCCTTCCCCCACTAGGGACAATGGCGCCGGCCCCCTCCCCCCCAACAAAACCGCAACCCCTCTCCCTCCGTCCCGGGTGCCATCACCACCTCTTTCCCCACCTACCAACCACTCCAGGACCCGGCCCCATGCCACCGCCACCGTGCCCACCTCCACCGCAACATTCACAACCTCCTTCGCCACCTCCACGCGGCTCCCGGACCCCACTAGCATGGCCCCCGCCATGCCCACCTCCTCCGCCGCTTCCACGCCGCTTCCCGCATGCTATGCAACACCCACATTGCGGGAGGAGGCGGCTGCGGTGCCGCCCGCACGACCCTCCACCAGGAGAGGCAGCGAAATGGCGAGGGAGAACAGCGCAGCCACGGGACTACAATTCCCAGAAGGCTCTGCGCGGCTCACACAGAAGGCGGGCGGAGACAGGGCCGGAAATAGGCCAGAGTGGCCGCGCGGGTCCTTCTGGGAGCTGTAGTCCCCTGGCCGGCCCCGCCTCCTATGCCATCTCCAAGCCCCTTCCGGCCCAGGGTCAGACGGCCGCAGCCATCCCCGCTTCGTCCGCCCCCTCTGCCGCCTCCTCCCGTCCTCCCAGCTGCTTCGCACTGCCCCCCCACCACCGCCAGAGACAGAGAGAGAGGCACGGAGCGAAAGTTACGAAGAATCAACGAGAGAGAGAGAAACAGATAAAGACCCAGGCAGAAAGAGTGATAGAGAGAAAGAGGGAGATAAAGAGAGAGAGAGAGAAACAGAGACAGGGAGAGAATGATACAGAGACAATGATAGAGAAAGAGAGACAGAGAGAGAAAGAGTGATAGACAGAGAATGATAGAGAGAGCATGATAGAGATAGAAAGAGAGAGAGAGAAAGAGAATGATAGAGAATGATAGAAAGAGAAAGAAAGAGTGATAGAGAGAGAATGAGACAGAGAGAATTATACAGAGAGAGAGACAGAGAGAGAAAGAGTGATAGAGAGAGAATGAAAGACATAGAAACACAGAGAGAAAGACTGCTACAGATAGACAGAGAAAGACAGGGACAGAGAGAGAGACAGACAGACAGACAGACAGACAGAAAATGATAGACAGAGAGAGAAAAGAGAGAGAGAAATAGTGAGAGAGAAACAATGATAGCGATAAAAAGAGAGATAGACAGAAACAGATAGATAGATAGAGAACAATACAGAAAAAAATACATTGGGCGCAGCAACGCGCGCCAGGGACAGCTAGTTAAAATTAAAAAACAAGCAGATATACATTTAAACAGCTCTTGGGTCTACATATGTCTATGGGTCGAAGGCTTGAACAAACAGGAGGGTTTTACAAGCCCTGCGAAAGGCCAGCAGGTCGGTCTGTGCTCGAATTGAGGATGGAAGGGCGTTCCACAAGACCGGTGCAGCGGCACTGAAGGCCCTCTTCCGTGTTGTAGAGAGGTGGATGGCGTGACAGCTAGGTACCACCAGGAGGTTCTGAAACTCCTACTAAAGTTATATTAAACTGCATTAATTCTACAGTGTAGGTGCAGCCTATGACTCTGGAAGCCAGGGATCACTTGGCATGCAAACTCACTGGATAGATTTAAGTCTCAGATTAAACAAGTCTCAGATGAACATAAAGCCAAATCCTCTCTGAAGAAATTTTGCTCAGAAAATTCTGTGATAAATTAGCCTTTAATCTGACATAAATCAGAAATCACTTGAAGATACAAACTTAAAAAGCAACAGGTAAATATTTACTAGGGAATCAAAGGTTAGGGAGAATCAGGCTTTGCTTTTGGATGTAAACACAATTTTAGATATGTATACATAGTATCAACAAAAACAACTGTACCCATGGATCTGTTTCTTTTGACCTATTTTTTTCTTCCACTTTCTCTATTCTCCTCACTTCCCCTATTTCACAATGCTCTTTCCTGGTATTGTTGGTGTGGCAGCTGTGACAGACCTGTAGACCTCTTTCCAATAAGGGCTCCTTGCAGTGTCTTCTAGCTATCAGAAGCAAATAAGACAGATAGAGTAGTGGTAAACTAAGTAATGGTCTTTCCTTCTGTTCCTCACCTGAAGAAATAGAACCTCTTTCCTTGAAAGTTCTCAGGTCTTCTGGTACTCAACTGACTGTCATATAAATGCACTTAGAAAAAAGTGCCATGCAATATCTCATTCCACTGACATGGGTTGTCAAGACTTTGTTTCCCCTTCCCTGCAGGGAAACCTACAAATATTTTCTATGCTTTTTCATAACATACACATTTATGCCTTTTTATAGCTTCTCCACTAAGTCTCTTTCCCAAGATATACAGACATAGAAACACACGTGTGTGCATGTCATGCACATTTATTAGCATATTGTTTAAAAATAAAAGAGAAAGAACCAGAGAATTATTGTGTCCTTCCAATGATGAGAAAGTACAAACTTTCTAAGTATCCTTATTAATTGTATAGCATGCTGCACGAATTGGATGAAAGAAAATATGATATTTTCCCCTAACTAAAATCAGTAAGACTGGTACCAGGTTTGTTAGTTTTGTTTTGTTTTCGTATCAGGAGCGACTTGAGAAATTGCAAGTTGCTTCTCGTGTGAGAATTGGCAGTCTGCAAGGATGTTGTCCAAGGGACGCCCGGATGTTTTACCATCCTATGGGAGGCTTCTCTCATGTCCCTGCATGAGAAGCTGGAGCTGACAGACAGGAGCTCACCCTGCTCCTGAGATTCGAACTGCCGACCTTTTGGTCCACAGTCCTGCTGGCACAAGTGTTTAACTCACTGTGCCACCAAGGGCTCCTTACTGGTACCAGTGAAGGGCAGCTACTTTTCCTGCTGTTTATTCAGATCTTCTTAATCACTAAATAAACAAAAAAAACCATACACTCCAGACTTTGTGGTGCATCTTGTTGTGAAATAGAATTTGAATAAATTATTTCACTACCTCTAGGTTGCAAATATATCAATCCCTGATTGGTGGAAGAACAATCTTGTTTTAAGAGGAAAGAATGATCTATGAATCATATCTACCTCTCCAATAACTTTGTATCTATGCTTCAAATCAGCATTCTCATCTTATTTTGATACCGTCTTTTCTTAGATCTATCATGAGAATGTCCCCATTTACAGAATCTGACAGAACATGGGTCACAAGTCTGCAAACAAACTAGTTTCCAACCCATGACTTACTCATCTGAACAGTACAAATAGCAACTAGGATGAAAGGCATCAAGAAGCAGAAACTCACACTGTCAAAACTCAAACTGGTGGTTGTGATATTCCCCATGGCCAAGCAAAGCTACTGAGAATCAAGGAAAGGATATTTTCCTACTGCTTGAATATCTCTTTTTTGGAGCCTGAGGGTATGACTGGAATGCCTCCAAAATCTCCAGGGCGGGGAAATGAAGTCAGAAAAACATCAGTCATCTATGGAAATATCTCCAATGTTGGCATTTGTTCTTCCAGAACTCAGGTATGATTCTTCAGGTTCAGTTATATATTTGGAAGAACATATTGACACATCATAGCCCTTACAACTAAGGGAAATTAAACAGAAAACTGAGGCAAAACCTGAGGCTGTTTACATAGCCAAAGGCACATTGATTACCCATTTACTGCACAATTCACAAATCTTCCAACAAGTGCCAGTCCTGATATTACAGTTTCTAAGTATTTTCTGTTCTTGGAAAATGTAATACATCCTCAGCTGACACATACACTGCCACCTGAAAGTCATAAAGTAGACCTCTATGGCAATCCAAGTCTCTATAAGTTCCAAATTGAGAAAAAAATATAGTATGCCAGACAGCATACTAGACATGCCTTTAAAAGCCCCTAGGTCCATATTCTGTAAGAACTTATAGCAAGCCCTCTAAATCAGATCAAAGGCTTATTTTACCCAGTCAATGGGCTCCCCATTGACTGTGGGGAGCCCACAAACAGGACATGGATACATCAGGTATCGCCCACTTCTTTTCCTCAATAACTGGCACTCAGAAGTATGCTCTCACTGATAAAGGGGTGGCATAGATCCATCGCAATAAATAGCCATTAATAGTCTTAAGAATCCATAGATTTGTCTACTTCCTTTAAAAAATAATCCCAAACAGTGGCTGACACTAAATCTATTTCTTTTTATCTGTCAAGAACCTCCCAGCATTCAGCTTCACTGCATGATCTAGATTCTAACGGTTAAGCTGACTGGGAGGCATTGATCCAGTCATCATCATCATTTAGCTGAACGTACCAAATGCTGTTGACATGATGTTAATATATGGGCTGGGAAAATCCTACAAACCTCTCTTGATTCTATGGACATTGGTTGGGATAAAAAAAATAAATGTAAATTTACTTGCACATGTGGTGGCTCTTTAGCTCAGCATGCTTATCCCTGAGTTTTATATGTGCACACACTAATGAATGAGAGTGAGACAGAGAGAAATCTTAAATCCATTTATCATTCACCATCAAGATCAGAGAAAAATAAGGCAGCTGAACAAATGGTTCCAAATGAACAGATTTTCCAAGAGGTCAGCAGGTAGTGAACTGATAGCCAAAAATGAATAAATAAGACAAGATACAGAAAGAAAGAAAATCATTTTCTTTGAACACAAAATGCCAAGAAGGTGACAACACAGAAATAGTTTTGAAAGAAAAATGATCTCCAGTGTTTGACATCACTCCTACACTGATCTCAATCAAACGGCTGCAGGGGAAATGCAATGCTCCTTTCTAACACATTCTCCCATTTCTGCTACTAATCTATGGGAAAGACACAGTAGCAGCATAGACTCTGATCCCAGCAAGAGCTCCAATACAGTCTCTGAACTACCGGACATGCGTAACTGGAAAAATTGCCTACGAGCAGCCACATTTGTACTATGGAAGTTCTTCTCTCAGATATTCCATGTGATTCTTGAGGAATAATTTGTTCCAAACTCAACATCACTGATTTTTCTTTGGAATGGAAACGCATACACACTGGGTGTTATCTAATGCAAAGTCTAAATCCACAGGCCCATAAAGCTTCCTGCATATACATAACAGGTAAGAGAAAATGTGGGACATTGTCGTAACTTTCATATTACCTTTCCAATAAAATACAAATCCTGCTGTGAGGGAGCTCTACTATCTAATAAGCCTCCCATCAAAATGAGATCATGCCTTTTCCAGCTGCCATGCCCAGCTTTCTGAGTATGACATCAACATGTACACAAAGATTTCCACAATGTTGTCTGAGACTGCAGCTGGAAGTTGGATTTCTCCTTCTGAATCCTGATACCATTAAGTACTCATATTTTCACCTGCAATTATGAAACTTGATGACATGGTGTGGCTGTTAAGCCTCATGGCAAGAGTGGTCCTCAGAACGTCAAAGAAGCAATTGTTCACAAAAATGCTAGGTGTGAAGTGGCAGCAACAAGGAGGGAATCATGCAAGGTTGACAGCAAGGGAGGAATTGGGGGGGGGGGGGAATAGTGCTGTAGCAAATCAGGTTTGGCCCTAACAAGCCATTTCCTTACTTTACATATCTTATCCAGAGACATTCAGGACTTTGATATATTTCAGCAAAAAAAGAGGTTTTACTCCTGCGTTCTTGTTTCATCCTTCATGGTTGAAGTTCCAAAATGCTCACCTCACCAAAGCCTTTGACACTGTGAGCAGAAAAGGTCTGTGGCAGATCCTGGAATGACTAGGATGTCCCCCCAAATTCCTCAAAATGATTATCCTGCTCCATGAGGGCCAGCACGGTCAAGTCAGATACAGCGATGCTCTCTCAGAGCCCTTTCTAATAACTAATGGAGTGAAGCAAGGTTGTGTTCTTGCACCAACCCTATTTACAATCTTCTTCAGCATGGTGCTCCAAAGGGCTACAGCAGATCTCGAAGAAGAAGAAGACAGCATATATATACGCTATCGTACTGATGGTAGCTTGTTTAACTTAAGCCATCTGAGGGCTCGCACTAAGACTCTAAACTATCTAGTCTGTGAGCTGCTTTTTGCTGATGATGCTGCCCTTGTTGCCCATTCAGAAGCAGCCCTGCAGTGCCTAACATCCTGCTTTGCAACAGCTGCAGAGCTGTATGGGCTGGAAGTCAGCCTGAAGAAAACGGAAGTTCTCTACCAGCCCGCACCACAGGAAAACACCATCACCCCCATATCACCATAGGTAAATCTGTGCTTAAGTCCGTTCAGCAGTTCACCTACCTGGGAAGCATCATCTCTTCAGATGCCAAGATTGATAAAGAGATAGATCACAGATTAGCAAAGGCATATAGTGCATTCAGAAGGCTTCACAAAAGAGTCTGGAGTAATAAACACCCGAGTCAAAGCACCAAAATCAGTGTGTACAGAGCTATCGTACTGTCTATTCTCCTTTATGGGTCTGAAACATGGATCACCTATCGCCAACACCTACGACTCCTCGAACACTTTCATCAGCGCTGTCTTTGCACAATCCTAAATATACACTGGACTGACTACGTGATGAATGTTGCTGTCCTTGAGCAAGCAGGGATCACCAGCATTGAGGCCATGCTATTGAACATATGGGAACCCTAGGTGAGAACCAACACTTTGAAGGTAATCCAGTGCTCAATCAGCAGACAGTGCATTGAGGCCATGCTATTGAAAACACAGCTGCGCTGGGCAGGGCACGTCTCTAGGATGGAGGACCACCGCCTCCCAAAGATACTACTCTATGGTGAACTCGCCACAGGTCAGCGCAAGAGAGGCATCCCAAAAAGAGATATAAGGACTCCATGAAACAACATCTCAGGCTTGGCCAGATTGATCACCAACAATGGTCCACCCTGGCCTCAAATCGGGAGGCATGGAGATGCACTATCCACAGTGCTGTGGCCTCTTTCGAGAAGACACGCCAAATGGGTCTCAAAGAGAAATGACAATGCAGAAAGAACCGCAACTTGAAAACAACATGACCCAAGGAGATTTTCTGCTGTGCTTTCTGCAACCGGACTTGCCTACCTTGGATCGGCCTTTTTAGTCATCAACGCGCTTTGTTCGCGAAGTAATGCCAGAGATAACTTGTTTCTTCCTTCATGGTTCAAGTTCCAAACTGCTGGGACTATCAGTCAAAACTAGTTTGCAGCCGACAGCCAGCCATTTTAATCACTATCCATGTGCTCTATTATTAACCATCTCACCCAGTGGTTCCAAACTTCTCAGATGTTATTGGAATACAGCTCCCAGAATCCCCAATCACTGGCCACACTTCTTGGGGCTTCTGAGAGGTAAAGTGTAACAGATCCTAGGGACTCACATTTGGGGACTACACGCATTGCTGGAAATCTCTACAACATTGTTTGAAACTGTGAGCACTGGCACAATCTGACACAGAAAGGAAGAAACCATGAAAATGAACAAAATCTGGCTACCAGTATTAAAAAACTCTAAAATGTTAACAGTAAATAAAGAGCAACACTCACACACACACAGGGGAACTCCAGACAAGAAACAATCAGAGACAGCTAATCACCTCTCCACAAAGGATTCCCCCAGGCACTAACAAGCCACACCTAAAAACTGTCAGGCCATCAAATGCTAATCAAGGTGGCCAATTGAAACATTCACACCTACCTCCAATAGACAAGAGTTCTTTCTCCCACCCTGGACATTCCACAGATATATAAACCCCCCACCTACGTACCCACTACCAGGACACCGAACTTGGAGGATAATCTTACTCAGGCAACGAGGGGTCGTCTAAATGAATAAGTAATATAAACCCATTTTTAAAATATTCCAACAGACCTCACAACCTCTGAAGATGTCTGCCAAGGATGTGGGCAAAATGTCAAGAGAGAGTGCTTCTAGAACATGGCCATATAGCCTGAAAAACCTACAACAAGCCAATCTGGTAGCTAATCTGTGATCAAGGAAGTCCTCAGTTTCACAGAATCATAGAATCATAGAGTTGGAACAGACCTCATGGGCCATCCAGTCCAACCCCCTGCCAAGAAGCAGGAAAACTGCATTAAAAGCACCCCCGACAGATGGCTATCCAGCCTGTTTAAAAGCTTCCAAAGAAGAAGCCTCCACCACACTCCAGGGCAGAGAGTTCCACTGCTCTCACAGTCAGGAAGCTCTTCCTAATGTTCAGATGGAATCCCCTTTCTTGTAGTTTGAAGTCATTGTTCCGTGTTTAAATGTTACTTCCCATTCATACAATGTTACTTCCCATCCATACAATGATACTTTAATAATGCTGTTCTACCTTATTGTGTGGTTGAAAGAGAGAGAAAAAGAAAGCAATGAATCGATGTGCACTTGGGTATGTTAAAAAACCCCAAACCATTTGTTATTGTGATGATGTGCATGCCATGACCATTTAACACTTGAGGCACACCTATAAAAAACTGCTTGTATTCCTTCCAGTAAACTTCTCCTGCATAAGACTAATCCTCCATGTAATAACAATGGATGCAGTAATACTACATAACTGACAAGGGTCTTTTCAGATTAAAAACCACACTAGAACCTTTTTTTTTGCAGATCATTTGAATAAGCTGTTACACAACTTAGACAGTAGGATTTCTTTCCTCTATATAATGAACCGGAGGAATAAAGATTTGGAGGAGGGAAATGCTTTTGCATTTGCAGGGTGGGGCAACTCCACTTTGGTTGTTTCAAGCAACAAGAAACCATCCCCCGAAAACAGAAGCACTTCTGAGATGATGTCATCTGGCACATGCTTTGTGAATCAATTATTACCATGCCAGTCTGTGCACAAAACTGTCTGGAAAAACCTCTACTCTCGTCCCATAGCAATGCAAACTTGCCAAACCCCTTCTAATTCAACAACTGGACAAATGGCAAGACCTAATCCAGGGTGCTGTCATAAACTACACAGCAGTGGCTTCTAGTCTGCCAGCAAGCATATGTTTGGCACAGAGCAGTATCTCATCCCAGGTATTTTTCAGACATGTATTTGTACTCATGCTTTTCATTTTTAAATCCCCACATAAACACCACATGTGAAGGCAATATGAGTCTGCCATCAAAGCTAACCTCTTGAACCGAAACTGTTTGGCTCAAAGAGAAAGGGAGAGAAAGGCTTCTGGTTTGAGGCTCAACATTCAGTGTTTCTTGACTACAGTCTGTGTAATGATAACAATTTCTCATCAATGCCTCTTTTTTTGTTTTAGAAGCAACTATGTCTAGACAACATTGGGGAGGGTGGAAGCATCAGGCGGAGTATTCAGGCAGAAGTCTCTCAAAATCCTTAGAAGTGACACTTCAAATGTGAAACTGAATCAAGCACACAGAACACAACAGGATACTGAAAGATCGTTCTCCTTTGCATCTTCCTTCAACATCTTCCTCACATCTTCCCCATACATTTTAGCATTCATTCTTGTCAATTCCCAGTGTTTGTCCTGCAAAGGAGGAAGTAACATCTGGATCTATGCTCAATTTTTACAATAAAAGATTGAGCGGATCTTGACTCCCTGAAGCAGTGGTTCTCAACCTGTGGATCCCCAGATGTTTTGGCCTTCCAGAAATCCTAACAGCCAGTAAACTGGCTGGGATTTCTGGGAGTTGAAGGCCAAAACATCTGGGGATCCACAGGTTGAGAACCACTGCCCTAAGGTCTTGGCTCCTGGAGCAATGTCAAAAAGGAACAGAAATATGCTACAATCTATTTTCAGAGGCTCGGGTGTATCTTGGGCATACTGAACTCAATAGGAACTGCACTAAAACTGCTGCCACTGCATTTGTCAAAAGTCAGCCACAACTGTGGTTGTTTTCTATGGTTCCGGAGACCAATACTGTGCTCTTTTGCACAGTAGGGTCTTGCCAGAGCACAGGGTAGAACGCATCCCTTCCTTTGAGAGGGAAGAGCAGAAGCAGGAATGTGTGTGCCTGGGCCACTACCTATCTTCGGTGGTGTTTTTTTGTCAGCAGCAGGTAATAGGGATGGAAACCATACATAGACATACACAAAGAATTATGGGGTGGCTGCATGATCACTGTAAGTCATATATTCCCCAGCCCTGTACTAAATGGATTCTGTTTGAGAAAGATAGTGGAAAATTGTCTTATTGTTGTAATCAACAGCTGGTACAGAAAGGAAATATTGGAAGGGGGCAGCCAGCATTTTAGTACATGGACTGTCTTCACAAAAGCATATGGTGGAATCAATATCTTTTTTGTTTCCAGAGCCACTTGTTTTCAGTACAACTTTTGAACCAGAGAGAGAAGTCTTAAGATGGTTATCAGACCATTATGCTATTTCAATCCTTCCCATTCACACCGCTGCCTTAAACCTGGAAAAGAAATGAGTGACATGAGTCACAGGTTTCCCACAAATCAAGAATCCCTCTCCAGAATGACAATATGAAACAAGAGCAGGGTCCATGTGCTAACAATCTGCCAGCAGTTTCTTTGTTTGAAAAAACCCACCCCTCTGTTGAAAAGACATCCTTTCATGGGTTATTACTCCCCACCAATTTCACTGCAGTCTCTTGCTGAGAGAGAGCATGTGTGTTGCAGCAGCTCACAACATGCTCTCTATACCACAAGGCTGCGCAGTGCAGCAAGTCTTACATCCTGCAGGGATTTGATGCATTCCACGTTCAACTGCAGCATGCTGCAATGACATCAGGATTGCATAGCTGACTGCCCAGCAAAGCAAAGACAAAGCAGAAGGAAAAGCTGGGGACAGGAAGGAACCATTGTGTCCCACTCCTAACCTTGTATGCTTGGCATCACTCAGCAAAGCAGCCACACATATGAACAACAGGATCTAAGCTAGCACTCAAAAAGGCAGTCTTGCATCTGGATATGACAGGTTTGATCATCTGCAGATGATAGGTCTGGAAGGAGAAAGGATATGTACTATAAAAAACAAAGCTAAGGAAAGAGTGTGTGAGTATGCAGAGAATAAACCTAAGACTGTCTTATAAATCATGCCTGCTCTGCATGGCAACTTTTGACACAGCATGGACATAAAATAGTAAATCCACTTTGAAGGGGATATATACTGTATGGAAGCTAAGTGAAAATTCACTTCTTTCAGCAGTTAAGCTTGAATCACACTTCCCTTAGCAACTCGGGTATATTGCTTCTAAATATGGAGGTTCTGCTGAGCTATCAAAAGACAAATTTTCATAATTTTATTCCTTTTGAAAAGTCATTACAAGTACTTATTTTTGCTCTACTGTGTAATACAAAATTCCATAAATTGATCATACATTTATATGAAAATATGATTGCATATGAGTCATATATGCTGAGCCAGTTTGGATTTTTGGAAAATGAATTAAAGTGGGCTAAGCCCAACACAACTCAAACCTAAATCAACGTGGACTAGTATCATAAGAGAGGTGACTTGGGCTCTATCTACACTGTCATATAATCCAGTTTCAGATTAATTTTATTGAATTGGATTATATGGCAGTGTGTTGTTGTTGTTCATTCGTTCAGTCGCTTCCAACTCTTTGTGACCTCATGGACCAGCCCACGCCAGAGCTCCCTGTCGGCTGTCACCACCCCCAGCTCCTTCAAGGTCAAGCCAGTCACTTCAAGGTTACCATCCATCTATCTTGCCCTTAGTTAGCCCCTCTTCCTTTTTCCTTCCATTTCCCCCAGCAAAAGGCAGTGTAGACTCATATAATACAGTTTAATGTAGTTAAATCTGCATTATATGAGTCTACACCAAACATTATAATTCAATTCAAACTGCAATATATGGCAGTGTAGATGGGACCTTGGTTAACTGGCCCTCAGAGACTATAGCAGTCAGAGAGGGAATTCACTTTTACATACTGACACTTCAGATAATTATACCCCTATCTATCAGCTAGGCTAGACATCGCAGCTTAAATCTTTTGCAGAAGTCATCTACTTGAAAAAAGGAAGCATATCCAAAATGGACTATTTTAGGTTTAATGTCAAAGGATAGTACAATTCTGTATGAAGCAGTCTTTAGCTTTTATATTCTGATTGTCATTATTTTGTCTCTCTTCCCAGTTCGAATGCAAACCATAGTTTACCATTTTAACAAAACCAGCAAACTAAAATTTGCATGTGTCACAGAAATCAGAATTAGGACTTTACCTTAATAAGAAACATATTACTTTGTAATCTTGAATTGTGCAGCAGATGCAAACCTGAGTTTATCACATCGGACAGAATGCTAGGAAGTAAGAGAAAGGGGATCACAACATGAAGACGGGAGGGTACACATATAAGTATCCTCATGTTCGCATAACAACAAACTATGATTTGGCACTATCTCTGACCCAACGCAGAGTCTCTCTCTCTGGCATTACTTCGCCAATGGAGATTCTTAGGAAGGACTCATCCCATGCGTTCACAAGCGCGTTTATGACTAAAAAGGCTAATCTGAGATAAGCAAGTCCGGTTGCAGAAAGCACAGCAGAAAGTCTCCTTGGGTGAAGTTGTTTCCAAGTTGCAGTTCTTTCTGCGTTGTCATTTCTCTTCGAGACCTGTTTGGCGTGTCTTCTCTAAAGAGGCCACAGCATTGTGAATAGTGCATCTCCATGCCTCCCGATGTGAGGCCAGGGTGGACCATTGTTGGTGATCAATCTGGCCGAGCCTGAGATGTTGTTTCAGGGAGTCCTTATATCTCTTTTGGGGGGGTGCCTCTCTTGCGCTGACCTGTGGCAAGTTCACCGTAGAGTAGTATCTTTGGGAGGCAGTGGTCCTCCATCCTAGAGATGTGACCTGCCCAGCGCAGCTGTGTTTTCAATTGCATGGCCTCAATGCACTGGCTGCTGATTGAGCACTGGTTTACCTTCAAAGTGTTGGTTCTCACCTTTAAGGCCTTATATGGTCCAGGGCCGGCGTACCTGAGGGACCACCTCACCTCCTACCAACCCCAAAGATCACTTCATTCGGAAGACCAAAACTTGCTTAAGACCTTCCACCTGGTGGCCACCAGGTGCAGAGCCTTCACAATTGTAGCTCCACGCCTATGGAATGCCTTGCGGGCAGAAACCCGAGCTCTGTGAAGCTTACCTTCCTTTCAGAGGGCATGCAAAACATTCTTATTCCGGCAGGCATTCGAATCCTGCTGATTGGCGATTTCTCTTTGTTTTAATTTGTTTTTTATGTATATTGTTCTTGTAATATACATAAAAAACTGTAAACCACTCTGAGCCCTCGGGAAGTGGCGGTATATAAATTGGAATAATAAA
Organism: Anolis apletophallus; assembly: GCA_030556195.1. Classification (NCBI taxonomy): domain Eukaryota; kingdom Metazoa; phylum Chordata; class Lepidosauria; order Squamata; family Anolidae; genus Anolis; species Anolis apletophallus. Next base: position 68,015,602 of record JARBWK010000005.1, read on the forward strand.
TAAATAAATAAATGCTGGTGATCCCTGCTTGCTCAAGGACAGCAATATTTGTCACATAGTCAATCCAGTGTACATTTAGGATTGAGCGAAGACAGCGCTGATGAAATCGTTCGAGGAGTCGTAGATGTTGGTGATAGGTGACCCATAAAGGAGAATAGACAGTATGATAGTTCTGTACACACTGGTTTTGGTACTTTGCCTCAGGTGTTTGAATCTCTCTCTCTCTCTCTCTCTCTCTCTCTCAGCATTACTTCGTGAACAATACACTCAATAATACTAATAATACTAATAATCAGAATAATACATTGTCAAACGTAAGATTTCATGTATACTCAGATAAAGGCCCCTTCCAGACAGGCCCTATGTCCCAGGGTCTGATCCAAGGTTTTCTGTTTATTCCAGATTATCTGGCAGTGCGGACTCATATAATCCAGTTTAAAGCAGAAAACCTGGGATCAGATTCTGGGATACAGGGCCTTTCAGAAAGAGCCCAAAGTCACTCACGTGTTCTTAAAAAGCTATAATATTTCCTTGTGAGAGGAAAACTAGCATCTGTGGTGCAGATTTTCCTCATCTCAGTTTGGCAATATTTCTAGTAGCAGGAGCATGGACTTAGGAAATTGTGCAATCGTATTACTTGCCACTTCCCACATCTGGTTTTAAGCCTTTGAACCTGCTTGACAAGTGCTAGCAATGCAGAAAGAAGCAAGGGCTGAGGAGTGTAGTAATTCTCTCTCACCCGTCCTCTCTCTTTCTCTTTTAAACTTTTGTTTTTGCTTAAAGACTTCATGGAAACAAGAAATTAAACTAGTCATTTTGCAAAGTAAACAACACACATGCATCGCTCAAAAAAGCAATCTTGTTTTAAAGGCGAACCAAATGCCTAGAACACCATTCATGTTAGAAGCAAAATCCTATGCATTTTGCTATGATGAAAGACATACTCTTTACATTTTTTAAGAGAAGTTTGAATATGATAATGACAAGAATAAGATGCATCCAAAAAAAAGAGAAGAAGATGCATCCTTCGGTGAGCTCCAAAGGGGCCAAATTCATGGTCTCTGAACAAGAGGGAATAAAGAAAACTTGAGTTCTGAATTCAGGCATCGTGCACTGAGTAATATTTGTGTGTTTTTGATGCATTTTGGGTTGAGGAGAAATCCCAACACAAAAGAAAATCAACAGCCATCATCATTTCTGCATGCTTTACTTGATTAGAAAATCAATCTATTCACAAAGTGGCACACCTATCTTATGCTCAAATAGGAGTACTACACAAGTGTTTGTGATAAGATTAAATAGCTGGCATGCACAAGGACATTATGAGCGCCAGTCACATTCTTTTTAGCCATATTTGTGCCCTACCCATATTTGAACAGATTGCTTTACATTGATGGTACACTGTGACTAGGTTTCCCAGGCTTACACTTTCCAGAGGTACACAGTCAGCCTTCAAACTTCACCTGCTTCAGGTGGTAAGTATAGTGTTCCTGTTTTTGTTGCCTCCCATGCAGCCTTCTTCCAGAAATACAGGTATTGGTTTTTCAACAGCCTAACAGGCCACCATAAGCCAGACGTGCAGATCTGTACAGTAAGATGGGTTTGACAAAAAGCCAGTAGATATTAAAGTCAAAATACTTTTGAATACTAAAGAAAGTGGGATTGAGTGGAAGAGCAAAATTTGCTCCCAGAGTCCAAAATGTTAGGAAGAAGGAAGGGAGCTATCCCAGGACAGATGAAAAGTGTTGAGAGATGTTTGAACTTAATGTTGCAAGCATGTTCAGTTTGTATTTTGGCTGCATAACTGAGGTCCACAAGTGACAATTGGCTATGGAAGGGGTTGCCTTGGCCCAAGACCTAGCAGATTTTGAAAACATTCGAGTTCAAAATATCCTCACACCCCTTGTGTAAGGCAATTTTGCTACCTATGGAAAGGCATTTATTCAACAAGAAAGAAAACTAGGATGTGTCCATACTGCAGAATTAATGTAGTTTCACACCACTTTAACTGCCATGGCTCAATGCTTTGGAATCATGGGAGTTGTAGATTTGCAAGACAGTTGGTTTTCTCTGCCAAAGACTGCTAGTGCCTGATCAAACTGCAACTCACAAGATTCTATAGCATCGAGCCATGACAGTTAAAGTGGGATGAAACTGCATTAATACTATAATGTAGACATATTCCAAAACTCTACTTCTGGCTTGCTCCTTTGTTAACTAAAGATTTTGCCCTGGTTGAAAACAGCTCAGGAGGAGGTGATACAGTTCCCCTACCTCTGCTCTACAATGCAGTTTTGAGTTGTAGCCCTGCCCATTTATGGTTAGTGAATGTATTTATAAAGCATTAAGTCCCACCTTTGAGAGAAAGATTGGATTCTGCCTCCAGCACTACAAGTCATTACAAAACCTTTTTATACAGCTGGGGCTGAATGGGTTTGAAGTAGTTGGAAATGGGAAGACTGGGCAAAAGTCCCTTAAAGTTGGTAGAAGAGTTCCCAACGACTTATTAGCATTTTTTTTTGCTGTTTGTAGAAAATCTCTTATTTATTTTTTAAAAGTTTTTTATTGATTAAAATAACATTGTAGAAAATCTCTTATTTACACCTATGAGTTATATTTAAGCATATTTGCATGTCCCAGAACCATCATCTTGCTCATGTCACAGGAAAAAAAGTCAGGATTTCATTAGCTCAGTGACAAATGTCCAAAAACCATGCACTCACTTTGCCCTACGACAACTAAAACACATTTTAGAAATAGAAGAATTAACAGCAATAGAAAGGAATAGATTCACCTTCAACACTAATATAATTTCTTGGTGGGAAACCATCTGGTTTGGAAAAAAGCAGGAAAAAAACTTGTTAATAACTCCATTTCTTTCCTGATAATTCCCAAATCTCTCCCTGACGTACATATAGGCCCTATCTACACCGCCATATAAATCCAGATTTATTCATTTATCATTAGAAGTGAATAGAGAATACAGTTAGAAGTGAATAGAGAATACAGTTATAATATATACAAAACCACAAAGTTAAAACTTGAGATTATACTAAATTTCCTTTGACCAGAAGCAAGCCACTTCGAGTGCCTCTGGTGTTGCTGTAAGAAGATCCTCCATTGTGCATGTGGCACGTCTCAGACTACATTGTATAGTTAATGATCTATGGTTTGCTCTTCTCCACACTCACAAGTCATGGACTCTACTTTTTAGCCCCATTTCTTAAGATTGGCTCTACATCTTGTGTTACCAGAGCACAGTCTGTGTCGCACCTTCCAAGTCACTTAGGCTTCTGTGTGCCCAGGAGGGAGTTTCTCATCCGGTCCCAGCCACTGATTGAGGTTCTGGGTTTTAACCTGCCACTTTTGGACTCTTGCTTGCTGAGGTGTTCCTGCAAGTATCTCTGTAAATCTTAGAAAGCTATTTATTGATTTAAGATGTTGGCATGCTGGCTGATATCTGTACAGAGGATAGACCGGAGATGTCAATGCCTTGGTCCTTTCATTACTGGTTGCTACTTCCTGACAGATATTAGGTGGTGCAATACCAGCTAAACAGTATAATTTCTCCAGCAGTGTAGGGCATAGAGATCCTGTGATAATGCGGCATATCTCATTCAGAGCCACATCCACTGTTTTAACATGATGAGATGTATTCCATACTGGGCATGCATATTCAGCAGCAGAGTGGCAAAGCACAATGGAAGATGTCTTCACTGTATCTGATTGTGATCCCCAGGTTGTGCCAGTCAGCTTTCGTATGATATTATTTGTAGCACCTACTTTTTGCTTGATAATCAATGAGTGCTTCTTGCAAGTCAGAGCATGGTCCAGAGTAACTCCCAGGTATTTGGTGTGCTGGACTGCTCCAGTGGGATTCCTTCCCAGATAATCCTCAGAGCTCGAGATGCTTGTCTGTTCTTAAGATGAATAGCACATATCTGCATTTTGGATGGATTAGGAATCAGCTGGGTTTTTTTTTCTGTAATAGGCAGTAAGAGCACCTAGAGCTTTGGAGAGCTTCTGTTCAAAAACATTTCAAAGCTCCCTGCTTGAGCAGTCATGACACAATCGTCAGCATAGATGGAACTCTGTCCCTTTTGGTAGTGGCTGATCATTTGTGTAAATGTTACACATTGATGGAGCAAGCATGCTCCCCTGAGGTAGCCCATTCTTCTATTTTTGCCACCTGCTTCTCTAACCTTGGAACATAACAAAAAAGTTCCTGTTTTGTAGCAGATTTCCTATGAAGCGGGTGAGATGGTAATCCTTTGTGATATTATTGTGATTTGCAGCATGCAACCAGCCATACAAATCCAGATTATCTGCTTTGAACTGTAGTATATTAGTCTATAATGCCATCTGAAGACTTTGACTGGTGCAGAATGCGGCGGCCAGACTCCTCACGGGAACTCCCGTAAGGAACGATACAACACCTGCTCTATACCGATTGCACTGGCTTCCGGTCGAGTTCTGTATTACTCAAAGGTGCTGGTATTAACCTTCAAGGCCTTGCATGGCCAGGGGCCGGCGTACCTATGGGAATGCCTTTCTCCTTGTCAACCCTGGAGATTACCGCGCTCAGACCATCAGAATTTATTACAGAACCCTGGCCCTAAGGAAGCCCATCTGACATCAATCCAGCGTAGAGCTTTTTTGGTGATCACTCCATCAATCTGGAACGCCCTCCCTCCCTACATCAGAGCTACCCATGATTTAAAAGATTTTCACACGGCTTGTAAAACGTGGCTGTTTGAGAGGGCGTTTGGCTGAAAAACTGTTTTAAATGGTTTAAATTATTTAGATGTTTTAGGTATTTACTTGTGTGTTGTAATGTAAATCGCCCAGAGCCATCTGGGATGGGTGATTAATAAATCTCTAAATAAATAAATAAATAATCCAGTTCAAATAAAATAATCTGGATTTTATATGGCAGTGTAGATGGGGCCTTAGACTTTCTGGAAATTTAGGGTTTCGTGCATCTCACCCCATTTAGTTTGATTTGGATCCTTAAAAAGGGCAGTTCTGTTCCAGGAAATTTATGAGGGTTTACAGTATTGGGATTTGACCAAGATTATGCAAACACACATGCACACACACTCATACACACACGTTTTACCCTGCTGCAGCAGAAGGAACGGACATGTCTCATAGTAGCTTTCAAAATCCAATACTATCTACATTTGTCAAATAGCATTTGCATTTCAAGTCTTAATTCCAGTCCAATCCCTTTCATGATGCTATTTCCAAAATCTGCTGTCGAAAACCTGACAAGACTGCATTGTTTTCCTTTTGACATGGCATCCCATGCTCTGTGTTTTGGAAATGCCAACATTAAGGGAAAGGGATATCAGAAGCATACCAATTAAAGCAGGAGGAGAACACATGAGGGATGAACTATATGTGGTTCCCATCTGTACATATCATCCATCGTTTACCATAGCTGTGGTTTCTTTTACAGTAAGTGAAAATACAGCACCAACCTCAAGGAGCCATACTTCCTCCTCTGCATGTGAGTAGATGAGTGAATGTGATTACAAACAGTACAGAGGCAAGGTACAAGAAGTAACAATACTGAAAAATTAAAATGGTTAACATCCTCTTGAAGCCGCATTCAAGGAGCTTCACATGAAGAAGTAGGTTTCATGTAACACAATGGAAACAATTGCGCCCATAGGCCAACACAACATTGGTCCTTCAAAGGATACAGAAAGGACTGCTGTTCCAAGAACATTTATAGAAGACTTCTTTTGTTCCAGTGATTTAATGAAACAGCTAACCAAGTAATCATCACCCTGGATGAACTGTGTTAAATTTTGTTGATCATCCAAAAGACATTTCACTAACTAAAAGATCCCAGGAATAAGTAGTCTGTGGCTTTAAATTGCAGATTTTTCAAAAGTAAGTCAAAATATTGGTTTGCTTGCTTTCATTCCTGACAAAAGTTTACCATTCCTTAAGGTTGACTTCAGCTCCTAGGGGAGCACCAGGTTGGTGGCAGAAAGTGCTGGACAAAGAGGGGAATATGATGATCTAATGGGTATATAACTTCAGGGTCAGGTGTGGGATTGAATAGAGAGCCTATGACACAAAAATCAAAAGACAAATCCCCTACCCTACATTTTTGTTTTTTTTAACAAAACCTGGTAGCTCTTTTGTGTGTCAGGAGTGACTTGAGAAACATGAGAGAATTGGCTGTTTGCAAGGACATTGGCCAAGGGATTCCCGGATGTGTTACCATCCTGTCCCCGCATGAGAAATGGAGCTGGCAGATGGGAGCTCACTCTGTTCCCCAGATTCAAACTGCCAACCTTTCGGACAGCAGTCTTGCTGGCCCGGGGGCTCCTACCTGGAAGCTGCTTCTGCAAACATACCAATTTCAGCCTTTCATTCATTGAAAACTAATCTAAACTTAAACCACATGTGTCAAAAACTTATTTTTACACTTCACACATTGAAAGATGCAAAGGGTGGTACTAACTATTAACACATGTGGTCTAGAGAAGGAACTCCTTTAGTAAAGCATCTCCTTGCTCACTGCTATAGACAATGTCCCAAGAGATTGCTACAATCCAAAGAATTTGAAAACAAAATTATAAAAATCAGGAAGTTTTGTTTTCAAAATTTTAGAAATGTTACAAAATAAATGTTCTTCATGGGAGGTGCTCCACCCTCTTTCATGCTGAATCACACTTTCCCTCCTTATTTTGGATACAAATAGCATAGAGGAAAGGACAGGATGGAACAAGACAAAATATTTCCAACAAGACATTTTACTCACATGCATCACTGAACTGAAATTGCCAACAAAGTGCATAGGAATTCCATGAGAATGTATAACTCATTTTCATCATTGACCACAATTGTCTTTGCCAAATAAGCATGAATCAAACAATCTGTTCAAAATTGGCTTCTCACAACAAGTGGATAAGTACTAATGAACCGATTAAAAAAATCCCATGTGTTATGAATATTGACAACTAAGTTAAAGGGAGGAAATGACTTGGCTACAGATGGACAACAACATGACCTAAAAAGAAAGTGCATTGGATTTAGTATTTGAATAAATACAACTCTCTTGCAAACATGTATTAGAATATCTTTTCCCACTAAACCAAAAACATACATTAATTTGTAAGAGTCCAGAGTTATTACCTTATAGTACATTTCACAATGCAGCAGGTTCTGAAACAAAGGCAAGGATCTATGATCAAAGAAAGGTTTTGTATATTTCAGCATTACACACAAATGTTTTTTTCAAGACTTTTAATCACTTCTCCTGAAAGCTGACTAATAATTGGCATATAAGAAAGCCCTTTGATGTCTTCAAGTTTTGCTGCAAGTAATCAATATGGAATTTTCAACTCACTGTAGAACCCCAAGCAAATCCTTTGAATAAGTTTATAACTTAAAAGTGTGACTAATTTTACCAAAACAGTACTATATATATATTTACTTGGAAGTAAGCCACACTATTTTCAATGGGCTTACTTATATCCAAGTAAATGTACACAAGAACAGTCTTTTGAGCAGAACCAACTTCTGAAGACAATGCCACCAAAATCTGAGTCAATGTTTATTGGATTGCCCTCCATGTTCCATTTCAAAATGGAATTAGGATGCCCATGATCAAAATCTTCCTGTCCAATTTTGTTTCTGCTCTCCCACCAAAAATCTCTCCACATATTATTCATAATATTGCTGCACAGTCAATATTTTTAAAGAAAGGATGTTTGCCCTCCAAATTTGTGGATTTTACTTTTGTGGATTTCATTATTCACAGTTTTGAAGAATATGTTATCTTGAAATGTCTAGGTCCTCTTCTATCATCTACTTCCACTGGACGTTGACTACAGAGTTGTGCTGGAAAACCTAGAAAATGCCAAGATCTGACATGGTTGGCCTAGGCCCTAGGCCAACCTAGAGATCCTTAAAGAGGTGTTCTCAGATAATAAACAGTGACACTTTTATTCACCAGTTTCCTACCTTTGTGGGTGTCCTGTGCCCCCAACCCCCCATAAAGTGGAAATCCTACCATAAATCAATGTAATTAATAAATAAGTGGGTAAAAATGAATAGATTTCCTCCTCTTCCCATGGGCCACATGTAGGCTGTGGAAATGTCAAGAAGGAAAGCTGGTTAACACTCCTCTCAATGCTACCTTCTCTCTTTCTCTTGTTACACTTTGTTAGCCAGACCTGGGGCAAAAATATGTTTGTGCACCATAGAAAACAACATTGCTTCTCCCTGTACAAAATTCAAAGGGCTCAACCCAAAATGGAGCAACAAAACCGATGGCTCAAATTACTCACAAAGAAGTGTGGCCATAGAAAAATGATGCTTAACCACACTGAGTTTCTTTTTAAAAATCTTGCAGAACCTGCTTACTAGAGCCAAAGATGAGATGAATGTATACCTACCATGACCAGCACTCCCTGAAAAAAAATTGGGTTGGATCCAGATTCTGCCTTTTGTTGGGGGAAAAGCTCCGTTAAAAGATACACCAACATGGTTTTCAAGATTGTCCCTTTCCCAAAGTACCACAACTCACTCCACTGAGTAGCAGAAGGGATAGAGAAAATATTTTCAACCAATCCAGTTGAGTATTCCTGAACCTGGACCTGACAGATTGTTCAGTCTCCAACCTAATGTTGGCTCATACGAAAGAGATCCTGAAGCAAGATTAAAACCAAAATTTCCAACGCTGACTATAAATAATGTTCTTCTTTTTGGATATTTCTGTACAAATCAACACAAATGTCATCCTATTAATATTATCCTTTCAGGAAATGTACAATGATATCTGATAAGCTTTACTAGGCATATGCTTACCTTAAATGCTAAAGAGATTAGTTGCTACCTATGCATTGCCATGAAGGGATTTCATGCCAATTTACAGAATTATTTAAACACCCTACAAACCAGCAAGACCTTAAACCTTGCATACCATTTTTGTCAACTTGTGAGAGATATGAGGAAATTGTCAGTGCTGGAATCTCTTTGCAAAATTTGATGTTGGTGTTGAATGCTCAAGGCAAAGGCTAAGGTTAAAGTGTGCACCCGTAATCCTCTAGATGTATTTTGAGCCTACAGCATTCAGCAGCTATACCACCACAGACAATGGTGAGGGTTCAAGGCAGGAATGAGCCTAGTCAGAAGGTGGAAGTAACGATTTCACCACACTTATTCCATTTCCACCCCTCCACTCCTCAAATGAATTAAAATGCTACTGGTGATAATGACAGTAACTTGTCCCTTCTCTTAGAAGCCGCCAGAAGCAAAAGGGGCAGCAATGGCTCGAGCATCCCTAGCTCACTGCCAGACTGTTACTATCTTTCTAAAATGCCTTGTTTTGTTTTAGGGATTCTAAAAAAAAAAACCTCAAGAGTGGTGACTGGAGAAAATGCCTTCCCTTTTCCAAAGTGATCCCAAAATGTCTGGGAGCCAGCAAGGCATTTGAAAAGCAGTCAGAAGCCACACTTTCCTTGTTCAGAGGAAGAGGGGATGCAAGGCTGAGTACACTCTTTAAAATGCCATGGATGATTCCACTAAATGGAATTGGTCTCTTCTCCAAGAATATTGTAGAAGGGAATGTATGGTCGACTTAGATATGTAAAAGAATCATAGGGCTAAGGGATGATAAGGAAAAGTCAAATAAAAGGAATTAAGAATGGTAAAAATCCTCTTTTTAAATTTTAGGTCGGTGAAGGATAGGTCGGGAAACCAGAAAAGTGGAAAAGGAATCCACTTGCGTGATAATCATTAACAACTGAATGTTAACTTGATTCAAACTTTGTCAAACCTCTTTCGCTTTTTCATATTTCGAGCACATCTGTTTTTGTACTATACTCTTTTTTTCATACACCTAAGGTGGTCAAACTGAACCACCAGGTGTCCCGCTGGATGCTTTGTTTCCGCTTCATTTCCGCTTTCTCATGTCTCACTTTTGTACTGTACTTAGTACAAAGTATTTCTCTTTCTTTTATACTTGTTTCTCAAAAACTTAATAAAGATTGATTTTATAAAAAAAAAAAAAAATGCCATGGATGATTCCTGGCATTTTAAAAAGCAGAGACAAGCATGTATTCCTTCTTCCTCCAAACAGGAATATATGGTTGCTGGCTCTTCCCAAAACAAGTAGCCACAACAAGTGGTAGTAGCAAAGAGTTGGAGAGATGGTTTGTCAGTATTTGATTGGTAAACCACAAGCATCTCTTCTTCTCCCATCTGGAACTGTCCAGATTTTCAGACCCCAATTTTTTACTTGACCCATCAGAGAGGCTACATTGGGGAGAATATCATACAAGGCTTTCTCTGCAATGGCATCTTAGGTGTGAAACCCCCTTCCAAGGGACATCATGCTGTATGTATGGATCCCTTTTAAGTTTCTGGTGGGCAGCCAAGACTGTACTGTTTTGTACAATCTTAAGTTCTTAAAACCAGGGTTACATTTGTTTTAATTATGCATGATTTCAAATGTTTATAAATTGTTTTAAAGTTGTTTTGGTCTATTCTTAAATAGTATTTTTACTTGTTTTATAGGTTTTTATTTGCAGTACATCGTCTTGGAAGTCCTGGCAAGCTAAGAGATAAAAACAAACAAACAAAATGTCTAAAGAACAGCTTTGGGCAACACTGTTCAAAACTTTCCATGAAAGGTATTTTGAGGCTACTGACACTCCAGGAAGGTGATTCCTTGTTTCCTAGTTCTCCTATTATAGAGAATAAAAGCCTTGAAACGTAAAATTCAGCCAACTACAAAACAAAGCAAAATTAAATGCAAAATCGGTGACAAATTGCAAAGCATCACTATAGTTGTTGCTTTGCAACACCTATAGTGTCTATAGTGATCATCTGTGTTATTTTTCTGATGTTCCTATATGAACCTATTAAATGTCTTGGCTTAGAACAGTGGTTCTCAACCTGTTGGTTCCCAGGTGTTTTGGCCTACAACTCCCAGAAATCCCAGCCAGTTTACCAGGTGTTAGGATTTCTGGGAGTTGAAAGCCAAAATATTTGGGGACCCACAGGTTGAGAACCACTGGCTCAGAGTAACATGTAGAGCAACCAGTAGCATGCTTGCTCAGAAATATGTCCCAATGAGCTCAGTGAAGTTTGTTTCGAATTAATAATTGCCAGAATTGGGATTAAAGTATTTTGAATTGCTCCAGAACTAGATGTCATTTGAATATTTTCTTCTATTAGCAAAATGTATTCCTTTCTTTCTGGGCAGCAGCAATTGCAGTGCAACCACCTCAGAGCTTGGACAACTGTCAGAAATCCCTGCCAATAGAGTCAGCTCTATTTCTGCAGCAACAACAATAACAAACAAAAACAACAGCAAAAACCTCAGTCCCATCTAAGAAGTCACCTGATTTGGAGCCATTTCAACAAAGTATCCATGTAGTTACTTTTAAGTACTCTTCTTCTAAGTAGTACTTCCCGTCTCTGGCAGTGCCACACACACATAAATAATAGAAGTGATAGGAATTTGGAGGATCATATCACAGCTTAATAAACCATGATTTCAACAAGCTTTTTCTACAGCAAATGATTCTTTCTCAGCACAAGTAAAATAACCCCAAACACCTATAGTGATGCTTTGCAATTTGTCACCGATTCTGCATTTAATTTTGCTTTGTTTTGTAGTTGGTTGAATTTTACGTTTCAAGGCTTTCATTCTCTATAGTTTTCATAGTTAATGGTTTTAGCTCTAATTTGTAAAGTACCCAAAAATTACTGGCTTTTCGGCAAGACAGAAATGTAACATATAAATATGCCAATTTCCTGTTTAATCTAAATTGAGATAGTATTGAGTTTCAGCCAGGATATTAAGCTAGTTCACACCACGATTCAACAATCTGGCTTGTTCCAAAGCTAGCTGTCATGGTTTCACAGTCCAAGAGATTGTGATTAATTAGAAAATGGAGGAGATTTGGGACTTAGGCCCTGAAGTCAGAATCCACCCAGTCTCCCAGGGTTGATTCTGATGCTGCATCCACCTCCATAATACCACTGTCTCAGGTTTGCTAACTCCCAAGACTTACTGACAGCAAGAACATTGGGTTATAATATACTGCTATAATATACAGCAAGAACATTGGGTTATAAAATACTGGTATTATTCAGTCACCAAGAGAAGCCTCTTTGCAGGAACCTCCTGCACAAAATATGCAGAGCATTTTGTCCTCCATCTCTGAAGCCAAGAAAGAACAGTGGATAAAGCTGATAACAGAAATCAACATGGGCAGGAGCAGCGAGAAGGCATGGAGGCTGCTAAGATGGTTGAGCAATAACCCCTCACAAACTAATACCCATGCCAACATAAAGGCAGATCAGATAGCACACCAGCTCTTGAAGAATGGGAAACCCACCCTTGCCACCAAAGTAGGAAAGAAACCAATAGTCAGACAACCAGATATTGAGAACAACCACCTTCATGAACCTTTTACATTTACTGAATTGGACATGGCTCTCAATAAATGTAAAACTGGCAAAGCAGCTGACCTGCATGATCTACGGATGGAACAAATTAAGAACTTTGGTCCAAAAGCAAGATGCTGGCTGCTGGAGCTGATGAACAACTGCACTGCATCCTATCAGATCCCCAAAATCTGGAGGAAAGCAAGAGTCACAGCCATTTTGAAACCAGGCAAAGACCATAATGATCCAAAAAGCTATAGACCAATCTCCTTGTTTTGCCATCTTTACAAAGTTCTGGAGAGACTTATTTTGCATAGAATTGTGGGGAAAAATAGACCCATGTCTGATTCCACAGCAAGCTGGCTTCATGAAAGACAAAAGTTGCACATCACAAGTGCTGAACCTGACTCAGAACATAGAAGATGGCTTTGAAAGGCAGCAGATCACAGGAGCTGTCTTCATAGACCTCTCAGCGGCTTATGATACTGTAAACCACCACCTCCTCCTGAGAAAAATGTATAATATCTCAAAGTATTACCACCTCACCCGCCTCATAGGAAATCTGCTACAAAACATGAGCTTTTTTGCTGAGTTCCAGGGCCAAAGAAGCAGATGGCGAAAACTGAAGAACGGCCTGCCTCAGGGGAGCGTGCTTGCTCCATCAATGTTCAACATTTACACAAATGACCAGCCATTGCCAGAAGGGACAGAGAGTTTAATCTATGCTGATGATTGTGCCATTACCGCCCAAGCAGGGAGCTTTGAGATGGTTGAACAGAAGCTCTCCGAAGCTCTAGGTGCTCTTACTGCCTATTACAGGGAAAACCAGCTGATTCTTAATCCATCCAAAACACAGGCATGTGCTTTTCATCTTAAGAACAGACAAGCATCCCGAGCTCTGAGGATTACCTGGAAAGGAATCCCACTGGAGCATTGCAGCGCACCCAAATACCTGGCAGTGACCCTGGACCGTGCTCTGACCTGAATATGAAGCAAAAAGTGGGTGCTAGAAACAATATCATACGAAAGCTAACTGGCACAATCTGGGGATCACAACCAGATACAGTGAAGACATCTGCTCTTACACTGTGCTACTCTACTGCTGAATACTCATGCCCAGTGTGGAACACATCTCACCACGCTAAAACAGTGGATGTGGCTCTTAATGAGACATGCCGCATTATCATGGGCTGTCTGTGCCCTACACCACTGGAGAAATTATACTGTTTAGAAGGTATTGCACCACCTGACATCTGCCAGGAAGTAGCAGCCAATAATGAAAAGACCAAGGCAGTGACATCTCCGGCCCATCCAATGTTTGGGTATCAGCCAGCACGCCAATGACTTAAATCAAGAAATCGTTTTCTATGATCTACAGAGACACTTGCTGGAACACTTCAACAAGCGAGAGTCCAAAAGTGGCAGGCTCAAACCCAAAACCTCAATCAATGGCTGAGACCAGATGAGAGACTCCCTCCTGGGCACATAGAAAGTTGGGCAACTTGGAAGGCGCTGAACAGACTGCGCTCTGGCACCACGAGATGCAGAGCCAACCTTAAGAAATGGGGCTACAAAGTGGAGTCCACGACATGCAAGTGTGGAGAGGGGCAAACCACAGACCACCTACTGCAATGCAGCTTGAGCCCTGCAACATGCACAATGGAGGACCTTCTTGCAGCAACACCAGAGGCACTCCAAGTGGCCAGCTATTAGTCAAAGAACATTTAATAGAATACCAAGTCTGCAAACTTTGTGTTTCATTTGTTTTTAATGCAATACAACTGTTTTGGTTCGCTCCTGACTCAATAAATAAATATTCAGTCACACCCTCTCATGTTCATCCATGCACTGCCCTGAAATGAAGCCAACCAAAAATTCAGTGAAACAGAATTCTCCAAATTTAAAAAAGGTTCTTCACCTTTGAACTAGTCTTCCCAGTTTGCTTGCTTACTCTGTGAAGGTAGAAACAAAAAAGCTTTCTGTGTGTCCAAAAGACTCTTTAATAACCTGGCTTATAAATTATTGATATGATTGTCTGAACCTGATCATGTCTACATGACAGGTGGGAGATCTCATATCCCAGCACAGAGAAATTTGGATGTCAAAGGGAAGAATGTGGGCTCGCCCTATGGCCTCCCTGCCACTTGCACAGAAAACACAGGAGCTTTTCTACTATATGATCTCCCACTTGTCTGAATGTGAAGTGTGGAGACTGCACAATAAAGCCAAACTGTGTGTGAATAGTAAAGTAATACTGACATGAAATAATTCAGTTTTCCCATGCAGATAATGTTTTCAAAATAAATGGGGATGGCTGACAAGAATTTCAGTTGTGACACTGGACCACATGATCCCTTCCAAACTAGAGCTTCCATCAGCATCAATGGGCATAGCCAGCTATTTGAAAATATGTAAGTTATAATCTAAAATATCTAATATTAACCTCACGTGGAAGGCTGTGTTAAGACTGTTCTTAGATCAGGTCTGAGATTTAACTACTTTCCCTTAGGTACTCTGCTGGAACATTTCTTCAAAGGAAGATGCTCTTAACTTCAAGGGCCATCCCTATACAAGAGCTGCATGTGGTACACAGTTATAATACTTAACCATCTCCTTCTACTTTGTAAGGAGATCTAGAGGGACATTCCTTGAGAGTATACCTAATCCAGTTAGTAAAAATCAGCATGGAAAATTACAATTGGTAACACGGCACGCAGGCAGGAAATCATGCATCCCTCCAGTTGTTAGTCTGCTATTTTAAGACTGCAATTCCCAGTGTGCCCCACCATTAACATTGTTGCCCAAGGCTCTTGGGACTTGCAGTCCAACAGCCTTGCAAGAAGTGGAGGAAGTGCTCTGAGGAAAATGCTTATCACAAAGCTTTAAACATCCAGAGATATCCTGCTGAACAAGACTAACCACCACATAGCTGAAACTGAAGACTGGACCTGGCCGCTCAAAGAAAGGACTAAGGTCACATGCGAATAGTACACACAGTTTTACAAAACAGTCAAAGTCCATCTCCAGGCGTTGGTGTACAGGAAAATGCATTGAATACCTTTCTGGCTCAGGATTCTTTTTTTTATCAATTCCCACCTCTTCCTTGCCATACACAGTCACTATTTATTTCTACCTTCTGACAAGGCAACCTCAGCCTTCCATGGTGGTAAAAGATACTTTCTGTCCCTCGGGTGCTAAGGGCATTTAGCTTATTTTTAGAAGTGGGGACTTGGAGCCAACAAGCGCTCTTCTCTGGGAAAGGTGAAGAAAGTAGCATCTATTGCCTTTCTAGGAAAGAGACAGAGCAGCACAGTAACCCCACATTAAAGCAGAGAGTTTGGTCATGTGATTTTGTTTTTGAATTATAGATTCCCTAGCTGTTGGCTACATTAGTAAAAAGATTTTGGACAAAAGTAGTCACTCTCTCAAGGACTTAGACTTGGAACCAGGCAGCAACTACTCAGTTGCAGTGAATATAACAAGAAAATTTGTGGAACACCTCTCTCTCTCTCTCTCTCTCTCTCTCTCTCTCTCTCTCTCTATATATATATATATAGTGTGACTAATGTTGCTGTCCTTGAGCAATCAGGGATCACCAGCATTGAAGCTATGCTATTGAGAACACTGATGCGCTGGGCAGGGCACGTCTCTAGGATGAAGGGCCACTGCCTCCCAACGATACTACTCTATGGGGAACTCGCCACGGGTCAGCGCAAGAGAGGCGCCCCCAAAAAGAGATATAAGGACTCCCTGAAACAACATCTCAGGCTCGACCAGATTGATCACCAACAATGGTCCACCCTGGCCTCACATCGGGAGGCATGAAGGCGCACTATCCACAATGCTGCGGCCTCTTTCGAGAAGACACGCCGAACGGGTCTCGAAGAGTAACGACAACACAGAAAGAACCGCAACTTGGAAACAACATCACCCAAGGAGACTTTCTGTCGTGCTTTCTGCAACGGAACTTGCCTATCTTAGATTGGCCTTTTTAGTCATCAACGTGCTTGTAAAAAGCATGGGATGAGTCCTTCCTAAGAATCTTCGTTCGCGAAGTAATGCCGATATATTTGCATAAGACTCTGTGAAATAGAGACATGCATCAGACAAAGTAAACGTAAAATATACTATTCAAACATTATTACTCTTCAAATGCCCAAATATATTTTGTTATTTTAACTTTGTTTTTTTCCATTTAAGATGAGATGGAGTTCACTGTTCTGAACTACAACTCTCAACATTCTTCACCATTTGCTATGCTGGCTAAATATGCTGAGAGCTGATTTCCAGCATCTGTAGTTCACATAGTTTCCACTCCTGCTATAATGCAAATTTCCTGTTCTTCTCCTTCTAAACACAGAAGTCAAAATATCCTTTTTCATTGGCTAAGGATTAGAGCTTCAGGGCTGCACACCAATGACTTGCATCACCCAATAGCCAAAAAGCAGGAAAAACATGCAAAATGTTAAAAACAAAAAATCCTAACTACTACCAAGCATACCTGCAGACTAGAAAATATCAAGCAAGTGGAGAACTCTATTTAATCTTACTAGACTCACTTGTCCATAGTATCAAAATCTGCTATCCACCAAATGTTTTGGACTAACAATTGAACAAATTCCAAACAACACAGCCAATGGTGAGGAACAATGGAACTGTAGCAACAGACTGGCTATTCCTGACCTAAATAATTAGCTTAATTGCATGTCATAAGACTAGAAAGAAAGAATTGTTTTCTGCATCTACCTAGAGGCAAACCTCAATGAATTACCAGGACTTACTCCCATATAGATATGTATAACACTGTAACTTAGAAACCTTATTTTAACTCTCTGGATAAGGAGCCCCCAGTGGTGCATTGGGTTAAACCCTTGTGCTGGCTGGACTACTGACCAACAGGTCAGAGGTTCAAATCCAGGGAGAGCAGATTGGGTTCCCTCTGTCAGCTTCAGCTCTACATGCAGGGACATGAGAAAAGCCTACCCTAAGGATGGTAAAGCATCAAAACATCTGGGAATCTCCTGGACAACGTCATGGGTGGCCAATTCTTTCACACCAGAAGTAACTTGTAGTTTCTCAAGTCATGCCTGACACACACAAAAAATCTCTCTGGATGAGCAGCAATTTAAATTCACTTTCCTCTTCCACTTTCAAATGCTGTTCCTATTTTGTCCACATTTTTAAAACAATGTTGTTTTAAATAGTTATCATGACTAAAACTCCCACGGCTCGGACATGAGTACCAACTAACCAAGCTTTCTATATATGCCCCCTATTAATATATTTAACCAATTTTATAGAATATAAATTCCAACTCTGAACACACTTGGCTTTTTGCTAAGTTTCCTGACAAATTGGCAACAATTGTCAAGCTAAAGATAGTTGATGGTTTAAAGTGTGTCTTTACAATCTATATAAGTCAACATCTGTAGCACTCCTGATGTTGCTGAACTGAATATCCCATCATGTCTTGCCACTGGCTTTGCTGAAAATGGTTAATTATTGCAGTAGTCCAAAAAACCTGGAGAACCACAAATGGAGAGCTCCCAATTTAAATCCTGTGAAAATTTAATTGCTCATAAGCATACAATTATGGGAACTGTAGATCTGTGAAGAGTGCTTTACAGCTTCTTTTCGGATTTCCAGTTCCTTCACAAAGCCAAAAACAAATGAACCTTAAGATTAATTTTTTGGCAATGAAACTGTAAGAAAACATGGTTTCACATATGGACCTGCTGACTGTTCTTCAACTTACTTCAGACACTGAATCAGCCTTCGAACATATAAAAAACCCAGAAATTCAAATCAGGTTGTTGTCATCTCATAATAAATCTAAAAGTAACAGCAGCTTCATTAATATCTTTATTTGGAACCAACTGAAAAGTCACAAAGAAATACATAAGATTTAACATCCCTTAAAAGGAAACAGCTAGCTTTGCTCACTTTTTTGTGACTGCTCAGCTGGTTCTAATAAAAAACATTCTTTATGCCACTGCAGTGTTGTCCTCCCCTCAATGGATTCACAGTTTTCAATCTGAGGACAGACGATGAAGCAAACAGATCCCAAGGTTGCAATGGAGAAAACCTTAATGGGATTTATATGTTTTCCATGGTTTGGAAGGGCCTTTTGCCTTTTTTTAGATCTGAGAAAGTTGACAACAATGTAATGCCCTATGCTGATAAGCATCATGATGACAGAAATATTCAAGATCCGTTCTTGCCTTAGCAGCGATTTTCTCAGACTATAGGAAGGTCATTTAGCTTGCCAGCCTTCCCACTTTCACATCTCTCTCACAGACATCCCAAAGGACAAGAATTCACTTTTCTATCACCTTTACCAATTCAGATCTGCTGTTATATACAGATTATCTACCCTTACGGATGGGAACTACCAAGGCATAGAAAGATGACAGTGTCCACATAACACATACATATACCAAGAATAGCAAAAGTGATCTTGTACTGGATTACAAACCCTATCTCATCACCAAGGGGTTGGATCACAAAAATGTGTCACAAGTAAAGGCTGAGAAGCATTATTTTTACCCACACCCTGGAAAATAGTTTCCCAGTCTCTCTTTAAAAGGATGACAAGCTAAAAGAGACGGGGAAAGAAATATAAAAGCATTGTACAGATTAAGAATTCAAAAAGCTTCTTACCATTCCTGACAGCTGCTATCATTCAGCTGCCTAATAAACACTGCACTAACGTCACCGTTTCCACAACCAAGCCTTATTGGCAGCCGGCAAGAAGTGAGGGAAACATGTAGCTACCAGCAAGATACTCCTGATAAAATGGATGGGCTTGGGTTTTTGTCCTCCATCTGGAAGGACAAATACGCTTTTGGTCTCTTTGGGGTTTTTTTAAAATTTAAAAAAATCAGGGCAATGGGAGCACATGAAGAAGCTTTATTTCCTAAACCCTGTGGCAGCAAAATGCATTCCAGCTATAATCAATAAGTGTTACTTACGAGGCTCACACATCAGGAGTCCTCTTCATACATCACATCCACTTCCCTGGAAATGAAGGAGCTACTCCTCTCTGATCCTACACAACTATGGAAGTGACAGGCAACAATTGTTAGTTGTCAGAAGAAAGAACATGTGTGTACTACAAACCTATCTGATTTGCCTCAACCATGTAGCTGTATTCATTTACATACTGTACATCTTTCATTTTACTGCATTCTTCTCATCCTGGTACTACAATCTCAACATGCGAAGCAGCTGATAACTCATTAAAAAAAACTACAAATGCCTCTTCCAAAAAACATACCAGTTGTATGATAAACATTCATTAGCCTTGAGGAACAAATCTACCAAATAAAAATATGTTGTTAATTGTTCAGAAGTCAGAATTAGAAAATGTTTTTTAAAAAGTCTGCAAAGGAACATTGTGCTGCCACAGAGAAGGCCCTCTTCTGAATCTCGACCAGTCATGAAATAGAAACTTCATTCACCCCTGCCCAGCTTAGCCTAATTGTCTCACCAGAAATGCATAGTGATGCCATGAGAGAAATAGTTACCTACATCACTATATGATGGAATACACATTTGGCCTGAACAAGTACCCTAAACCGCCTGCCTATCTGAATATAATGTCAGAATCACATTTCAACATCTAAATCAGGTTTGCAAGCAAATAGGAGGCACATATCCCACAGCCTGCCTGTCTGGAACTCCCCTGTATGCAGCCAGCATCAAGAGGTTGTCTAGTAAGCTACTTGCCCCAAAAGAAAGGTCCCCAATAAGCACATGAGGCCAACTGTGAGCTTGCAAGATGCTTTATTCATCACTAGCCTATTATTTCTCACAATGGCAGGGATTAATCCTTTGAATAAGCAAAGCTTTGCCTCTATTCTAAAGTGCAGTGATTTGTTAAACCCAATGCGGTAGTGTACACAGCTGCAAAATACATAATTTCTAATTAATGGCTTGTTGCATAGCATACATCAGCTGAAAAGCAGCCCTTACTCCAAAGAATTTATAATCCCAGTATACACAAAGAAGGGGGCATAAAAAGGGTGGGAAGCAAAAAGTGTGGGATATTGAGATAAGTGACTTGTTCAAGATGTTGGAATAACTCGGTGCCAGAGCCATGAACAGCATGGAAATCACAAGGCTTCAAAGAGACCCTGGTTAGTGCTGTAACAGATACCTTAATATAAGGGTCTCAAAGGTTCAAATCAAATGCATCATTTCATCCTATATAGGAGCCAAAATAGATCTGTCAACCCAGTCTTACACACACACACACAATGTGTATAGGCAGACATTGATATTTTGGAGGATTAATAATGGATGTTATCTCCCATTTGGACCCTAATATTTTCCAAAATGAAAGAATCACCTGCACAACCCTTGTGATAGTGATCACCATCTTCCAAAGCAGTTACTTTATTCTCAACTTAAGCATGGAAAACAGACTGTCAGTAGACAACAAAGGACATTTAAAGATGGGCTTAAATCTAACCTTAAAATGTGAAATAAACTGCAAGAACTGGGAAGCCCTGGCACTTGAGAATTGTAACTGCAGGCCAGTTGTTACCAACGGTGCTATGGATTTTAAAGGGGCACAAATAAAGGACAAAAAAGAACTGTGCCAAGAAGAATGTGCATCAAATAAATCCTTGTTGTGACTGCCTTCCATCTGGAGATATATATCCTCAGTGTGAAAGACCATGCGGATTCAGAATAAGTCTTCACAGTCATTTACAGACCAACCACCAAGACTTTAATTTTGGAAAACAATCATATTTTGCCATGAGATTGCCCATGATGACAATTCCCATATTCACAGAACTGGTACCCACAGCTTTGCCAACCTACATCTAGCAAAATACGATTGGCCTTCTGTATTCACAGATTTTACATCCACAGTTTCAACCATCCATGGCATGAAAACATTTAAACCTTCCCAATCTAAAAAGTAAACTTTGATTTTGCCATTAAGGGACAACATTATACTGTACTGTATATAGGGTATGGGACTTTGGCATCCATGGATTTTAATGTCTGGTGGAGAGTCCTGGAATTGAATCCCAGAAGATACCATTATGATTCTCTATAGCAGTGGGGGTGAACCTTTTAGAGCATGAGTGTCAAACTGAAATCCAAAACCAGCTATAAAGTGAGCGGGAAAGGCAAGCAAACTGGGGGGGGGGGGGCAACAGCACCCATGTCAGGAATTAGGGCGCTGCATGCCCATTCTGGCACACATGCCATTGGTTCACCACCACAGCTCTATAGGAATTTTATATGTCTTCCATTCTATGGTATGCTTCGACTGGAGATTATCTTAGTCTCACTCTGAAGGACATAGCAAATGTCTAGAGAAGACATTCCTCATTTCATAAGTTCTCTTGCATGACTATGTATGGTTGTATGCTGGGAAGGCAACCAAAGCTAGGGGATAGTGCTCTACAGCCTCTAGTACAGAGGTGTGAATCATAGCCCACCAGAAATTGTTAAACAGGAACTACCAGCATTTCTTACCATCAGTTATACTGGCTGGGGATGCTGAGATGTACACTCCCACATCTGTGAAGATGAACAAGGCTTACTCCTGCCATAGCATTTCCGAAATCTCTTCATGTGAACAAAACATAATGCAGCCTCAAACTGTTTCAAGAGAGACACAAGCACAAATCTCCTGTGTCACAGTATGCCTCTAATAGCTCCAAAGATTGCAAAATGGAAAATCTATAACCAGAGCAGATTTGGGTTCTGGAGTAAATGAGGATGACTAGCTGGCCTAGCTCCCCTTTCCCAAATGGAATTGAGATACACCATTACTTACAGGATTTCCATATTTCCTTATCACAGTATGATGCTAATAGTTCAAATGGTTCCTAATGACAAAAAAGTCAAGAATTCTTTTGCTCACAGTGACTGTGTTATATTATTTCTCTACTTTCACGCTTTTCTCCACCTTTCTCCATCTTTCTGTCTTTAATCTTATCTGATGTTGAACTTGCTCACCGAAAGGTGGGCAGTTCGAATCTGGGGAGTGGGGTGAGCTCCTGCTGTTAGCCCCAGCTTCTGCCAACCTAGTTCGAAAACAAATGTGAGTAGATCAATAGGTACTCCATGCAGTCATGCTGGCCATATGACCTTGGAATCATAAACACAGAGTAAGGCTATAATACTACCGTGTTTCCCCGAAAGTAAGACAGCGTCTTACTTTCTTTTGTCCCCCAAAATCCCCACTATGTCTTACTTTCGGGGGTCCTGGAGGCGGGACTTCCGCCCGGCGCTTTCTCCGTCGCCGCCCGGCTCGCGCATTCCCATGGCAACCGGGTCCTCAGAGAAGGGAAGGCAGGCAGGCGCACCTCTTGTGTTTACCTGCTTTCCCTTCTCTGAGGACCCGGTTGCCATGGGAATGCGCGAGCCGGCGGCGAAGAGAAAGGCGCCGCGAGATCCCATGGCAACCGGGTCCTCAGAGAAGGGAAAGCAGGCAGGCGCAAGGGCAGCCCTCTTGTGTTTACCTGCTTTCCCTTCTCTGAGGACCCGGTTGCCATGGGATCTCGCCGGCGCCTTCTCCCTTCGCCGCCCGGCTCGCGCATTCCCATGGCAACCGGGTCCTCAGAGAAGGGAAGGCAGGCAGGCGCACCTCTTGTGTTTACCTGCTTTCCCTTCTCTGAGGACCCGGTTGCCATGGGAAAGCGCGAGCCGGCGGCGAAAGGAGGAGAAGGCGGCGAGATCCCATGGCAACGGGTCCTCAGAGAAGGGAAAGCAGGTAAACACAAGAGGGCTGCCCTTGCGCCTGCCTGCTTTCCCTTCTCTGAGGACCCGGTTGCCATGGGATCTCGCCGGCGCCTTCTCCCTTTCGCCGCCCGGCTCGCGCATTCCCATGGCAACCGGGTCCTCAGAGAAGGGAAAGCAGGTAAACACAAGAGGTGCGCCTGCCTGCCTTCCCTTCTCTGAGGACCCGGTTGCCATGGGAATGCGCGAGCCGGGCGGCGAAAGGGAGAAGGCGCCGGCGAGATCCCATGGCAACGGGTCCTCAGAGAAGGGAAAGCAGGTAAACACAAGAGGGCTGCCCTTGCGCCTGCCTGCTTTCCCTTCTCTGAGGACCCGGTTGCCATGGGATCTCGCCGCGCCTTCTCCCTTTCGCCGCCCTCGCGCATTCCCATGGCAACCGGGTCCTCAGAGAAGGGAAAGCAGGTAAACACAAGAGGTGCGCCTGCCTGCCTTCCCTTCTCTGAGGACCCGGTTGCCATGGGAATGCGCGAGCCGCGGCGAGTGGGAGAAAGCCGGCGGAAGTCCCGCCTCCAGGACGACTCAGGTGCTTTTCTCCGCCGCCCGGCTCCCGTTTGGAGCGCGCAAGCGGGGCGCGGGGGAAAGACGCCTGAGCCGCCGTGCCGGCGGGACTTCCACCGGCGCTTTCTTCCCTCTCTCGCCCGGCGGCTCCGCCCCCCTCCCTTCACTGAAGAGAGGGGCGGAACAGAGAGGGAAAAGGCGCTGCTGGGAGGAAGAGGAGGAGGATGGAAGGCGCCGCTGGAAGAAAGAAGAGCAAGAGGAGGAGGATTCGGGCCCCTTGAGCCCCTCTGAAAGCCTCTTCGCCCGCCAGGAAGCCACGCCATGCCTGCCGCCCGAGGTACGCCTTACTTTCGGGTATGGCTTATATAAGCCGACCCCTCTGACACCCCCGATACGTCTTACAATCGGGGGTGTCATACTTTCGGGGAAACACGGTAGCAGTAACTGTAAACACGGAGTAAGATATGCTTATACTATAATCAATAACAGTTCACCATAGTGTATCAATCATTTGTTTATATATAAATAGTATAGTGCAAAGTGCAGGCAAATACATTTAAACATTCATATTATCACATTGACATATTAATCAAACATTGTGAGGTACTTAGCGTTCATATAGGGAGTCCATAGAGATCCTCTGTAGCCCCACTCTGAGATGAAAATCAAACCAAGTTCGTAGTTTAGATTATAACTCGGATTATCCTGGGATTTTGATGAAACGTCGCTACTCCGGATTGGGGATGTACAAACTCTGTATCTTTTGAAGTCCCACTTTCTTGGTCTAATACAAATCCGCTGTCCTCGTGGATTACAAACGTGGTATTAGACCTATATGAACGCTAAGTACCGTACCTCGCAACGTTTGATTAATATGTCAATGTGATAATATGAATGCTTAAATGTATTTGCCTGCACTTTGCACTATACTATTTATATATGAACAAATGATTGATGCACTATGGTGAACTGTTATTGATTATAGCAGTGTTTCCCAACCTTTTTTGAGCCACGACACACTTTTTACATTTGCAAAATCCTGGGGCACACCTCCAACCAAAATGATACAAAATGACACTCTAACACAGTAATACATATAGTTAATATGTTTTTAAATGTATTTATGCACTCAGTGTGAAACCTGGACCTGTTTCGATGAACACAACAGATATCCTGGCAGGAATGGCAGAAAGACACAAACTTCCCACACAGAACTCCCATAACCAAGAGAAAATGCTATAAGAGTTTGGTGGGCATTGACCTTGAGTTTTGGAGTTGTAGTTCACCTATATCCAGAGAGCACTGTGGACTGAAACAATGTTGGATCAGAACCAAACTTGACATGAATACTCAATATGCCCAAATATGAACGCAGATGGAGTTCAGGGGAAATAGACCTTGACATTTGGGAGTTGTAGTTGCTGGGATTTATAGTTCCCCTACAATCAAAGAGCATTCTGAACCCCACCAATGATAGAACTGGGCCAAACTTCCCACACAGAACCCCCAGGAGACAAGAGGAGGTCTCTACTTGGGGAAAGGGAGGCGGGCCTTCCCAATGCATGGAGAGGGAGAGACCAAGTAGACAATGGGTGGGGAGGAGGGTGTTTGTAATTTTGTGCCTTTATCGAGGTAGGTTTCTTAGGGTTTTTATACTTCAACACACTAGACTCCCCCCCCCAGGTTCCAATTTCCCACGGCACACCTGATGATTGCTCACAGCACACTAGTGTGCCCCGGCACACTGGTTGGGAAACACTGGATTATAGTATAAGCATATGACCTTGGAGGCATTTCAAATAATGCTGGCTCTTCGGCTCAGAAATGGAGATGAGCAACCCAAAGTCAGACACAATTAGACTTAATGTCAAGGGGAAAGCTTTACTTTTACCTTATAGTTTTTTTTATATTTTGATGACTGCTGTGGTGGATGTCTCAACCTGCTCTTCTGTAATTCTGATCTGATCTTTAGATCAGATACAAGGTCTGGCAGAGTACAATTAGCCTAGTAAGCAAAAATGACAGGATCTTTCCCAAGATGGCCCTATCTATGTGGACTTCCCTCTCAAATGATGTGCTTTCACACACAGCCTTTTACCTCCATTTGAGTGGATTTTCAATTGCTGGTATTGGCTTTAAAAATCTTGCTGCTGGTCTAGACGGATATTGTTAAGCGATTTATTCTGCATGATTGACATATTTTTATTGCTGCTGTCTTGTGCTTATGCATCTCATAATTTTATTATACTTTAAATTATGCTGTTATTATAAATTATGTTTAGCAGCTTACAATTAGTTTGCCACACAGTTTCCATGCTTCGGGTTGTTTTTATAATAGTGTTTTTGCAGTTTTGTTGTGGCACACTTTGGCATTTTTATACTACTCCACCTTGATAGGATGAAAATAATTCATAATAATGGCTTCAATAACATTTATGATGCTGTTTTTAGATACATCTATGCAATTTTATAGCATAAAACTCTCTATGAAGGCCATTTGCATGAAAATATAAGATATATATGCTTAAATAAAGGTTGGCTGAAATGCTTATTAAATAGGAAAAAAGCCATAGAATTTACAATTAGGTTCGCAGAAGTAACAGGCCAACAAACATTTTTATTAACCTGCCTCTGAGCACATAACTATCACAGTCACTTATTGCTTCTGAGGCCATAATAAAAAATAAGTTATTTATTTGACATGGGGGCATAAATTTGCCCCCAAATTTATAAAATCTTCCACATTTCTTTACCTGAAGTCTAATACACAAATCACCAGGCATGTCTGTCCTTGTGTCTAATGTCCCTTTATTTCAAGAGGAAAGCAGTGATTTAATGCAGTACTTTGCGCTGTTTAGTATCAACACAGCCCTGTGTAACAATTTTGCAATTCTTTTCCTCTCCAGAATCAATTTAATCCCCAATAAAGTGAGGGATAGAGGAGGGAGATAATGATAAAATAGGCCTGCTCAATTAATCACAATAATTAATTAGGATTTGGAGGCTATTCAGAGGCGGTCATTCTTGTAGTGCCTTCTATGTGCCAAGGTCAATGAGATCAATGCTCCAGCTTTGGTCCACCCAGTGATCTGGAAGATGAGTCTGCAAAATCTTTTGTGGCCTTCATTTGCCTTCTTGTAAAATGGGATCACAGACTCCCACAAATTGTTTACAGCCTGCAAAAGACCATCACTTCCTAAGGCGGCATTAATATTATTAATATTTAATCTTCCATCATGCAAATCCATGCTTTCTTTCCATTCCACATAATCAGAGGCCAGGCTGTGTCACTTCTGCCTCCCTCTCTTTTTGCAGCACTGAACTGCTGCTAAGACAGAAACAAGCAACGTGAAAACAAAAACAAAAATAAGAAGGAACAAAAATCGGAGTGGGAGGGACGGGGGAGAAGAGTTTTAAGTCTATGGAAATTTGGTTATCCTTTGGCATTAAAACCAAAAGCAACTAATTAAAATGCCATCAAAGTCAGATATTTTATTAGTTCAGTCTTGGAAAACTGTGGCAGGGGTGGAGAAACAATAAGATCTCATGACCAGCTGGAACATGGCTTCTCCTCCTGTCATTACCTGTGAGATGGAAGGGAATAAAAGAAAGGTCTGGGCAAAGATGTTATTAAGGATAATAGACTTAGCAGCCGAGCCTCATAATAGTTAATCTTGATAAGTTTGTTGTGGAGGGAGGAGATATAATCTCTGGCTTTAGAGTTTAAACAAATTATTTGGCAGCATTAAGGATGAAACTATTAAGGGCATATATTATCCCACATACAGTATGTCCTCTGCCTTTCTAGGATATATCAGTTCTCGGCCACCACCAGGGACACAATGTTTATCAGGAGCTAGGCTGTTGGGCCTCCTGCTACGTGCCCTACTTACTTCTGTCCCTAAAAGTACTTTCTTCTGAAGTACTCAGCTCCAAGAGCTATTGCCTCCAGCAGCCTGTCATTTCATTTCAAATCTGCCATTTGATCATTCTCACTACGGCTACCATATGCTTTTACCCTCTCCACTTGCTGACAGTACAGATCCCAAAAGGTTACATTTATATTATAATTTCTCAGGGTATCTGTTCTTTGCAATCTGAACATTCAGTTGTGACAACACATAACCAGTTCCAGAAAAGGACTGGATGGAAGGGCCCGTAAGGATATACAATTTTCTCTCAAGGTGTGGCACCCACAAAGAAAAATTAATTCATATACAAAAAAACTGATGTTGCAATCATGAAGTTTTCTTCTAAGACATCTCTTCAACGAAGGAAAAAAATGTTATACATTGGGCCTTCAGTATCCACTTGGATTTTGTTCCAGGACTCATCTACTCCCTGGATATAAAGATTTATGGATGCTCAAGTCCCATTCAAGGCATAGTAAAACTGTGTTCTTTATATAAAATAATGAAGAATTTTAATGGGTGCTAGACAGAGCTTGAGAATCTGTGAAATGGCAGAAGGTTACAGCACAGCACATTTACATATCAACATAGTGTTCAACACACAGTAAAAATAATCAAGGTTTGCTTTTTGGAATTTTTTTCTCCTTGAATATTTCCAAGACAAAGTTGACTGAATTTGTGGGTGCTGAATCCATGGATATGGAGGGCCAACAGTACTAGAAAACATTGAAAACATGTGGCACATCAAAGACTACTGTGAAAGACAACAAACGGTTATTTCACTTACTCCAACAAGTGCCCAAGATCCTTGGCCACTCGTTGGAGGTGCTCTTACTTCACACTTTAGAAAGGGAGATGTATATATGACTCTGGGAAACCAGAATGCTCAGCAACAGAAGCCCACTGGGTGATCCCTGTTGAGCTAAGCTGTTGGAGTGCTTACTTGAGGCAGGAGGGAATAAATGATATGGCTAAGGGCTATGACCTCATGTAGCGGGTAGGCGCCACTGTCTGATCTAACTATGGATGTAACTGACATCCATTCATGTCTTAATATGTGCTATGTATTGTTTTTATCATGTTTTACTGTGTTTTTAATGATTGTAATTATTTTAATGATTTTGAGTCGCCCCGAGCCACTTGGAAGGGGCGACCAAGAAATCAAAATAATAAATAAATAAAATAAATAAAGGTGCAGGAGACTATTCCTTTCAATCTACATTTAGAATCATATTAAGTGCCCTTCCATACTACACAATTATAGTGCTATGATGCCATTTTAACTGCTATGGTTATCTCCTATGGAATCCTGGGATTTGTAGTTTAGGGAGGGGCATTTAGAATGAGCTTCAGTGGCTCATCAAACTACAAATGGTTTTAACTACATCCATAGCAGTTCAAACAAAACCAGAGTAGCGTAACTGTGAAGCATAAAAAACCAGTGGAGTTCTACTTACAATGAAAGAGTGTGTGGAATTAACCCCTCCCCCAAAAAAGGATCTCTGAATGGCATATGATGTTGCACTGCCAGAAACCCACAGGTGGTACAACAATAAGATATGAATGCAACCCTCGAGGGATGCATCATCCATTAATGCTCCATCATAACTAATCAGAAGGATGATGGATGGAAGCTGGAACATCTTATGAGGCAGTGTCATCGATTGGCAAACCCTTATGGAGAGTTACTGAAAAGGGGGGGGGGGACTCAGAACACAATGCTTGCAGGCTAAAAGTCTAGCTACGCATTACGAGAGGCATCCAAAACTGGATCTGCTGACATCTCTGGCTTGTTTACTTTCCTTTAATACAGTCATAGGACTCTGGATTTGATCACAGCAGTGCAACTCAGAAGGGAAGATCTAACTCCTCCCAGGCTTCTACCCCAACATGGGTGTCTTTCACACTATACTGTTATAGCATTTTGGTAATAGTTCAACTGCAGCAACTCTATTCTACAGAATCCAAGGATTTGCAGTTTAATGGGGCAGTGGAGCCCTCTGGCTGAAAATTCTAAGTACCATACAAAACTACAAATCTCTAAATTATATAAAATAGAATCCTGACACTTAAAGTAGTATCAATGTTGAAATTGTGTGGTGTGTAAAACGACTCATTTTCTAAAGTGACTAGACTAATCAGGAAAAATGACATATAAAAAGCAAATCAGTTTAAAATATGCTGTCTAGTAGCTCCACAGCAAGCTGTCAAGACTCAGGAGGTGTCATGGAGCACTGCCTCCTCCATCGACCCACATGAACCCTGTGCTTGACACACATGAGGGAATATTGCCTCCTGCCTGCCCAGCACAACCAATTATTTAGGGCTGGAAAACCATCCTTGCTTCATCCCACCACTCTTCTTCCACAGTACTGAGCTATCCTCTGCAGTTATTAAAGTGGAAGCGAACTGGGAGAGAAAGCACATGCAGATGCCCCTGCTTTTGGCACCGACACTTGTTTGTCCTTTCCCTCCCTGTTGCACAACTAGCACAGAAATTGAGGAATTTGACCCATTTTGAATTAATTCTTTATCTCTAAGAGTAATCAAGCAAATAATTTAAAATGACTGTAAAAGCCCTATCAAAATGTAATTAATTCATCTTTTAATTAGCACTAAACTGCTCTTGTTTTGTATTAAAATATCACCAAAATACCACTTAAAAGAATATGATTGAGCTAAGATATTATAACAGTTTTAAAGGTTGGCAAAGAGGGGTCTTTCTGGTCACCACAAGCTCTGCATATGAGTTTTCCATCCTAATTAAATCTTTACAATCTACACCCTCAATCTAAAGTACAAATTAAACTGAGTATTTGGGGGTTTGTTTAGATTTTTGACATTTCGTGGACAATATATTTCACAGGGTAGTACCTCTGCACCCACCCAGGTACAGTGATGTGAATATTAAAGTTCAAATTTCCATTCAGCCATTAAAATCCATTGAACGACTATGAGCAAGTTACATTATCTCACCATAAATTAGAGGAAAAAACTAGAAAGCATACAACAAAGGAATATTTATGTTTAAATGAGTAAACACTTTTTGCTGTGTACATATTGATTATATATATCAATATACTAGCTGAACCCGGCACGCGTTGCTGTGCCCTATTTAGGAGATGTGAGAGAGTATGAGTTTGTAAGGGTTGAAGTTGATGTTACTTATGGTCTTGGTGGGTGCGTGCATGTGTATATATGTGCATGTATATTAGGTATATGTGTTTATGTGTGTTTGTATGTGCATATATGTATATGTGTGTTTGTGTCTGTATGTTTGTGAATGTGTCTATATGTATAGATGTATGTGTATGTGTGTTTTTGTATGTGTATGTATGTATTTATGTGTGTGAAAGGGGAAGAATGGCATGGGAAAGAGAGGGAGGAAAGTGGGGAAGGGTGGTATTGGGAAGTGGAGGGAGAGGGGCTGGAGAATGGGGAAGTTTAGATTGGGAGAGGAAGGAGAACACTACAGAAAGGGAAGAGTGGGGTGGGGAATGAGTGGCAGAGAAGTGTGTGTGTCGGTGGGGGGGGTGAGACGGGAAGGGAGGAAGAGGTTTGCCCTGGCCAAGGAGAGAGAAGCCTCCCTCTCCTTTCTCCAATCCTCGAAGGGAGAAAGCATTGAGGGAATGGGATCAGGGAGGCGAAGAAGATCTTGGAGGGGGAAGGGGAAGCTTCAGCGTGCCTCTTCCCGGCCGGAGCCTCGCAACTCGGCCGGGGGAGTTCCGCCTCCTCTTCCTGGGAAGGGCTGGAAGCGGCTGCCGTTTGGAGTGCCTCCTGCATGCCTGCCTCTCTCTAAGGTGAGGTGCTACTGGCTGGGGACCAAGCAGGCATGGCCACGGGACTACATTTCCCAGAAGTAGGTGATAAATCTTGTGTTAATGTTGTGTGGGTGTTTTTAGAGTGAATGATTGTGTGCCGGTTGCGTGGCCTGTATGGGGTGTGTGTGTTGGTTTTTATAGTGTGGGAAAAAGGTGTGGGGGGGAAATGTGTGGAGGCTAGTATGTATGGGGTGAGGGTGTGTTTTGATCAAGCTGTGAGTGCGGCGTGTGGCGTGCGGTACTTTGGCGAAGTGTGTGGGATCGGTGTCTGCGGTTTGGGTGAGATGCGGCTGGGAAGGGGGAGGTTGTGTTGTTTATGTGTTGGTGTGGGCTGGTGTGAAGGGGTGTGTGTTTGTTGTGTTTGTGTTGTTTTGTGATATTGGAAAGGGGGGAAGGTGTGTTTTGGTTAGGCTGGGAGTGCAACGTGCGTGAAGGTTAGACTGTTTTGGGTTCGCGGGTTTTTTTTTGTATTTTTTGGTACTGCGCATGCGTGGTGGCCATTGTTGCCGCTAAGGGTCCTGGGAGGTGTAGTTTTCATGGGCTGGAGGGGAGATGGCGCATGCGTGGTGGCCATTGTTGCTGCTAAGGGTCCTGGGAGGTGTAGTTTTCGTGAGCTGGAGGGGAGATGGCTTCGGCGGAGCGTGTGTGGGATGTTTGCTGGAGAAGGTAAGGGAAGTTTGTGCATTTGTTGTGTTGTTTGTGAATGGGAATGCATGCAACAGGGGTTGTTTGCATTCCCAGCTGTGTGTGTGTGGTTGTTTTAGTGTTGTGTGTGTTTTTTGAGTGAATGAATGTGTGGCGGTTGCGTGGGCTGTTTGGGGCGTGTGTGTTTGTTTTTACAGTGCGGGAAGGAGGCGAGGGGGGGAAATGTGTGGAGGCAGGTAAGTTTGGGGTGATGGTGTGTTGCGGGCAGTGTGTGAGTGCGGCGTTCGGTACTGTGGCGAAGTTTTTGAGAGCGGGCGGGTGCGGTTTGGGTGGCATGCGCATGGGAAGGGGGGAGGTTGTGTATTTTATGTGTTGTTTTGGGTTGTTTGGAAGGGGTGAGGGTTTGTTTGTGGGTGTTTTTGGAGCGTGGAAAGGTTGCGACGGTGGGTAGTGGGCAGGTTTAGAGTGCGGTTGTAGATAAGTGTGTGGGCTCGGGCCGCGCTTTGGCCGCCATGCATGTGGGAAGGTGGCGAGTTTGTGTTGCGGATGTGTGGGTTTGTGGTAGTTGGAAGGGGTGATTGTTGCGCTATTGTTGTTAAAGGACCGTGGAAAGGGGGCGTGGGTATGTTGGGGGCTGAGTTTGAGTGCGGTGTGCGTTACTGCGCAGATGTGTGTGTGTTCGTGCCACTGCGCTCTGCCTGGCATGTGCGAACATTCCAAAAGTTCGTGCTGCCTGGTTAGAGGGCGGGATGGCTTCTTCCGTTGGCATGTTTTTAGGGGTTGTGTTTGGGGATGTTGTTAGTTATGTAGGGCCGGTTTTTTGAGCCGTATAGATACCCAGGGAGATGTTTGCACGGGCTGCCGAGTATAGTGCTTCTGCGGTGCATAGTTTCTTTGTCTATTTGCCGGGTACCACGACCATTAACTTTATATATATATAGATTAAAATATTTAAAAATACATTTTAAGGATCCACAATGGTACAGTAAAAGCTTAATGGGACAGACATACTGACAAAGTGCAACCATTCCCCCTCCAAACACAAAAACCCAAATAAGAGTTTTGTTCATGTGTCACAGTAAAAGAACAATGATATACTAACACTCATTTGAAGGATCCTAAATTCTTCTTCCTTCAGAAAGAAGTGGTAAAGAAGTCAATCTTGATTTAGAAAATATTCACATTTGAGGCACTTAGTCATAAAGAGTGATGAGTTTATCACATTTTTAAAAATAGGATCTTTTCAAAGGTCATAATTACTGATTCTGCTTTAACTGCCATGAATGCATCCTGTGGAATGCTGAAGTTTGGGAGGTATCTGGCTAAGGCCCCTTCTACGCTGATATATAAATCCAGATTATCTGCTTTGAACTGGATTACATGGCAGTGTAGACTCATATAATCCAGTTCAAAGCAGATAATGTGGATTATATAGCAGTATAGAAGGGACCCAAGAAAACTAAATATGTATACATGTGTCTTCAAGCTAATTGTCAACTTATGATGACCCCATGAATTTTTTAAGGCAAGGAATATTCAAAAGTTTGCCGGTTTGCGATTGTGCTTCCCTTAAATGTGGCCTACAACAGCTGGTATCCTACAAAGATGAACCATTGCTGTTAGTTGACATACAGCATTGTAATTGCAGAGTGTGAAATGGCCCCCAGAAAAAGCAACATTCAGAATGGACAAATATCTTTCTTCCACCTTCCTGAAATAGCAAGATACTATAATATTCAGTTCCTGACAGGATAAATATGTCAGAGCAATTGAGATTCACTGATGCAGCATATGTCTACTCTCTCTATATTTTTGATATGTTTGGATAATACACCAAAACTAACCTGATGTGATGTAGTTTCTAGAGGGGTAAACCAACCTTTATCAAGCTCCAACCCTGATACAGATGATGTAGTAAATAAATGACAGAAGGGCCCTGGGAAGCATAAGCAGTCACAGACTTGTTCCTCAGAGTACTTCCGAAATAGACGTACAACTTGACAGAACTTGACTAAATCAGACTTTGATGTCCTGCTATTCCACTGTGTCAAAAATCACAGTTCTAACCCTTAAGTGCAAATGAGGACAAACAGTCAGTCAGCAAGAAGGGAGGGTGGCCCAATTGATCCAATGGCCTATCTATTAGCATCATTGGTGCAAACCTCATTTTGGACTTAGTGCCACTGCAAAGAGCCCTGTGGCATGATACTGATGGCTTCATCACAGCTCTGTCTGAAAAGAACAAAAAGGCCAGAGCACATCAGATTCAGGACATGACAGCTCACAAATTCTAGAAAGAAAATATCTCCTTTCAATGTCACAGATTTGTTGCCAACAATTAAGGGCTGTTACAAAATTACCAGCAATGAAGAAATGTATTTTGCAACTATATTCCATAACACCCATTACCGTTTTGTTATCTGTTTATGCATTTGTGATGGTGCTTTTTGGTGTGTAATCACTACTATTTCACATGCAACTTTGGGTTCATCAAGATTGCAAAAGGTTTTATGGGCCATTCAGTCCAATTCTTTGCAACAGGTAGGTCACCTAAGATCATTTTAGTTTCTGCGGAAACACTAAATCTGTTCTATACCATTTTTATAAAAGAAAAAGGGAGTGATGCTATCCACACTTAGTCTCACAAGGAGTATCAACTGGGCCAGAAACTAAGAAAATGTGAAGCATTTTGATAAAGAGTTTCAGATAAGATAAACATTTTGTAGCAAATGGCAATGGCTGGAACCATGTTGGGAGAATTACAAACATTTAACCAAATATGTTTTTGTATTCATGATTCCTATATATTTTCTGGTTTAAAAGACTATATGGATCATTAAAGTCTCCCAATCCCTACTTATTGGAAGCAAATGCTGTGATTGATAGGGATCCATTCTGCTGACATTCAAGAAGCTGCTGAATTATATTCCCACCCACTCATGCAAGCAGTATCTGGTAAGAGGGGAAACTGACAGGGAACCCACTTCTGCCCGTCATAATGGGAAATTACTCATAAGAGGGGATGTGGAGGAACATCAGGCTGCAATTTCCCAAGTCACAGGGGACCAGATCCTTGCTGATTGCAGCAACTGCCTCTCCCTAAGTATAGACTGTGGGGCTCAGCCTAAGAGTCACTACATATCACAGTGGTTACACCATCAAAACTCCCCGATAAGATACTAGCCAAGAATCTCAAATGCTAAATAGTGGCCATTGCACCTAGATACAACATTCAAAATGGCCAAGAACAGAGAGATTCTGACAACTGGAGTCCAGAAAAGTAGCCAATTCTGGTTAGGGATATGAGCATCAGAAACCCAAAGAAGCAAAATAAATATGCTGATATAAAATATGGGTGAAATCTATGTTGCAGGAGAAACTAAAGGTCTTTGACAATGTTACAATGGGTGGAAAGTTTTCTGAGTACATGTCAACTCAAAGAGCCAATTCAACTAATTAGATGATTATAATAAAAGAGTGTTAAACTGCTATTAATACAATTCTGCAATGGAGGGGGAAACCCCTTTTCAATATGCTAGTTATTTATTTATTTAAAATGTGCATGATTTTAATTGATGTTTTAATAATTGATGTTTCAATTACTTGGTATTATGATCTGGTCATTGACCATAATAAAATTTACTTATTTGGTTTTAATTGCAACTGTTATTTGTAATTGTATGTTGTTGGCATCTAATTGCTGCCTGTTGTGAGGCTGCTCTGGGACCCCCTCCGGGGTGAGAAGGGCAGGAAACATATGTGGGAAATAAATAAATAAAATATGCTAGTTGACATTAATGTAGTTTGAAAATACAATAAAGATACCATACCACATACAATTCTTTCACAGATTCCATGTTTTTATCAATTAATTTGCTACTCAGTTTTGATTAAGTGCATGTGCTGATGTTTCAGTGCAATTTCTTTTAGTGTTTCTGAACAGACATTTATGTTTCATATCAGCAAATTAAAATGTTTTGAAAGGCTGTTAAAATACTTTAACTCTTTTCTGATTGTTTACACTTTACTCAGAGAATCGATCTTACTCAGTCATATATTATAAAACAAAAATGTCAAAGCAAGCTGTAAAAAAACCCTCTACACCAGGGGTGCTCATTAGGTAGATCGCGATCTACTGGTAGATCACGTAGGGAGTCCTGGTAGATTGCAGGCAGGGCGGGAGGAAGGCTCAATCCTGCCCCGCAGGGTCCCGGCGCGCCGCCCAAGAGCTGCCGGCCCTGGGTTATCTGAGGTCCTTTCCACACAGTTGAATAAAATCCCATGTTATCTGCTTTGAATCAGATTATATGGCAGTATGGACTCAAAAAACCCAGTTCAAAGCAGATATTGTGTTATAAGTTTCACATTTTTGTAGTGGGAAGGTAGATCATTTTGACTTGGTTGTTTTATAAGTAGCTCACATGCTGAAAAAGTGTGAGCACCCCTGCTCTACACAATGGATCAAATCTAAGGTGATTTTTAGATTTACCAGATTTCAAAATTTCTATAAAACTAGCAGGCATTTTTTAAAAAGTGTTTCTGACCAGCAGTTTTGAAGACATCTATGAAGAACAATGAAACAACAATGCTAAAAGAGAAAGGTAAGCCTGATTTATATTCTGTGTGATAATTCTGACTATTAACAAAAGTCTGAAAACCTCTGACCCAACAGAGCTCAAAGGGCAGAGAGCCAATCTATTACAGCAACCTCTGACGAATTCAGCAACACAATTTATTACAAGAGGAAGTGCCAGCCCGGTAACAAAGAGGACACATCCTTGAACTAATGAACTTCACAGAAGACCTAATAAGATGACAGAAAGTAGGACAGAGCACTTCTGTAGCAAGTGTACCGCTTCTACAACCACCTGTAGTATAAAGTCATTCTCTTCAAAGACTGGTTTAGCTCCACTTTTCTGGGGTCTGATGGAAAGTCTGGGACAGCTGAACGAACAGTAATTTGGCAGAAAGAAAATATATCGCTTATTAACGCTTGTTTAACAAAGATGAGCAAGCATCCTCTATCCATTCCAATAGAGTAGCATTCTGACACATTTCATTCTTTATCTTCCTGTACTTCCCTATCGCAAATTGTTTCTTTTCATGGAACAGCAATGTTTACTATTTCCTCCAAAATGCTGCTGGATTCGAGAACATGGCAAAATACAGAATCAGACCCCTGGTTCATCTCTAGCCCAGTACTATTAATACAGATTGTCAGACTACCAGCAACAGCTCTATAGACTTTCTGGCAGGAATGTTTGCCAGCCCTAATAATTGAACTACATACCCTTCCACATGCACACATAATTAGCAGTTTACAAAAGTTTGAATGGTGGGCTTGAAAGAGGAATCCCAAATTCTAACCCCAGCCAACAATAATAATTGGGTGATTTGGAAGTTTATGGCTTATCAAAAGAGACAGCGGCAGATGCCTAATCCTCTTACTGACACCATAGTCTGAGAATGAAAAAATGTAGAGGAAACTGTAAAAAAAATAATGCACTGCTATATTGGGTAAAAGGAAATAAACAAAATGCATCATCCTGCACACAAGTAAAGCAACCAATTCTCTTCTATGATAAATGGATGATACAGATATCTGTAATCATTCTGAAACATTAAATAAATGAGGCCATCTGAAGGAGGTGGCCACCTAAAAGAAAATCCCACATTGCACCACAAATACCTGAAGATATCACTTGACCTGAAGATATCACAAGAAGACTTTCCAAATTGCTAAACAAAGTAGTTTCTCCAGAAGATATTAAAATTTTGTAAAGCTAAGTTGATTTGTCAGACCAGAGATCAGGGTAAAGAGAACACAGCCTAATCGACACTACTTCATTATATGTATTTTTAATTCCCTTGATGGATTAAATCAAATTTCTCTCAAGGTCAAAAGGCAAAAGGATAACATACTTTTTACAATAAGGAGTGAAGTCCCTTCTGATGAGATATATGTTACACCCTTCTGTGGAAATAGGAAGAACTCACATACTCCACATTCTATCTTATTTTGCACATTTCCAATGCTAAATTGTAGAGGCTTGGTGCCACCTACCACAACCACACAGCACAGAAAATGCAATTTTCCATTCTGTCATTTTGTTCTTTGGTCTTTTGAGGATTTGGGAGTTTCTGATTCCTCGGTCACCAGACACACCTCAGCATTTATAGGTCTGCTGGTGAATTACAAACCCACTCAGCCCAATTAATTTCACACTTCTCTTTTCTTCTAAACTGTGAAATAAACAAAAATTAGTATACCACTGTAGAGTTTCAGCTTTTTCAGTCGGTGAAATAAGATCATGAAATTTAGGTGATCCTCTGCAGAAATGCAGGAATTCAATCCAGATACACTCAGGATGTTCTCATCCTGTGCATTCATAGAATCATAGGTGGACTGGAAAGATATGACTCACCCTGGTGATTTCTGTGTTATGTTTTTCTTCCACATTTAATCTGACAGATTGGTTCAAACAGGGAAGTAAGGTTACTAAAGCAAGTCAAAAATCTTCTGAAAAGCAAAATAACCAACATTATCCTAAAGAGGACTAAAATTCAACCATGAGCTATTTCCTGCTAGCCCACAATGTTATGTATTATTGCCAAGTTCATTCTCAGATGCCATCAGGTTCTAAATGCAGCCAACCAACAAGTTAGGGAGCATCTACACTAGGTATGAGCAAACTTCGGCCCTCCAGGTGCTTTGGACTTCAACTCCCACAATTCCTAACAGCCTACTTGCTGTTGAAATCCAAACACCTGGAGGGCTGATGTTTGCCCATTCCTGATGTACACTGTAGGATGGATGCAATTTGAAAGTACTTTCACTGCCATGGCTCAATACTATGGAATTTTGGGATATGTAGTTTGGTGAGGCATTAGCAGCCTTCAGCAGAGAAGGCTAAAGCCCTTGCAAAACTACACTTCCTGTGATTCCATAGCATTGTGATGCCAAACTGCATTCATTCTGCTGCATCAATGCAACATAGTTTGGCTATTCAAAAGTTGTGCAGGGCCCTTCCACAAAGCCCTATATCCAAGAATATCAAAGCAGAAAATCCCACAATATCTGCTTTGAACTGGGATATCTGAGTCCACACTGCCATATATCTCAGTTCAAAGCAGAAAATGTGGGATTTTATTCAGCTGTGTGAAAGGAGCCCCAGTCTTTTCTTGGCTCTCAAATCTATCACCAATGTCACATTCATCCAAAATTTCTGCCATATTGCTCCTACCTGGCTTAGATTTGAATATTCCAACTCCTGCTTCCATCAAGTCTGCCATATCACCACCCTGCCAAACCCAGACTTTACCAGAGACCTATATCTCTATCTTGGGGGTGGTTGTAGCTCCACAACACAGAATTCCCACTTGCAAGAGTTCATTGCTGCAGTCCCTGGTAGCACCAGTTAAAAGATGTCAGACTTCAAGATAGCAGGGTCAATGAAGATCCACAGGAGCCGACTACTCATATTTTTGGAACATTACATAAAGCAAGCTTCTTATGTATTAATGTTCATGTGCCTCACTCGCACACTGTTGCTCTCATCTTTCTACTTTCCCTGCACAGGGAGTGGTCTTAAGTAAGGCTCACTGCACCATCTAAAGCAGCTATTAGCAGCTAGCCTGCATTTACACTAGGCTAAACTGCGACCACTATAAACTCATCTTGCAGCATAGAAGGAAGGGGGAGGGAGGGAGAACATGGGCACGTTATTTACTGGCAGCTTTGAATAAAATTAAGGTGTGACGTTCCTCTCTCCTTCCAGCATTATAATAGAGCAAACCAAGCACACAGACCATGAAAAGTAGTTACACACATAGGATAAAAGAAGTAAATAAAGGGGAAGCAAGGATGCCATGACTGCAGAGCATGGAAGGTATGTACACACACAGAGGATAAAACAAATGGAAAGGTAGCAACAGGAGGCAAGAAAGGAACTTTGGAGACACTGTCCTTTCTCTAGCAGGCAGTTTACTAACAGATTGAAGTTTTCCCCAAATAAGGTTGTGCAGCATGTTTTTCCCACCTGTCAGGAGACTGGCAGGAAGTCAGACAGGATTGCCTTGGTGCTAATGGGGGAGGGGAAGAACAGGGGGTGCTTCCATCTGCTGCAGAGAAATGCGCAGCCATTTGGCAGTCCTGATTATCAAATGTGTCAGACTTCAGAGGTTCTGTACATCTCGTCAGAAGAAGAGTTCCTAGTGTCAGCTGCTGGAAGAGGGAGGAGATAAGGGAGGCCTGGGTGGCGTGTCAAAGCCACCACCCAAAGGCATCCCCACCCTACTCCCATGAACAACAGAACCAAGCTGGGCATACTTTTTCCAGAAAACAGACCCAAAAGTTCAGTGGAACATCCTCCTAGATAGATCTGGATACAAGGTCGCCTCCCTTTGGCTTTAGTCTTGAGAAAATGTGTCTTAATGCCACTGCTAAGTACCATCTCTAAAAAACCCTCCTTCCAGAAGTATATTTTTTAGCAATAAAAGCAACATCTTGTCTATGTTTTAAGCATAGGAAGACTTGCTGATTCTTATCCCTTGGCCTCACAGTGCAGGGGTTCTTAAACTTCTTCCACCCATGACCCCTTTCTGCCCAATGAAAATTGTATTTCATCCCAAGTATATAAGGTAAAGGTTTCCCCTTGACATTAAGTCCAATTGAGCCTGACTTCGGGGGAGGCTCATCTCCATTTCAAAGCTGAAGAACCGGCGTTGTCCATACATGCCTCCAAGGTCGTGTGGCCGGCATGACTGCATGGAGTGCCATTACCTTCCCGCGGTACCTATTGGTCTACTCACATTTGCATGTTTTCGAACTGCTAGGTTTAAATGTATCTCCCTTTATGATGTGATGTTAAGATCTTTTGCAGACGCCCTGCTCTCGGTTCTGCCTCCATCACAGATGTGACTGGTGGGGATGAGACAGGGTCTTCTTGGTGGTGGCCCCACGGCTGTGGAACTCCCTCCCCAGTGACATCCGAACAGCTCCCTCACTCTTAAGCTTATGGAAAAATCTAAAGGCCTAGCTATTCAAGCAAGCCTTTGGGGATTAATATTTATTTATTTATTCGATTTCTACACCGCCACTCCCACAGGCTCGGGGTGGTTCACAGAAACAATATAGCACAATACAAAGAGGTAGCAAATTTAAACTTAAAATCTATTCTAAAACTCAAAAGCTTTCCTAAACAAGAAATATAACCCATAAGTATGATGGAATCTGTATAAGAATGTCGAATCAATTGGTTTACTATTTAGAAACCTCCGTTGGTGCTAGACCTTTGATATGTTTTAATCATTTGAAAGATTGTTTATAATTGATTTGTATATGCTTCTACAGTTTTAATGTTGTGTTTTATTGTTGTTGTCAGAATCTGGCACTGCACTGAATTATTGCCATAGTTTGTAAGCTGCACTGATCCCCCGGTGAGAAAAGCAGGGCATAAGTATAGTAAATAAAAAGTTTAGCAGAAGCTGGGGCTAACACTGGGAGCTCACCCCACTCTGATTCAAACTGCCAACCTTTCGGTCAGCAAGTCCAGCAGCTCAGCAGTTTAACCCACTGTGCCACGAGGGCTCAGATGCATAATATAGGTATACAAACCAAACATGTACTGATAATAAACCAGCATTTGCAAGACTTACTAAACAGGCTGATTTTCCTTTTGCGGAGTCCAGCTGAAGCAAATTCTGCAGAGTCCATTATAAACACTGCACTTTGCTGCTGAAAAGATTTGTGTAAATGTCAAGGTGGTGTTTGGAAACCTTTCCCTGTTGCCGAAAGGATTTTTAGTGAGCCCAACACTGAGCGAAGGGGACCCCATTTGGGGTCAGGACCCAGTTTAAGAAGTAGTGTTGTAACAACAGAAGGACAGAGTCACAGATCCTCTATTACCCCTCCTTGTCTGTAGAGCACAAACATTCAAGGTTGTTGTTGTTTTATAGGGTCGTTTGACGTCCTCACCCTCGTAATCGGTGGAGGGCGAAAGGCACAACCACCACCCTTGTCAACTGCTCCTAGAATCTGTCATCTCTTCCTGCAACTGAGAGGTTTATGCAGGGAGGAAAGGAGAAAGAGAGTCAATAACTCCTAGAGTGTGCAGCATATTAAAAGGTAAAGGTTTCCTTTGACATTAAGTCTAGTTGTGTCTGACTCTGGGATTTGGTGCTCTAAGCTGAAGAGCTGGTGTTGTCCAGAGACACCTCCAAGGTCATGTGGCCAGAATGACTGCATGGAGAGCAGTTTACCTTCCTGCCAAAGTGGTACCTATTGATCTACTCACATTGGCATGTTTTTGAGCTGCAAGGCTGGCAGCATATTAGCAACAGGCTACCTATTGATCTAACATTTGCATGTTTTTGACCTGCAAGGCTGGCAGCATATTAGCAAATAGCAAAAAAGAAAGAAAAAAGGACCTGGGGAGGAATGGGGTGTGGAAGAGATTCCACTCAACCGAGGAGCACATTTGGGCAGCAGAACAAGTTCGACCAGGCTGGTTTTCTTATTTTTCTCTCCCCCCCCCCCCCAAATAAAAACCCCAACCCATGATTCCTGGCTTCTAGTTCACCTGGGCAGAGGAAGCAGACGGTCTCCCATCCGTCCCTTTCGCCCTTGCTCCGCCCCAGGCAACTAAGAGAGGCTGGGAGGCGCCTCCCTCGGCTGCCCCGACTCCCAGAGGAAGCCCACCCGCTCTCCCTTCCTTTCCCTCCCTCCCTTCCATCTCCGCAGTGGCGCCACATTCCTCCATAGGCGCTCCGCTTGGCTTCCCCCTCTGAAGTCTTCCCCCTTCATCCTCCTCCTCCGCCCCCAAAACATCCTATATGCTGAGGATCTGTTATGTGTAGAGAAGGCGAGGGCTCGGTTCCCTTCAGTCGCGCCCCTCAAAAGCCACGGATTAGGCG
This sequence comes from Anolis apletophallus, assembly GCA_030556195.1. NCBI lineage: Eukaryota > Metazoa > Chordata > Lepidosauria > Squamata > Anolidae > Anolis > Anolis apletophallus. Next base: position 68,058,578 of record JARBWK010000005.1, read on the forward strand.
GCATTCGGCAAACTCTCCCTCTCTCTCTCATTGGTCAGTACGGCACAGAAAACAAAGGCTGGATCTATAATGCAGTTATAAACGAAAGGTCGCAGGTTCGAATCCGGGGAGCGGGGTGAGCTCCCGCGGTCAGCCCCAGCTTCTGCCAACCTAGCAGTTCGAAAACACATGCCAATGTGAGTAGATCAATAGGTAGCCTACAGCTCTGGCGGGAAGGTAACGGCACTCCGTGCAGTCATGACCTTGGAGGTGTCTACGGACAACGCCGGCTCTTCGGCTTAGAAATGGAGGTGAGCGCCAACACCTCCAGAGTCGGGCACGACTGGACTTGATGTCAAGGGGAAAGAAAAGCTTTACCTTTACCTAATGCAGTCTTGAATCTGCACGATATGAGCACTAGTGGGGAGCCTCTCTTGGGCTGCAGCAGCCATGCACCCTGACACACCGCTTCAATGCTGCGGATCACGGGAAGCGCGGTTTCAGAAAGTCCAAACTCATCTTTCTCGGCTTCACCAAAAGGACAACCCCCCCCGGGATGCCACAACCTGGAGCCACTGAAGTGGGGCCCGGCGGCGTCCAGACTGGGTCAGAGGCGCCTTGGGGTTGCCCCTCCGCTGCAGAGGGAAGGCGTGTGGAGATGCCAGACCTCCCTCTGGCCAAACTGTACCAAATCCTGGGTTGCTGTAGGTTTTTCGGGCTATATGGCCATGTCCCAGAAGCATTCTCTCCTGACGTTTCGCCTGCATCTATGGCAGGCACCCTCAGAGGTTGTGAGGCATCCTCAGAGGTGCAGGCGAAACGTCAGTAGAGAATGCTTCTAGAACATGACCACATAGCCCGAAAAACCTTTAACAACCCAGTGATCCCGGCTATGAAAGCCTTCGACGACACACAGTACCAAATCCTACATGGAAAGCATGGAAGGGGGGGGGGGGTGTCCAAACTGCGCTCGTCCTCCAGTGTAGACGAGGGCAAACACACCGCGCCGGAAAAGACCCCTCCCCTTTCCCCCCTTTTCGCACTCCACGCCCTAAACTGCCCTCGCAAAAGGCACAGACCCGGCATTGTGCTGCCCTAAGGAGAGGAAGAATCGGGTGACTGTGCTGGGAATAGCCGGGCAGAGAGAGGGAAAGAGAGAGAGAGAGAGAGAGAAAGTGTGTGTGTCGTTGTCTGCTTTGGGTCAGGCCTCACCTGGAAGAATGTGCCCAAGGTTGAGAAGGGGCCCAGGTGGTGCAATGAGTCGGAGATTCCAATCGTGGATGAGCTCCCTCTGTTAGCTCCAGCTCCCCATGCGGAAACATGAGCGAAGCCCCCCACCACCACCACACACAAAAACATCAGGGCTTTCCCTGGGAAACACCAAAAGCGACTTGGAGTTTCTTAAATCGCTCCTGACACACACACACACAAAGGGCAGGATCAAGACGGATGTGGGGTAACTCTAGAGTTAGGACTTGCTCCACGAGTGATGGGGGACTCTTCTAAGGAAAATGAAACCCTTAAGAGAAGGGGGTTGAAACTGCAGGCCATTCAATGCTAACCAAGGTGTCCAATTGCAATATTCCCACGTCCCTCCAAGAGAGTTCTTTCCCCCACCCTGGACATGCCACAGATATGTCAACCTCTCTTAAGTTTCCAACAAACCTCTCAACCTCTGAGGATGCCTACTATAGATGTGGGCGAAACGTCAGGAGAGAATGCTTCTGGAACACGTCTATACAGCCCGGAAAACTCACAGCAACCCAACCCCTTATGGCCCTATATCCCAGAATCTCAAGGCAAAAAACCCCACATTATCTCTGTGTGGACTCAGATAACCCAGTTCAAAGCAGATACTGTGGGATTGTCTGCCTTGATATTCTGTGTAGAAGGGCCTTTAGAAACTCCACAGTCTGGGGCGAGGGGTTATTTCTCCCCACAAGGAAAGCAAGGGGCCCCAGTCTCCAAAAAGCACGCGTTGTATGCTCAGCGTAGACTTGTTTCCTGCAGTGTGAGCTCTGACCACATCCCTCCTACAAGGGTCTAAACTGCATGGGTCTAAACTGCATGATTTGGCCGTGGGGATGGGGCCCGAGCCCGCCTCCTTCCCCTCCCCTTCCTCCCCCTCCGCCCAAGATTCCTTCTTCGTCGGCAATTTCGCACCGGACGCAGCAGGGAACACCCTGATTTTTCCACGCCTCGTTCGCGCCCAGCCCAGGGAAATCACACTTTTCTCAAGCGGAAAGCCCGCCGGGACGAAGGCGGTTCACGAAGCAGGGCTTGGCTGCGGCTGTTGTTTGTCCCTCCCGAGGCGGGCCTCTCCTTCCCTCCCTCCCCCTCCCTCCCTGCGTCCCCACCCACCCGGCCGCCCTCCAGGACAGGAATCGAGCCTTTGCCGCAGCCTCCCCTCGCTGGCTTCCCTCCCCGCCCCAAACGCCTTCCAGAGGCCGGAGAACCCACAAGCCAAGCAAGAGGAAAGGGGGTTGGGGAGCCTCCCCGGCTTACTTGGGCTCTGGGAGACGAAGAGGGCGACCCGCCCAGCCGCTGCCCAACTTCACGGCCCCAGAAGAGAAGCTGAGCCGCTTCACGCGCTGCTGCCGCTGCTGCTGCTGCTGCCGCTTCTCCCGTTGCCTTTCCTCCGCCTCCACTCCTCTAGTCTGCCACAGGCTGGGGAAAACCCCTGGATTTCCATAGAGGAGGAGGAAGAGGAGGAGGAGGAGGAGGAGGAAGGGGGCGGGAAGGAGGAGGGCAGAGCGGAGCCTGGGAGGAAGCGCCGCGCTTTCGGACCGCAGCTCTCCTCCGCTCCCAGTTTGGGAGGAGAAAGGGAAGGCAAGGCAAGGCTGGCTCCTCCTGGAATAATGAGGCGCGGGGTTCCTTCAAACTCTGCGAAGCCGCAGCGCTGTGGGTCCCCCCCGCCTGCCTCCCCCCCACCAACTCTCTCAGCCTTTCCCCAAGCGGAGTCCCGCCTGCTTGGAGGAGAAGCTCGTCATGGCAACGCGGAGGCCAAGCCCTGCCACAGACTCGGCCCCGGCCTCCGCAAAAGGCTTTTGTTAAGGTGGTTTCGCGCTCAACCGACTCCTGGTTGTGGCTGGCGTCTCTTTTAAGGGGGAAAGGAGGAGGTGGCGGCGCCTCGAGGAGAGCCCAGGCCAAGGGAAGGGAAGTGGGGGAAACAACTCTCTTGGAGGCTTAGAACAGTGTTTCCCAACCTTTTTTAAGCCGCGGCACATTTTTTACATTTGCAAAATCCTGGGGCACACCACCAACCAAAATGACACTCTTAACACAGTAATACATATAGTTAATATGTTTTAAAATGTATTTATACAATCAATGTGAAACCTGAGTGGGCCTGTTTCGATGAACACAACATAGATACCCCGCCTTGTGTACTTCGGACATAGATATCCCGCCTTGTGTGCTTCGGACTGGGTTGCCTGGGCCGACACTGCCCTATCATCACCACCCGGTGCTTCAAGGCCGCGGCTCACCTGGGTTTCTCTCAGGCAGGGAGGGAGGCGCAGGGGCAGGCCGCTCCCTTCCAAAGCCGAGAGGCAGGCCACGAAGGAAGGAAGGAAGAAGGCCTGAGAGCAGGAGAGGCTGAGGCAGAGCCCAGGCCAGGAGAGGAAGAAGGGAGGAGGCCCCGGAGCCACCTCGACCCCAAAGCCCGAAGGAATCCTGAGCCAGCTGAGCGAAAAACAAAGCCCAACGCTCCTCTCCGGAAGCTCTCCGCCTTCTCCTGAAGTGACCTCACAGGGAAAGGTGCCGCCTGGCCCCTCCCCTCCTCAGCCTCCAACCAACCGCTTCTCCAGGAAGCTGAGGCCCCGCCCCCTCCCCTCTTTCGGGACTTCCACTCTGAACAAACATGGTGGTGCCGGGCGGGAGACCCTTAGAGAGGCGGGGCTTGCTTCTTGGCCGGCGTTGATTGGCCCTGCTGGCACCCCAGAGAGAGAGAGAGATGGGGAGACAGAGCGAGAGGCAGGCTGCCCAGATGACTCCTGGCGGGGTGGTCGGTTCTTCCGCGGCACACCTGATGATCGCTCACGGAACACTAGTGTGCCGTGGCACAGCAGTTGGGAAACACTGGCTTAGAAGGCCACAGGTTGGGAGATGCAGCCACTAAAAAAGCCAATGGGATTTTACATCAAAAGAAGTGTAGTGTCTAAAAAAGCCCATGGGATTTTGGCCTGCATCAATAGGAGTCTAGTGTCTAGATCCAGGGAAGTCATGCTACCCCTGTACAGTGTTCCCTCGCTACTTTGCAGTTCACTTATTGCGGACTCCCTGTTTTGCGGATTTTTTTAAAAAATAATTTAAAATATATATCATGGTTGTTGCACTCCAGGACAGGAAAAGTCCTCGGACTTAAAACACCACACGTTGAGTGAAAAATCCAATCCTTTTTATTGAAGCTTATTAAAATAGCCAGTAGAAATAGATGCTTGTAAGAAAGTTCCAAAGTATTAAGTCAGTAAAAATGCTGTAACACAAAGCAATGTCCACAAAAGATATAAAAGCAATCCAAAGCAGTATTAATCCAGACAGGAATCAACAGGATACAAAGACAATCCAGGCGATGCTAGTCAACCACAAAATGCTAAAAATAGCCACAGGAACAAACCCCCTTGAACAGGATTTCCATGGCACATGAAGTTGATTTCTAAATGATGCCTGAACTAACAGGTTTTCCCTTCAAGCAAACCTTATATCCCCAAACCCAGAAACTGGTTTCCTTTCCCCCCACTCTTGGCTCTTATCTGACAAAGTCTTTCAGAGCCATGTAAACCTTGGGTTTGCTGCCTAAACTCCAGCCATCTATTTTTCAACTCCTTATCTGGCTGTTCATTAAAATTCCCAGGTGTCAGATTGTTGTCCAAACCCAAATCTTGAGAGCTCACAGAGCGAGGGAGTAAACCATCATCTCTCTGCCCAGCAGGAATATTCTCATGAGAAACTGCCCTTTGCACTGGGGCCTCTCTGTCATTTTCTGCATGAAAATAATTGACCGAACCATCTCCATCTTGCACCTCAGCCTCGGCCCCATCATTTTCCTCATCATTGCCCACACCAGAAGCATCATGACCCTGAAACACAAACACAGGCTGATTCCCAACAATGGTATTTTTGCTGTTTTGTGGGGGTTTGCCGCCGCCACTCTCCAAGGCACTTTCCCTCCTCAGTCCTCCCTCCCTCCTTCCAGCCTCGAAAGGCCTTTCCTTCCTTTCCTTTCCTTCACTTTATTTTAAGTTTATAAAGACTTAAAATAGTGTATAACTACTAAAATAATGTATAAATACTAACATAAATAGAGCATCTCTACATCGTGGTTTTTCACTTATTGTTGGAGGTCCTGGAACCTAACCCCAGCAATAAGTGAGGGAACACTGTATTCTGCCTTGATTAGACCACACCTGGAATATTGTGTCCAATTCTGGGCACCACAACTGAAGAGAGATATTGACAAGCTGGAATGTGTCCAGAGGAGGGCAACTAAAATGATCAAGGGCCTGGAGAACAAGCCCTATGAGGAGCAGCTTAAAGAGCTGGGCATACTTTGCTTTCAGAAGAGAAGGCTGAGAAGAGACATGATGAGGGCTATTGATAAATTTGTGAGAGGAAGTCATAGGGAGGAGGGAGCAAGCTTGTTTTCTGCTGCCCTGGAGACTAGGATGCAGAACAATGGCCTGCGTCAATAGGAGTCTAGTGTCTAGATCAGGGGTGGGCAATTTCCAGCCCTCCAGGTGTTTTGGACTTCAACTCCCAGAAATCCTAGCCAGTTTACCAGCTGTTAGGATTTCTGGGAGTTGAAGTCCAAAACACCTGGAGGGCCAGTAATTGCCCACCCCTGGTCTAGATCCAGGGAAGTCATGCTACCCCTGTACAGTGTTCCCTTGCTATTCCCCTCATTGGCTAGAGGCAAGCATCTCAGCATGCAAGCTGCTGCTTGCCTCCAAATGCTGGGTCTTTTCCAATTCACTTCCTGAGTCAGAACAAAGATAGTGACAGTGGCTTTGAAATGGCAAGGATACTTCTGGGTTGCCAAATCGCTTCAAAAAGGAATTTGATCCGAATTTAATCTGAATTGTGAAGATTTCAACTGGACCTAACCATGCCTAATCTTTACTATATGAGACCCCTAGACAATGCAAAATATTCACTGTTATTAACTCATTCTTGAATAGCTCCCCTTAAAAATCAAATTGCCCTCCTGTGGGGCATGTTCTCCATGTTGGAAACCAGGCCTCTAGATCAAGGAAAGTTATGGTGTCCCTCTATTTCACTTTAGTCAGACCTTACCCGAAATACTGTGTCCCATTCTGAGCACCACCATTCAAGAAGGATATTGACAAGCCAAATGTGTCCCGAGGAGGACACTTAAAATGATCAAATCTCTGGAAGAAGTGCCCTATTAGGAGCGGTTTTAAAACTTGGTATGTTTAGATTGCAGAAGAAAAGGTTGAAAAGAGTTATGATAGCCATGTTTAAACATTTGAAAGGATGTCACAAGAAAGAGAGAGCAGCCTTGTTTTCTGCTGCCCTGGAGACTAACAATCTCATCATATGGGGCTGTTTTTGGCAACATACACCAGTTCCTCTACAGTTTTGCGATGGAGCCCATCAGATCCCATCCCACAACTTAGAATTACTTCTGGCGGGGCTACGTCACAAAACTACAAAGGAAGCAGCATATTCCGCCACTGTGGCAACACGGGAGTCTATTCATGTTGCATTGGGATCAATGAGGGAAGTTGGGTGGCAAACACTTCTCCCCATAGGATGAGGTAGGGGGGAAGCCAGGTGATGCAGGTTGTGGGGGTGATAGATTTCCCCCACTGAGCAATGCCAGATTCATCATGATATGTGGCAATTTCGGTGGCATTCATGATGAGGTCATAGGATTCCGGGCAATGGGTTGAAGAAAGGAGATTACACCTGATCATTAGGAAGAACTTCCTGACTGTATGAGATTTTCAGCAGTGGAGCTCCACTGGTGATGGCTTCTTCTTTGGAGGCTTTTAAGCAGAGGCTGTGTTATCAAAACACCTGGACCCCCACATTGATCCCCCAAATCCATGGTTCTCTAAGTGCTAGCAATGAAGCCCCCAATTACCTTTTCCCCAGTTTCAGGTGACTTCTCGGTGAACTCACCAAAAGTTGCATAAGCACTACATAATAATAATAATAATAATAACTTTATTTTTATACCCCGCCAACCATCTCCCATTGGGAACTCGGGGCAGCTTACAAGGGACAAGCCCAAAAGGCAATTAAAACACAGAAGAAAACACCAATTAAAACATCAGCTAAGAGCAATACAACATAATTATACACAACATAAGAGCAATATGGCTGGAAAGAAAATTAACTAAGGTACAACTTCAATAAGTGCAATACATTTTACAGGAGCACCAGAAAAGTGTGACATACCAGTAGATTGGGCAGGAAATACTATCCTAAAACATGTTGAGGCAGATCATGTGAGGGCCAGAATAAAGTGCTACTCAATGGGGACAGGAAAAAATTGCTGGTGAGCTGCTTAATTGAAGGCACACTGGAACATCCAGGTTTTTAGTTGACTCTGGAAAGAGGACAAAGTGAGAGCCTGTCTGATCTCCCTAGGAAAGGAGTTCCAGAGCCGAGGGGCCACTACTGAGAAGGCTCTCTCCCTCGTCCCCACCAACCACACTTGCGATGGTGGGGAGAGAGAGAGAGCAGTGCCTCCCAAGACAATCTCAAGGTACGTACTGGTTCATAAGGGAAGAGGTGATCGTGAAGATAAGCAGGTCCTGAACCGTTTAGGGCTTTATAGGTGATTACATACACACCCCACACTGCAGGGCACGGCTCAACATTAGGAATAACCCTACAGGGTTCTTTCCAGATTTTATCTCAGTATTTTCCTGGGAACATTTCCTCATCCCAATTGCCAGATCAGATCCCCTCCCTGGCAATGCCGTTCAAAGTGTGCCAACATCCTGAACACCCATTGTATGGTCAGACAAACCCCATTGTCCTGTTCTGGCCAGGCAGGAACAGGACCATCAAATCCCATTACCTCTGATTCACCCACATTCTTTCCTTCCTACTGCCATGAGAGGTGGAATGAGAAACAGCCACAAAACTTCAAACTGAGTAATGACAATTTATGAATTTTTTGCAAGTCTGGAGGCAATCAACAGTTATGCAGGATGGCACTCCTGCTCCTATCAGGGAGCAGATACTAGCCAGTCACAATCTAATCTAGACCAATCAGCAACCAGAACAGCAAAGTCCTTTGTTTCAAACTGATGTCAGAATGCTATAAATATCGCTGTATGTTTACACCGAGTTATGTCAGTCTTTGGAGTGAAGACTCTATTAATATCCTCTTCTGACCAAATGAGAATAAATCTGTTATTCGTCTTCATCCTGTCTGTGTTTTGTTTGGTCCTTTGGGGAACTTGAAACACTGGACTTCTGAACCTATGGACTTTTGAACCTGTGGTACTTGCAGAGCTGAAATCACTCAATAGCTGGATGGACATCTGTTGGGGGTGCTTTGATTGTGCTTTGCCTACATAGTAGGGGCTGAAGTGGTCTGTGTGGTCTCTTCCAACTGTGTGATTCTAAGATTTCATTAATCGACAGGGTGCTAGCAAAAAATGGGAAACATGAAGAAACTTTGGAGACATTGGCCTGTGTGGATGCTGTGGTCCATTATTCAATGCCACAGCTCTAAAGAAAAAGTAGCTTGTAGAAGAAGAAGGAGGAGGAGATGAAGAGGAGGAGAAGGAGGAGGGATTCTGTTGATTCTACCACCCACCCACCATATGTCTTTATACCAGAAAATTGTCAAGAAAAGAATAAATGGTAGTGTGCAAGGAAGAAAATCAATTCATTTTAAATGTGGAGCTGAATGGGAGTTTGAGAAAATCTGTGATGAATAAAAGGTCCCCAAAGCAAATCAAGTTTGAACTCTGTCTAGAAGCCAAGATGACTAAACTGAGTTTGTCAGAGGGCGAGAAGATATGACTCACTAGAAAAGGCAGTAATGTTTGGTAAGGTTGAAGACAGGAGGAATAGAGGAAAACCACTTTCCATGTGGAGGGATATCACCACAGCTGTGAGTTTGCAAGACCTGAATTGATGGAGATGTTGTGACTCGGAAGTCTCTCATTCAAGGGGTCGCCATAAGTCAAAGCCATCTTGACGGCAGTTTAAAATAATAAGTCGAAATTGTAGTTCTATGTTGTTTTAGGAAGGAGCATTCCTGGCGTCTTCACAACATCTTTGTGGTTCATCTTGTAAACGAAAATACCTTACAAAATAGTTACAAAAAATTATGTGCATGAAAGCTGTCTTAAGAATGCATGTATTTGCCTTGAAGTTTCCTGTTGATTTATGGCAACCTCATGAATTCAATAAGGTTTTCTTAGGCAAGAAATATTCAAAGGTTGGGTTTTTTTTTTGCCATTTCCTTCCTCTGAAATATAGGCTACAGTGCATGGTACTCATTGGTGGTCCCCATTCAGCCTTTGCAATAATGATGATGATAATGATAGGAGGAGGAGCAACAGTCAAGGCAGCAGCAGGGAGGCCTTGCTCCTCTGCCTAGGAAGCACATGGGGCTTCCACACTGCCACCACCGGCACAGCCTATGAGGTCTCCATGCTGGCAACGCTGCCTATGGCCTCTATGCTACTGGCAGCACAGACATGATGGAAGCCATGTAGGCAGCACCACTGCTGGCAATGTGGAAGTCCCGTGTGCTTCCAAGGTGAGGGTTGGGGCGAGTTGGGGGATGATACGAGCTCGCCACAGAGCCCTTGACTGTGCTTTGCAGCGCTCTAAGGACTCCACAGAGCACAGTTTGAGAACAGCTGCTTTAGAGTATTTTGGATCTACTTTGACCCAATTTCTACGCAAAATATAGTTCCAAAGCATGGGCCAAACAGTGTCCAAATCCAGATGTTACTCCTATTTAATAACAATAATAACAATAATAATAAATCTTTATATATTTTTTCATACATTTCTACCCCGCCCTTCTTCCCCCAGAGGGGGACCCAGGGTGGCCACCATCTCCCCAAAAGGACTTGGGGCAGCTTACAAGGAACTACAATTTTAGTATATAACATAAACAGGATATGAGTATAAAAACAGTATCACATACAAGTTTTAAAAGCAATTACTATTAACACATAAAATAAAAACAGAGTTTTAAATGCAGATCCATTGCACCAACGAGGGCTATGTAACTTTATTTACCACTCTATTTTATTTATTAGGTCTCTTCTGGCTCACGTTAGCAGTTAGAAAGGCATATCACCAGACACTGTAAAAATAAAAAGGGATCTACTAGAAGGAATGGCCCATGGTCTCAGATGTTTCTGCACTGGGTGGGAATCATATGTCCCTACAGAGGTTTCTGAATTGTATTCCCCCTCCCCATTGAATATGCTGGACAATGCTGCTGGGACACCCCCTCCTCCCATGCCACACACATGCACACATATACAAACCATATTATGCAAACATGAGGGGCTTAAAACCTCAATATAGGAATATAGGAACAGAGTAGAATAAATTAATTCTGTACATAAGCACTATGTCCTGTTCAAAAGAAATAAACACAACCAGTATGGAGGAAGTGGAGCATTATGTGTAAGAGATGTATACATGAGTGAGGAGATCTAAGATATGGAGCAGGAAGAGTAGATTTGGAAAATTTAAATAAAAATTATAGAAGAGGTAAACAGAGAATCACTCTGAGGATCAAGTATAATCTTCTAAGCCAAACTGAATGTTTGGATGATGCCTCTGTAGATTAGATCATGAAGGCCTAAAAAAGCAGGAGGGACAGTAGTGGGAGACTTCAACTGCCCTGAAATCTGTTGGTAGTCAAACTGTAAAGAACAACACATTCTTCACTTTCTTAGATGGCAATTTCATTTTCTAGAGAGTGAAGGAGGAGGCAAAGAGAGAGATTGACTGTTTTGGACCTGATCCTCACCAACAGGGAAGAAAAGTAATGGAGATGAAATTAGTAGAAATTCCGGGTAGAACACATCATCCTGGGATTCATTATATGAAAGACAAGGGAAGCTAAGAGTAGTTGGACATTCCCCCTGGGCCTTATGAAAACTGATTTTATAAACTCAGGAAAAGAATGGGTGTGGTAAAAATACTTGCAGAAAAAAGAATTTCTTAAACTTAATGTTTAAAATTGAATAATTGAATTCAAGTCTCCAGGATCAGATGAATTACATCCAAGCATAGCAAATGAATTTCTACATGCAATCTCTCTATAATATTTCCCGAAGAGAAGTGAATAGTGGAGTGCCACAGGGTTTTGCCCTGGGCCCTGTACTATTCAACATATTTAGTAATGACTAGGATAATGGAATAAAGGGCATGCTTATCAAATGTGTAGATGGCACCTAATTAAAAGGGGTAGCTAATACTAGAGGATAGGATCAGAATTTAAGATGACCTTAACAAATTGGTAAGTTGGGCCCAAACTCATACAATTAATTTCAACAGGCACAAATGTGAAATACTACACTTAGGCAGAAGGAAATACAATTGAAGTGGCAATGTATTTAAGGATATATTTATTCAATTACCCAGCAAAAAGACACAACAGTCCAGGTGAATTCTAGTCAAAGCAGAATGGAGTGGAACAGATTGAGCATCCCTTATCTGCAAATTCAAAATCTGAAATTGTTCACATGTCTGGCTGAGATAGTGATTCCTTTGCTGTCCAATGATTCAATATACCCATTTTTTGTATGCACACACTTATTTTAAATATTGTATGATGCTAGGCATATGAAACCTAAATGGATATTATGTTTAGCTTTAGTTCTCCAAGATAGCTCATTATGTATATCAGTATGAGTATTGAAAAATCAGGGGGGAAATCCAAAACACTTTTAGTCCCAAACATTTCAGATAAAGGACTCTCAACCTGTACTATTACTTTCCTGCTGACTTGTGTTGATTGTGTAATCTACTAAGAATGCAAAATTCATTTTCAATGTACTGCTGTCAAGCCAGTTGACACTTGATGTCATCCACCTTATATTTTCACATCTGATTTCCCACTTCCATGTATAACTATATATTTATCCCTGTTGACATTAATTTTATTGTTTTGGTTATTTTTGGTCCACTTTTCCAATCTGCTGAGATCATGTTGAATTCTGATGGTATCCTATTAACTAATCTTTCCAGTTTGGTGTCATCTGAAAAATTGATGAGCATGCCCCCTACTCCTTCATTAAAATGAAGGCTACATTTGCATAACACCCCTGCTGAGGTGTATGTGACGCTGCTCTTAAGATGACATGACATTCGGTTGTATGGCTAATGAAACAGAAAGGCTAACTAGAGAGGCCTCTCTTGGCCAAAATCTTGTTGAAAGAATGTAATTCTGTTAATGTCAACCTTGGATGTGTTAAGACAAGTGAGAGAAATCTGGATAAGGTTTCTACCCTAATCCCACCAAAGTTTTAACTCTTCAAATTGGTAAACAATGCATTATAGACAGGAAATTCCACTGATAAGAGATGTCACCTTTGAGACAAGGGTCATCAGTTTAAGAATTCTCTAAAGTGAGTAATTGTTTGAGACATTCCTTCCCTTTGTTAAGCTAAATATTGAATAATACTGTATATGGGGCATTGGAAATTTATACTGTAGCAGCAAATTGGGAGTTATGGAACTCCAAGTGGCAAGTTACCTCTTACCAAATTGGCGGCATGGACGTGCGGGCGCAGGGATGAGGAAATCACGCAACAACTTCACTGCTCAACGTGAAATCAAAGAGATTTATTGAGTTTAACACCAGCTGGTGGGGTTGCCCACAGAACAAGCTGCTATAAGGGGCGAACGGCCCCGGTCATCCTTAACACAAAGCATATATACCCCTCATGGCGGCATCCACAAAAGCCCGCCCTCCTTCATGATCATTTCACAAACATCATTGGCTGGTGTTACAGAACATTTCATCAATCCAATAAAACATAACATTTTCATTAGCATCACATCTTAATCCCCTCCTATGTGTTAGAACAATGAACATTTCTATGTTAGTCTTTCTCACAGTGCAACTATCAGTAGCTGGGACTCTTGTGTTCTCAGTTTGCAACATTTGGCTTTCCCAGGCTCCTTGCCAGCAACGGAGGGGGCCAAACTCCCTGCTCATGCGCAGTTCTTACCCATTTAGCATTAAGGTAAACAAACCCCATGCTTTGCACTGCTAAGCCTACGTTATCTTACGCTAGGCACGGGATGTACTTTGGCAAATCACAACATTGATTTGAAGCACCAATCATAGTGTTACATTCACGGAGCTTGTGCCTGCCTGATTCTTGGCACAGAAACCCACTTTTCTAAGCTCTACACGTGTGCAGCATCACTCTCTGACTGTACGCCTGTTGGAAAGTACCAAAACCGCTTTAATATGACACTCTTGACTCTGGCTGAGTACTTTAGTTAGCTTGTCTTTATAGCGTTCTCACAAACAGGATGAAGGAGAGGCAACTTTTGATGTCTCTAGTCTAGAACCTTTTGGGGCTATTTTTGGTGGGGGAAGTACTTTCTCTGAACAATGCAGCTCCCTAAATCTACACTTCTTTCTTTTGGGGGCTGTATTAGGAAAATCTCTCTCTTTCTCTCTTCTGTCATCAACTCCTACAACTTCAGATTACTTATTTCCAAACCCTCATAGCCTTGCAAATTTGCTTATGCTGAGACAGTGTCTTCCTATCTTAAAATAACATTGCCCTCTGTGAGGTCTTGGCTCTGCCTTTTCCTCTGCTCTGCTTCAGTTCCCCCTGTTCATAGGTTTTCCCAACAGTGTAGATACCTTCCTTTGTATTAGTTTTTGCGTGGAGCATAACACCCCACAGAGGCCAGTCTTAGTTGGTCTATTACATTTGTCTGTATAGAGCTCTCTTGCTGGACTCCTCCCTTTTCTACAGTCCTAGAGACTTGGGGCATTATCTGGTATCCTAGGCCCAAGCAATCCAAAAACAGGAATCCTTAGCACCTGCATTCAGCCGTATTTTTATACCAGCAGTCCAAAGGACAACAGAAGCTTATGACCAGCTTATGCATTACAAGAAAGAAGATTGAGACAGTTTATAACCATGGCTTTGCACCAGAGGTAGAAGACTCCAGAGTACAGGCAAAATGTCAGGAGAGAATGCTTCTAGAACATGGCCATACAGCCTGAAAAATCTACAACAACCCAATGATTCCGGCCATGAAAGCCTTTGACAATGCAATGTTTTAAGTTACCTTATGATAGTCCCAGGTGGAGTTAACCCTTTATTCATCTTGTTTGCAGCAAACTCATTTTGGTTATCTTTTCACCTTGCCTAAAGTGCCTTTGTCTGCTAAGGGCCTTAATCTTAACAGAAGGTATACAGATAGCTCCTGAGTAAAGCCAGACACTATAGCTTTCCCATAGGCTCGGTCATGGCATCACACTCTCTCAAGTATTTATATTTTGTATATTCTGATTGCCATTTATGAAGCTCTTTTTCTATTGTCCAACACAACTGTTGTGTATAGCTTAATTTTTAATAAAATTCCTCTTTTAATGAGCTCTGCTTGAGTATGATTTGAGTCTAATTTTCCTAGGATATACTATTGGCAAAGTCACAAAATTCCTGACAGGCACGTTAACCAGCAATGTGTTTGAACTCATTCAGTTTTCTACATTTCATTTAGAAAGAAGTTGAACAATGCTGTGTCCAAGACACAACCATGCAGAATCCCAGAATGACAGGGAAATCTTTAGTGAACACACTTGGGATTGGGTCTATTATCTAGCTGCAAATCCACTTAGCTGTAGCACTATCTAGTCCACATATTTCCAGCTTGTCTGTATTAATATAAAGTGTCACTGAAATCAAGATACATTACATCCACAACACTTCCATAATCTACCAAATGTGTAATTCTATTTTTAAAAAGAGAAACATAGAGATATAAGATTTTTTTTGACATAATCTGCTTTTGAGAAACCCATGCTGAATATTAGTAATAACTGCATTCTTTTCTGAGTGCTCTCATGATGGTTTGTTTAATGGGTTCTAGAACATTGCTTGTATAAATATTAAGATGATTACTTGGTGGTTGCTTAGGCACTATTGTTCTGTTTTTGAAGTTGGGGCAATGTTTTCCCGTCTCCAGTCTTCAGGGACCTATTCTCATCTCCAAGAATTCTCCATGGAATCATAGAAAAATAACAGCTGGAAGAGACAAAATAAGGGCCAACCAATCTAAATACACTGCTATGCAGGATTACACAATCAAAGTACTCCTTATAGATGGCCATCCAACCTCTGTTTAACAATCCCCAGAGAAGAAGACTCCACCTCTTTCTGAGGCACTGTGTTCCCTCTGTCAAACAGCTCCAGGAAGTTCTTCCTAATGTTTCAATCCAGTCCTTTGCTCCTAGTCTTTGGAGTAGCAGAAAACAAGCTTGCTATGTCTTCAATGTGACATAATTTCTAATATGGAAACATAAATATCATGTCCCCTCTTAATCTTCACTTTGTATAGTCAAAGGGAAGAATTATAGCTATTGTTTGTTGGGTTATTTATTTATTTTGTATGAAAAGCATTGAATAAATTAGTATAAAACTGAGAAAAATAGAAGGAGCACAAGCAGCTAAATACCTTTTGACCAAAAACGGGCAACTGCAACTTCATTGCCTCAAATAATTTGTAAGGTCGCTCCAATATCTTGAAGAATCACGCAGAGTCCTCTGGTCGGTCCAACAAGTTTTATTAAAGGATCAATACTTTTAAAGTCAAAGCACCTTTCCTTCACCCACACTTCACTTATATACTAAATCCCCTCCACTCCCTTCACCCCAGGAGATTACATCGGCAATGTCCAGGAAAGTTGCATCACTTCCTACTGACTCAGCAGAACCCCAGGAGATTACATCATCCTATGAGCCAGCAATCCCTCCCAGGCTTGCATCATCCACCGCTGCTCAGCCAGCGTTTCTTTTGGCTACGTCAGATTGCTCCCACGGGCTCAGATTCTGACACAGTCCCAGATGCGGAGTTGGCTCACCAAGGCTTTTAGGTAGTGCCATTTTGCCAGGTTGTCATCCACATCTGACAGAATCTCCTCCTCCACCTCGTCCTCTCCCTGCGAAGACAAAATGGCATTCAATCCTTAGGTTCCACTGGGCTGAAGTATCTTTTCAGGAGGCTGCAGTGAAACGTAGGGTGGATTTTACCCATCCCTTTCAGCAAGACAAGTTCATAGGTAACCCGGTTCACAGCCCTAGCAATCCTAAATGGGCCTAAATATTTCGGTCCTAGTTTCCGCGAAGGAAGTCCTAACTTTACATTCTGGGTAGACAACCAGACCAGATCACCTTCTTGGTATACCTCCCCTTCCTGTCTCCGCCTATCTCCAAACAACTTGCATGCACGCTGAGCCTTCCTCAAAGCGTCAGTCACCACTCTCCGCTCCTCACGAGCCTGAGTACTCCACTCCTCTCTTCCCTCATCTTCCTGCAATGCAGGGAGTTCTGGCAACGGCACCATCTCCTGCCCATAAACCACGGAAAACGGCGTCCGCCCGGTCAAAGATTGCACGGAGCCATTATAAGCCATCTCTGCATATGGCAACAAATCCGCCCAATCATTCTGCTGCCTATTTGTGTAAATACGCAGATAGCTCCCCAGCGATTTCTGCGTGCGTTCCACAGCGCCATTACACATGGGATGATATGCAGACGTCAGACTCCGGTCAGCCCCTAAAGTCTCCACAAACGCCTTCCAAAACCGGGCAGTGAACTGCACCCCTCAGTCACTAATCACCTGCTCCGGACACCCATGCAATCTGTAAATGTGCTGCACATACAACTTAGCCAATCTCTCAGCGGAAGGCAGTCTCGCCAATGGGATAAAATGTGCCTGCTTAGAAAACAAATCTAACACTGTCCAAACATATCGATAACCTCGACTCACTGGCAGTTCGCCTACAAAATCCGTACTAACGTGCGTCCAAGGTCGGGTTGGAGACGCCACCACCTGTATTAATCCCTGAGGCTTCGCCGTGGGAGCTTTCCCTCTAGCACACGCCTCACACCCTTGCACATATCTCTGCACATCCCCTCTCCATCCTGGCCATCAATAACATCCTCGTAACCCCAAGATCGTCTTGGTCACTCCCCAATGCCCTGCGGTCTTATGATCATGACACTGCTGCAACACCTTACTTCGCATCCCTCTGGGAACATACAATCTAGACCGAGCAAACCACAATCCCTCCTGTAACTTACACTCCTCTTTGTGGTCGCTTAGCCAATCATCCTCCTGATAATGTCTCTGCAGCTCCTCCTGCCAACCCTCAAGTTTAACCTTCTTCTCCTTCTCCAGAAGTCTTGTCTGAGCTCGGGTCTGCACTCCCAAACCCCACTGCGTCTTTGAAAACACTTCCCCCAAACTGGGGACAACCTGGGCCCCCATTGACGGGTAACGAGAAAGGGCATCAGCCACCACGTTCTCCTTTCCTTTTATATGCCGCAAGGTAAAATCAAATCTAGCAAAATATTGCGCCCATCTAACTAACTTGGGAGACAACTTCTGTGGGGTTTTCAAATACTGTAAGTTTTGATGGTCGCTCAACACTTCAAACGGATGTATGGCTCCTTCCAAAAAATGATGCCAAGTCTGTAATGCGCACCGCACCGCACCGCAAACGCCTCTTTCTCCCAAACCGGCCACTTTCTCTCTTGCTCTGAAAACTTCTTCGAAAAGAAAGCACATAGCCTCAATTCTCCCTTCCTGTCCTTTTGCAGCAACGCCCCTCCATAAGCCCAAGCGGAAGCGTCACACTGCACCACGAAGGGCTTTTCTGGATCCGGATGCAATAACAATGGCTCACTAGTGAACGCTCGTTTTAACTCCTCAAAGGCCTCCTGACACTCCTGACCCCAAATCAATCATGCCCCTGGGGATTTCACCTTCTTCGTCTCCCCCTTCCCCCTTGTCTTCAACAAGTCCGTAAGCGGAAGAGTAAGAGTTGCAAAACCCAGAATAAAGGTCCGATAGAAATTGGCTAACCCAAGGAAGGCTTGCAGCTGTCGCCTAGTCTGGGGAGGTTCCCATTCTAACACGTCTTTCACCTTGTTGGGATCCATTGCCACCCCCTCCCTGCTAATACGGTATCCCAGGAAATCAATTTGCGATTTTCCGAACTCACATTTACTAAGCTTCACATACAATTTAGCTTGTCTTAGCCGCTCCAGCACTTCCCGCACCAACTTTACATGCTCCGCTTTGGTTTGCGTCATAACTACAATATCATCTAAATAGACATATACCCCTTTGTATAATAGCAGATGCAACACTTCATTTATCAACTGCATAAATATGCCGGGGGCGCCGGCTAAACCGAATGGCATCACGGCCCATTGATATAATCCGAGAGGACAGGAAAAAGCGGTTTTCCATTTATCACTCCTTTTCACTCTCACCATATGAAAGGCATCGATTAAATCCAATTTAGTAAAATACCTTCCCCCTCCCAACTGACCCAGAAAATCCTTAATCAGGGGTAACGGGTAACAGTTCGTAGTGCTCACGGCATTTAAACCCCGATAGTCAATACACAATCTCAATTTCCCATCCTTCTTTTCACGGAAAATGACCGAGGCTGCAATCGGGGACTCGGATCTTTCAATGAATCCCTTCTTTAAATAATCATCAATCTGCTCCCTTAATGCTGTCTTTTCCCACATGGACATTGGATAAATTTTAGGTTTAGGAAGTGCTGCCCCTTCCTTAATTTCCACTCGACATTCCACATTCCTTACTGGCGGAAGACATCTTGCCAATACCAGGTTGAATACATCTGCATAATCCTGATATTCAACCCGAATTCCCACTTGGGATACACCTTCCCCCTCCTTACTCTCTGGGTTACACAACACAGTCCCAGATTTCCAGTCGATTTCAGGGTTGGCTTGTTCTAACCAAGGCATACCTAATATAATATTATGCTCACTTACAGGGGCCACTACAAAATCAATGACACCATTCCAGGAACCCACACGACTTTTCAACCCATCTGTACTCAAGGGGAATGGACCCCCCTCTACATAGGACCCATCTAGTTGTGCAAAATGCACCGGAGCTGGTAAAGACTTAACATCACACTCCAAAGTCTTTACAAGATGAGGGCACATAATGTTCTCTGAACAGCCACAGTCCACCAAGGCTTGGTGCTCTTCATAGTTCCCCTTAGAACAGAGTTCCAAAGAGCATTGAACAGTTTTGGGGCCCGAACTCACCCCAGCACCCGATTGTTCCACCTTTTCTCCTAACGCCCCGCTGGCAACAATGGGATGCTTGGAGTCTGGCACCTTCTTCTGCCAACACTGCGCCGCTAAATGACCCGGTCTGCCACAGAGAAAACAGGGCCCTCTTCCAACCGCCGACCTCCTTGGACCCGCACTGGATCTCCCATCGACAGCACCACGCGTGGGCTCTCCTCGGGATCTCCCCTCCACACCGCCACGTCTGGACTCTCCCTGGAGC
The DNA here is from genome assembly GCA_030556195.1 of Anolis apletophallus. NCBI lineage: Eukaryota > Metazoa > Chordata > Lepidosauria > Squamata > Anolidae > Anolis > Anolis apletophallus. The sequence goes on from JARBWK010000005.1 coordinate 68,078,117, forward strand.
CGCCCCGACTGGCTCTTCCTCCGCTGCACCTGGGCAAGAATTCCCTCGACATTTCCCGCCAGCTGGATCCAACCATCGATGTCACCAGGGTCGTCCCGATGCAAACACCACTCCAGAATCTCCCTCCGGAGACCGTCCTTATACAGCTCCAATAATGTAGCTTGAGACCATTCAGCAACTTTTCCTGCCAAACTCATAAATTCTTCAGAGTATTCTGTTACTGAACGGGACTCCTGAGCCAAGCTACGAAGGGCTTCTTTAGCCTTCACCCGTTCCAATGGATCCCGGAAACGGTTCCTTACAGCTCGCAGGAACCCTTGCACGGTCCTCAAACACGGGTCTCGACGATCATGGCATTGAACATACCACTCTGCAGCCCGGCCCTTAAAAGCAGCCCCCACTGCCCGAACACGGCTCGCCTCACTGGGGTACAAATGTCCATAGTCCTCCATATGGTCTCCCACAGTGGCCACAAAGAATGCAACTTTACAAGCCTCCACTTCGAACTTGTAGCACACCAGTTCTCGTTTGTGCCTGGTGGGCAGGGGGCAGCACCGGGGGTCCCACTAGCATTGGAGCCAGTTGATTCGGAAGAGGATTTGGAGGGGCTAGAAGAAGGGGATTTTGAGATAGCTGGACCTTCTTCTCCCACAGAAAGCCTGGCCTGGGATGGCGGCTGGCCTGACCCTTACGAACAGCAGGAAGGCCAGTTGGAATTCGAAAGCACTGATAGTGAAGATTACGAGTGGCTGGGGGGGGCGAGGCTCGCAGGAGAGGATGTGGGAAACAACCGAGGGAGAGGCCCGGGAAGCAGATGGGGAGTTTTACTCTCATGAAGATAGGGAAGCAGGTGCTGGGAGGCAAGGTCGAACCTTTGATAGGAGACGGAGCATTGAGGCTAGCAGGAGGGGTTGGTTCCACAGCCTAGACCGACCGAGGGCTCGCAGCACAGATTGGAGGAGGAGAAGCCTAGAGCGTCGGGGGCCTCGTCAAGGGGATTAAGTATAGGATCCGTGGGAACGAATCCTCAGTACTTCGGCCACGTCTCACCTATGTAGATGTGTAGCGAAGCCAAGACCACGTAGCTAAGTTTGGGGCTAGTGGCCTGCCAAGAAGAGTTTATCTTGTAACCTTGCTTTGTTCCTGATCCGCTAGCTAAGCGGAGCCTTGCCAAGTTTTTGAAAGAACTGCCAAGTTTGCCTTTTGGACTTTACCTTTACTTTTGGATTACTCTGATACTTTTATGGACAATTACCTTTTCAACTGTTTTTATACTTCAATAAAATAGTTAGCTGATTATCGTCTCTGTGTGTGTGATTAAGGGGCCGGCCTAGGTCTTGCATCGTGACAGAACTCGGCTCTTAGAGGCTCTTTTCTTGGCTTATCCCCATACTCCTGCGACCAACGAGCAATTCCTGGCTGTCTCTCCATACCACCAACTTCTTGGGGAACCTGCATATTGGGCTGATGAAATCCCCTGCCCAAACCAGCTGACGATGCTGGCCGATTAGGCAGCTGCCTCTCGTCACTTTCTGCGAGAGCACCCCTTCCAAACCCCACGCTGAAAGGTTTCCTCGCTCTGGTGGGCTGGGTTCTGGCCTCCCAATCCGGACCAACTCCTGCAGGCACACTGGGACATCTACTCTCGTGTCCTCCTTCCTCCGGCTCTTCTCCACCCATCCAGGAATAATAGGTGAAGTCACCTCCTTCAGGTCCACTCCACATGGACTCCAACATCTGCTCCCACTTACTCATTTCACAGGACATGAGACAGAAGGTGGTCTCCATAGCCTCCATCCAGCACTGCAACACCCCCAACTCCGTCGGTGGAGCCGGCTCTGTGGTCTCACTGCCACCGGAACATCTGGAAGAGGGCCTCGTCGTCCTGCGAAGCACTCCTCCTTGAGCCACTTGTGGGGCCACCTGAGCTGACGCATACCTTGCCGCCGCTTCTCTGACCCCTCCTCTGGCTCCCTGAAGATCCACCTGAACGGCCCCACTCCAGGCTGCCGCTTCTCTGGATTCTTCTCCGGCCCCTCGAAAGCCCACCTGAGCTGACGCACACCATGCCGCCATTTCTCTGGACTCTTCGCAGAGGGCTCGGGTGTCCACCTGAGCCAACGTGTACTCAAACGCCGCTTCTCTGGACTCATCTGGAAACCCGACCTGGTCCAACGTCTCCCACTCCCATTCCGTCAGTCTTCGGGTTTCCTCCGGATAGAGGTTCCATCCACCAAAATCCTCCTCCGCCATCACTTTAACTTCTCCAAGTTCAGGAAAGTTGAAAGGGCTTTGACTTCTGTAAGGTCGCTCCAATATCTTGAAGAATCACGCAGAGTCCTCTGGCCGGTCCAACAAGTTTTATTAAAGGATCAATACTTTTAAAGTCAAAGCACCTTTCCTTCACCCACACTTCACTTATATACTAAACCCCCTCCCCTCCCTTCACCAGCAATGTCCAGGAGAGTTGCATCACTTCCTACTGACTCAGCAGAACCCCAGGAGATTACATCATCCCATGAGCCAGCAATCCCTCCCAGGCTTGCATCATCCACCGCTGCTCAGCCAGCGTTTGTTTTTGCTACATCAGATTGCGAGTCCCGCGGGCTCCCCAAGGCCGCAGGGATCCACATCTGACACAATTCTTCCTCTGTACATGAAGCAGGACTTTGTGGACAAGCATACAGGTGCGGAGTTGTCTGTTCTGCTCCACAGTTGCACAAGGTGGAGGATTCTTTTAGGTAGTGCCATTTTGCCAGGTTGTCATTTGATTTGCCCACTCCACTTTTGAGTCTGTCCAGGGACTTCCAAGTTGCCCATTCTTGGTTTGCCCCGGGGAAGACCCTTATAGGGGGTGGGGCATCCAGTTGGGATTTTCTGCTTTAGCTGTCCAGAAGGATACTCTTGCTGTTGCTGGTGGAACGTTAAGAGGAGTGATGGTTCTCATGAAGCTTTTCCTTGATTTGAGTCTACTGGGAGGAGGCTGATAGACATGCAGTGGATAGCTATGCAGTATGTCGAGTGACATGTACTGATATGTTGCATGTTGTTGAAAAACATACATTTGCCACAGGTATATATAATTTTTGAAATCCACATGGACAATATTGCCAATCAATTTTTATATTTATGTAAAAATGAATAACCATATAAAATGTCTTATTACAGTAAAAGGTACCATAGAAGTATTAACAAGAAGCTGCATCCCAAAGAGTAGCTAATCAAAGCAGATTACTGGGGGATTTTTTGTCTAGATTTTTGCATTCTAGAGAATCAGAAAGCCTTCAATCAACAACCAGAAAGATAAAAGCAAGATTTCACAATCAAAGTTCATTCTATGGAGAGTAGGAAGTTTCCTAAAGACAGAAGGGCTATATATTCATATTGTTAAATCAATAAACAGAAATTATCTGATCCTGCATTTTCCAGATAGTTTCTTTACCTGTATTATAAAAGGATACACAGGGGAAAGGAAAGGAATTATAAAGCTGGAAGAGATCACAAGAGCCATCCTGTTCTAACCCCCTGCCACACAGATGCCACTCTGTTGTAACAATGTGAATTGATATAATTACAGTAACTGATTTCTAAATACTGACCTTGGCCCAATTGATTATCCCTAGCATTTGTTCTTGGAGGGAGATTGGGCACTATGTCATAATGTATTAATTTTTAACTACTGAATATATTATCTGTTAAATGCCTCGAGTCTAGTGTCTCTATTAATATGGTGTCCAAGGCAAGTGATAATAATGCTGTAGGTACCAATAATGTCTGTGCCTGACACTTTATCAAGGTATATTTTAGAAAGGAAGGAAAAGACAATTTTCTTAAACGTATAATGGTGGAATAGTTTCCATCAGAGTTCTAAAATCAGCTTTTGCCTTCCAGCATTTTAACCTCAAGTAACAGAAAGTGCAAGCTGAAAGATTTTTGTGGCCTCCAGGCAAGATGCCATCAAGGTTCCCTTCTCTCTGTGGATTTCCTTCCCACACAACATCTCACTTGAAATGAGAGGTTGAACATGCGGCTGGCAGGAACAAAATTAATGCTAGACCAGGGGTCCCCGGACTAAGGCCCATGGCCTGAACGTGGTTCTCCAAGGTCATTTACCTGACTCTTACTTTCAACTTTAGACTTAGGGTTGCTTTAAACTTTAGACTTAGGGTTGGTAATTCAGATGTGATAGTATATATTTAAAAAGTAATAAAATCAGTAAAAGTAAAGTTACTTTATTTGTGCAACAAGAAATTATTGACAGTTACTTTCAAAAGCTACTAGATTTTAAAACAAGTTTTATGTCATTCTGTCATTACCCTAAGTGGGTTTTTTTTCTTTAAACAGATTTTTTTACCATGTCAGAAGCAACTCGAGTAACTGCAAGTCGCTTCTGGTGTGAGGGAATTGGTTGTCTGCAGAGACGTTGCCCAGGGGATGCCCAGATTTGTTACCATCTTGTGTGAGGTTTCTCTCATGCCCCTGCATGGGAAGGTGGAGCTGACAGATGGTAGCTCATCCTGTCTCATGGATTCAAACCACTAACCTTCAGGTCAGCAGTTCATCTGGCACAAGGGTTTAACCCATTGTGTCATTGCAATGGACAGTAATGAATACTGCAACAAGTTATTTTTCAGCACTGTAATGAGCAGTGGGTTGAGTAGCAATAGCATTAATTACTAGAAGTGAGCATTTTTTTGTTAGTCCTCGTAATTCGGATCAAATTTGTTAAATTCGTACTTACAAGGCAATATCCGATATGTGGGCATGGTCCGCGCCAAAAATTTAAGAATCAAAATATACTTATTTGTTTTAGTTTTGTAAATCTTGGAAGGCTCCCAAAGTCAGTTTTATATTCAGTGCAAGGAAGCAAAGCAAAGCAAAGCCAAAAGGCTGCCTTTTTGTTCTTCATGTTAACAATAGCCCCCTCCCACTCTCCTCATTGGCAGACAAAGGAAGTCAAAGCCCTCCTCCCTCCCTCCTTTTTCCCTCTCTCTCCTTCCTTTCTTCCTGCGAAGCTCCAAAGAGAAAGGAGTCCCAGCTCCAAAGGAATGGGGTCCCAGGGCAATGCCAAGGAAGTGCAATTTCTCTGCAAGTGCCCAACCCGACACAGGAGGTAACCTCCCCGTACCTCACAAAAGAAATTCATTTCAATTGGTTTGGCCTGAGGATGCTGACAAAATCTGGTGAGAAGTGAGGGCCATCACCTGCAGTTTGGACCCTTGCCCTTCATGGCTAGAAAAACAAGCCAGGGAGAGTATGGCCTGCACTGTGTTTTTATATATGCCTGTTTTTATTATGTAACGACTGACTTGTTGTAAGCCACCCCGAGCCACTGGGGGGGGGGGGGGTAGATAAATGCGAATAAATAAATAAATAAATATTAGGGAACTGATCAACACCTCATTAAATCAATGTGGTGTCCTCATGGCCCTGATAGAAGCCATGGTGAGACTGCTTTTGAAAAAGCCATCTTTTAATCTCACTAATTTGGACAGCTATAGGCTAATATCAAATTTGCCTTTTATTAGTAAGATCTTGGAATGGGTGGTGTACAGCCAGGTCCAATTTTTTTGGAGGATGCTGATTTTCCAGATCTATTTTAATCTGGTTTCAGGCCAGGTCATGGGGTGGAAACAAATTTGGTTGCCTTGGTGGATGATCCTTGAGGGGAACTGGACAGGGGGTGTGTGGCCTACTGGTTCTTTTAGATCTCTGAGTGGCATTCGATACCATCAACCATGGTATCCTGGAGCAACACTGTACTGCAGTGGTTCCGGTTCTTCCTCTCAGGAGGTCTCCAGAAGGTGGTGATGGGGGAGTGCTGCTCGACCTCATGGCCTCTTGGCTGTGGGGTCCCATGGGGCTAATCATTATCCCGGATGTTGTTTAACATCTACAACATCTACAGCTGGAAGAGATCATCCAGAGATTTGGAGTTCAGTACTATCTGTATGCAGACAATGCCCAACTCTACTACTCCTTTCCATCTGAAACCAAGGAAGCAGTTCCACACCTGAACTGTTGCCTGAGGGAAGTAATGGACTAGATGAGGGCAAACGAAATGGAAGTACTGCAGGTCTTGCACAAGATCAATCCGAAGATAGGGTTACAACTTGAGCTGCAATCTCAGGTTCGCAGTTTGGAGGTGGTCCTAGGTCTTAAATCTGGAAGAACAGGTGGCAGCGGTAACCAGGGCTCCCTTTGCACAATTCAAACTTCTGTGCCAGCTGCACCCATTTCTTGAGAAATCTGACTTGACTATGGTAGTACATGCACTGGTTACATCCTGTTTGGACTACTGTAGTGCGCATTATGTGGGACTGTCTGGAAATTACAAGTAGTCCAGCACATTGCAGCCAGACTGCTAATTGGAGCTGATCCAGGGAGCGTACCACCCCCCTGCTGAGGCAGCTCCACTGGCTCCCGATTAGTTTCTGGGCCCAATTTAAGGTGCTGGTTTTAACCTATAAATCCTACATTGGGATTATTTCAATGACTTAAATTTTATTTTGCATGTTTAGCTGTTGTTGTAAACCACCTTGGGTCCTCGGAGAAAGGCAATATAGACATTTCGTGGTAAATAAATAATTATTTTAAATGTCTAATTCTTTGCAATGCCAGAAATTTGAGGACTGAAGGATAAATGATGTCTTTTTGTGTCCCACACCTCCAATGGCTATACCTCTCACTTTCTCTGTTTCTATTAATGGAAAGCTGTACTGGATCGAAGAACCTTCAATCAGTAAAGGAAGCACAATGCGTTACAGGAACCAAAGTAAACAATTTAGCTTTCTGCTGAGATCAATATCAGTGACCTTTCACTCTCCAGTGGCCTTTGCCCACCAAGGATTAGAATTTACCTACTCACGGCTCAAATTTCAAACATGGCTCACACAAAGGAACCAGGAGGAATTGGTTAAATCGTGGATGAAAAACACATCTTTCCTTTTAAAATGTAATTTGTTCCTGCATTACAAACTATGTATTACAGTGTATGAGAAGTACCCTATTGCTGATTCCAATATCAAAGTAACTCACTATATCACTATTTGTTTTTCTGTTGCTTTATTGGGGCAATGGGACCAGAGGATTGATAGGAACGTATTGTGAGTTCGTCAAAATTCCTTTTTAAAAGATCTTTAAATATCACTTTTGAAAGTAACTGCAGACCATTACTCTTTATATGACTGAAATTACTCTATCATAACTGGTTACATTATTTGTTATACTTTTGCTATTACTGTGTGCCTTCAAGTCATTTTCCAGTTATGATGGCCTAAAGGCAAACTTATTGAGGGGTTTTCTGTGGCTGAGATTGTGTGACTTTGCCCAGGTTTACCCATTGGCTTTCCATGGCTGAGCAGAGAATCAAACTCTGCTGTCCAAAGTCATAGTCCAATACTAAAATCACTTCACAACCTTCATTGTTTTCAAAATAACTTGACATTAACTCTTCATAGGCTATTACTTGTGGCTGAGTATGATTGCATTCCAAGTGTAGGTGACTTTAGAGATCTATTATTGATCAGCATGCAGGATCATAGCCAGAAATTTTTTTGGGGGGGGGGAAGAGGTTTTTTTTTTAAGGTGAATCACGAAGAGTAGTTTCACAGCACAAAGTGAAGGTAAAGGTCTCCCCCTGGCATTAAGCCCAGTCGTACCTGACTCTGGGGGCTGGTGCTCATCTCCATTTCTAAGCCGAAGAGCCAACGTTGTCCGTAGACACCTTCAAGATCATGTGGACAGCATGGAGCGCCATTACCTTCCTGTTGGAGCAGTACCTATTGATTTACTCACATTTGCATGTTTTTGAACTGCTAGTTTGACAGAAGCTGGGACTAACAGTGGGAGCTCACGCTGCTCCCTGGATTCGAACCCGTGACCCTTCGGTCAGTAAGTTCAGTAGTTTAACCCACTGTGCCACTAGGGGCTTCTTCATAACACAAAATAATTTAAATAGTGTCATTGGCTGGGGATGACAGGAGGTTTTTTATAAAAAAAAACAAACCATATTGCAGCACCAGTTTGCTCATCCCAAATTAAGATTCCAGTCTGAGAAATAAACAAAGGGCCAGAATGTAAGGGACACAAATCTCTCAGTTTTCCATCTGTGACCCAATAGCATTAGAAATATAAAGAGAAAGACTCAGCTTCTTATTTCATGTTTTCCTATCAAATGCTCCCATCTGTCCCTGGGAGCCTTGCACTTGGAAAATTCATGCAGCAATCTCCTCTTCCCTCCTGTGACAAAGTCATTGAAATATTTTACATTCATTGCATATACTTGATTTGTAGTGCATTTGTTAGGCTGACTCATTTTAAGAATGACACTGAGATATTTTAAGTTTATAGTATAATTTGTATTCCACATCTTATGCATGTTTTGCTACTATATGTCAATTCTGTATCTTTGTTTGGTGCAAGTATATATATTGTGAAAATGTGAAGTTTCAAACTGTGTAATGGCCACCACTTGTGACAATCTTCTTTCCTGTCAGAAATCCCTTTTTACTTCCTGACTTTTAATTTCTTATTGCTGCCACCATATACTAGGAGATTTCCACAATGAGACAGAGAGGTTGTTGGCAAAAGAACAGTAACTTGATTTATTTTATGACAGAAGCGTACTGGTTTCAAAGTTACAAGCGTAATGGTTACGATGTGTACATTCACTTAAGAAGATGTTTCCAAACAAGGTTTCAATATACTAACACTAACCAACTGATTTCTGAATAACTTGAGCTTGACAATAGGGTCATGACCATGTGGCCCTTCCACTCCCTTCTATTGTCACAGCTCCCTGTTGTCAGTCAACTATCCTAGCTCCCTAACTAGTTCTTTAACTGAGTTAAACTAATCCCTTAACTCCAATTTCCCGACTAACACGTTTCTTCAGATTACAGCTAACCCTTAGCTTTTGCTACCTTCCCTATCAACCGACAGACTTCCAAACGTGACTGCTCTAACCGACTGCTCAAAACTCACTGACTTTTAAAACTAAACCCTTTCCTTGCCAGCGACAGTTGGCCCGCCCCTTTTCCAGCTTGGAGCAGGTTGCCATAGCAACATTTAGCCGATGTTCTCTTTTTAACCGATAGTGGTCTTATCCAAACCCCATCTTACCTGAGCATTATTTTATATACATGTAAATAAACAGTTTTAAAGCCATAACAACATTTCATATACATAACATTCATTTTAGAAATAGAGATGAGCACCAACCCCCCAGAGTCGGACACGACTGGGCTTGATGTCAGGGGAAAACCTTTGCCTTTACCTTTACCTACAACATCTAACACCCTAGGGATATCATTATATGTGTCACCAGAATCACCATGGATAGTAGTGAATCCAGTGATACATGGCATGGGGAACCTGTCACTCCACATCCGGCATCACCTGACTTACCCCAGCCCCCATCTCATGTGGAGAAGCATCTGCCGCCTGGCTTCCCCCATTGATCTCAATGCAACACGGGAAGTCTTTTGTGTTGCTACGGTAGCGGCATATGCTGGTTCCTCTTCAGTTTTGCGATGAACCCCCACCAGAAGGAGTGGGACTGCCACCAGTTTTGCACTCCTGCAATGCAATCTACAATGCAAACTTCAAGGAGTGACTTGGCAGTGTAAAACAGCACACTACTGAAATACCACAGCTTGTTGTGGCATCCAAACTAGTCATTTCTGTGACATATATGTGTTCTATATATGGCTCCAGTTGATGCTTGTCAAGGTACTATGTGGCAAAAAGAAAGTAGATCTTTTTTTTAAAAAAATTTAATTGGTTTTATATATTTGGTGATACATAGAATAAAGATATAGTGATGTGGTGTGAAATAGGTTCACATTCGAAGTTAATGGGAGTGGGGTATGAATAGTTAATGGGCGGGGTGTGAAGATCAGATAGGGTAGGTAGGGATAAGGGGGGGAGAAAGGAGGTAGAAAAAGGCAGTGAATACAGATATATACATATGACTTCCATTCTTCTCCAAGTAAGTAATTCTCTATTTGTCCTTAAGTTCCTTTTTTTCATATATTCTTCAAACAATGTCCAATCTGTTTGTTTTCTTGGGTTTCCCGTATTTTTCCTTAGGAGGTAAGTTAATTTGTCCATGTCCTTTATATTATAAATCTTGTGTAACCATAAGTCCATATTCGGTATTAGATCTGTCTTCCATTCTTTGGCAAAAACCATGCGTGCTGCAGTTGTCACATATATTAAAAGTTTGTCTTTGTTTTCATCTAATTTTAATTCATTATCATTCAATCCCAATAGGTAATATTCAGGCTTCAAAGGAAACTTAAGTTGCAAAATAGACTGGGTTTCCTTATGGACAGTTCTCCAATATTCATTGGTTTTTGGGCAAGACCACCACATATGGAAGTAACTTCCAATGTGGGAGTTACATTTCCAACAGGTTGATTGGCTATTGTTATACATTATGCCTATCTTTTTCGGTGTTATGTACCATGGAACATTTTAAATCAATTTTCCTTTAAATCAGAGGCATATGTATATTTGAGTTTTTTGTTCCATATTTTTTGCCAATCCTTTAATTTTATCTGTCTGCCAATATTTTTAGCCCAAATTACCATGCAGTTTTTAACTTCTTCTGTTTCAGTCTCCCCATCTATAAGCTTGTTATAGATTTTGGTTATATTTTTCTTATCTAATTTAGTCAGTTGTATCCAAAAGTCTTCCTTATCATGGAAGCCAGTTTTTTTATCTTGGTTATATGCATTTCTAATCTGATAATACTGGAACCAGGTTAAATTTTCCATGATTTGTTTAATTTCCTCTTGGGATTTTAGGTCATTTCTCTCATTCGTATTATTTTTCTTTAACAATTCCTCATATGTTGGCCAATTAGACCAGCCTTGTAGCCTTCTCTGATCTGCTTTGATAGGAGAGACCCAAAGGGGTGTCTTCCTATAAAAGTAATTTTTATATTTGTTCCAAACTTTGAGCAGCGCGGATCTAATAAAATGATTTCCAAAATTTTTCTCTACCTTGGCTTTTCCATACCAAAGGTAGGCATGCCACCCCAATCTTAAGTTAAACCCCTCCAAAGTCAATAATTTCTGTTTTTAAAAAAATAAAATCCAATCATTAACCCATTGCAACGCACAAGCCTCGAAATATAATCTAAGATCTGGTAGTCCGAAACCACCTTTATTCTTTTTATCTATCATTATTTTGTGGTTTATTCTCGGTTTTTTTCCTTGCCATATAAATTTAGATATGTCTTTTTTCCACACAGCAAATGATTTCTGGTTCCTTATAATTGGAATGTTTTGAAAGAGGTACAATAGCTTCGGTAAGATATTCATCTTGACTAATGAAATTCTTCCTAAGAGGGATAAATTTAATACTTTCCAGTTTTCAAGATCTTTCTTACTTTTATTCCAGGATTGTTCATAATTATTTGTTAATAACTGGGAATTTTTAGCCGTTACCCATATTCCTAGGTATTTTATTTTTGTGCAAACTCTAAATCCCGATATTTTTTCCAATTCTTCTTTTTCCTTTTTGGTCATATTTTTGTTAATATTACTGTTTTCTTGTTATTTATTTTGAGGCCCAATAGTTTTCCGTATTCCTCTATCTTTCTTAACCATTTATCTATACTATCATTTGGACTTTCTATTATACAGATGACGTCATCCGCAAATGCTTTAATTTTGTATTCTTCTTTGGCGATTTTCATTCCTTTTAGTTCCTGGTCTACTCTGATTGCTTTCAGAAGGATTTCCAAGGCCATAATATATAGTAATGGGGATAGGAGACAGCCCTGGCGCATTCCCTTCGAAATATCAAATTTATCTGTTAATATACCATTTATTGATAACCTTGCTTTTTGTGTCGAATATATAGCGTTTATAGCATTTTTGATTTGGTAACCTATATCTAATTCTGACATAATCATTTGGAAAAAATCCCAATTCAGGTTGTCAAACGCCTTCTCTGCGTCAAGCGAGAGAAGGGCTAATTCTTTTTGTACATTTACTTCATAATATTCGATGGTGTTTATGATAGTTCGCAAATTGTCCTTTGTACTTCTATTTGGAAGGAAACCCGCCTGTTCCTCCCCTATCCACTTTGACAGAAATATTTTGAACCTTTTTGCCAATATGTTTGTAAAAATCTTATAATCTACATTCAATAAGGAAATTGGTCGGAAATCCTGTGTCTCTGGTGTTTCTGATGTGCCTTTTTAAATCAAAATTATTATCGCTTCAGACCATGTTTTGGGAATATCCTCACCTTTAAGAATTAAATTCATAAGCTTCTTCAATTCTGGTATAAGAATATATTTCATTACTTTGTAAAAATCTGCGGTATAGCCATCCGGACCTGGCGCCTTATTTGCATCTAGATGATTAATTGCCTCTTCTATCTCTTTTTCTGAAATTTTCTTATTAAGAAATTTCCTTTCTTCTTCTGTAATATGCTGTATTTTTTGTCCCGGTAGGTATTGGCTTATGTGGTCTTCTAGGATTATATCCTTAGTGTATCTTGATTTGTGTGTCTCCATGCATCTAACAGGTCCAAATCTTCTTTCAGTTTTAGAAATGTTTTTGGGAGTAGTCCATGGTCTCCTCCCAAACTTCCCTTAATCTTATTCGATCTGTCTATTTTTGTATTAAGAACCCCATTAAAGTCCCCTAATATCATCAAATTGTCATATTCAGTTTTAGGATCGTTAGGTGCATAGATATTACACAATAATGTTTTCTCCTCTTGTATATCAATCATTATACCCACCACTCTTCCCTCAGAGTCTTTAAATTTTAATTCAGATTTCAATTCTTCTGATACATATGTCACCACTCCTTTTTTTCTTTTGATCTGAGATGGAGTAATACTCTTTGCCTAATTTCGTCTGTCTAAGATGTGATATATGTTTGTGAGAGATATGAGTCTCTTGATGTCACGATGCAAGGACTCGGCCGGCCCCTTAATCACACACACAGAGACGGTAATCAGCTAACTATTTATTGTAGAATAAAGAACATATAAAAAAGGCAATTGTCCATGAGATATAGAAAAGTTCAGTTCAAAAGCAAAGAGTCCATAATTAAATCCAAAGGCAAAGGTCTTGGCAAAAGGCTTGGCAAAAGCTCCGCAAAAACAAGCAGATCAAGGAACAAGGCAAAGTTCAATCATGGCCCAAGAAACTTCTTGGCAAGGCGCGAGCCGCAACTTGGCTCCGTGGTCCTTTGCTCGCTACACCTCCTTAGGTTAGAAGTGGCCGAGCTACTGGGGATCCGTTCCCACGGATCCTATACTTAAACCTCACGGCGGGGTCCCCGACGCTCTAGGCTTCGGCGGTAATCTGTGCTACAGGATCTAGCGCTTCTCTGGCGCTCTAGGCTACGGTGGCAATCCCTCCTGCTGGAGTCGATGCTCCGTCTCCTATCAAAGCTCTGACCTTGCCTCCCAGCACCTGGCTCACTATCTTCATGAGAGTCTAACTCCCTTTCAGCTTCCATGGCCTCATCGCCCATGTTTTCCCAAACTCTCTCCTGTGATCCGTACCCACCCGGTTTCTCATAACATTCATCGCTATCAGCACTTTCAGAATCAGCCTGACCTTCCCAGTTCTCATAGCCATCCGGCCATCCTTCATCCCAGGCCAAGCTCTCTGTGGGAGAGGAAGGTCCAGCTAGCTCATTAACCCCTTCCTCCATTTCTTCCTCAGCTGCGGCTGGTTCTAATGCAAGTGGGACCCCCCGGTGCTGCCCCCTGCCCCCCAGGCACAAAAGAGAACTGGGTTGCTACACTTGAATATTTATAATTTGAAATTTTCCTTTAATTATTTTTTGGAAGATGCGTTTTCTCTTGGACGGGCTGTTTAGCCCGTTTGCATTAAGGGAAAAGACTCTGAGTGGTTGACCCTCCACCATCTGTTGGGATGTTCACTTCATCCAGCATCTCTCCCTCCTCCTCGGATGAGGATCCTTCCACTGCCGACCCATCTGTTTCAGTTGGTCTAGCTCCAGCTTCGTCCATTTTATTTTCCTCTTCTTCTTCTGGGGAGTTAAATCGGCGTCTTTTCTTTTTCTTTTTGTGCTTTCTCGAAGATGTTTCAGATTTTCCTGAATTTTGTTGATATTGTTGTTGTTCTCGTGGTGGTGTAATTTTCTCTCTTTTTAATTTTTTGAAGAACTCTCTGGCTTTTTCTTCTGTCGTCAGCCAATGTTTTTGACCTTTATACGTTGTCATAATTCCCTCTGACCTTTCCCATCGGAATCTGATGTTCATTTTCTTCAATTCTTCAGTTAGGAAAAAGTAATTTTTGCGTCTGTTCAAAGTCGATGAGGGTACTTCTTTCAGAACAATTACATTTTTCCCTTTGAAAAAAATCAGTTTTTTATTTGTCCAGTATATAATCTCATCTTGTGTCGTTTTCCGAATGAAATTAATTATAATATTTCTGGGTGTTTTATGCTCTTTAGCATAATTACTTTGTATCCGGTAGGTGCGGTCGATTTCCCTATCTATCTCGTCCTCTTGTTTATCCAGTACACCTGTTAATATGTTGACTATTCTTTTTCTCAAGTTCTCCTGGTCTTCTTCCGGAAGGTTTCTCAGTCTCAATTGATGCTCCAGTTCTCTTTGTTGTAGTCTTTCATAATTCCTTTCTAGTTTCTCATTTCTATTAGTTAAACTTTCCATTTCCTTTTGTGTCTTGCTTTGGGTTTTCTCCAACTTTATGTTTTTGTCCTTTATCTCCACTACATCTTGGTTAACTTTGTTTAAGTCTCTTTTGATATTGCTGATGTCTTCTTTTAACTCCTTTTTCATATCATCTAGTTTGTCTTGTGTTTTTCTTTGTTCTTGATTTTGTTGTTCTAGTAGACTTTTCATTTCGGTTTTTGTCTCCAATTGGCTTACTGTCAGTTTCTGAATTTCTCTCATAATATCTTTCATATTCACTTCCTCTGCTCCAAGTCCTGATCCCGATCCTCTTCGGAAGGAAAGTCTAATGTCTTTTGTATCTCTGGTGTCTGTTTTTGTCTTGGTTGGTTGCATTTTCTTCTTTAGTTCTTTGGTTTATTTTCTTGAGGGCAGTTATATTTCCTTTAAGTCCAATTGACTTAAATTCTGATGTAGTTTGTTCCTCCAGGCACCAGGTGTCGCAGCTGTTTCTTCAGCTACTTCGACTTTATAGGGCTTTATTCCGTTGAATTGCACTTTGGTCTTCCCCTCACCAGGTGGCGCTGTATCTCTTTCGTCGCTCTCTAGTTGCTTATTAACTGTCTTCCGCCCTTACTTCTTTGCCCTCTTCCCTTACCGCGTCACTTCCTGTTCCCTCTCTCTTCTCCCTCCGAAGCTTCGCAATTCCGCCTTCTTTTCCGGAGGTTATGGAGGCCTCACCACATCTGCTTCCGCCCAGGATGCTGGACTCGCGTGTGGCTACCTTGCTCCTCTTCCTTCCTCGCAGCTGGTCTCCTTTGTTTATAGAGAAGAGGCTTGTAGCCAAAACATCAATGGCGTCAAGGTCAGCCTTCTGATTCTTATTTTCTGTATTTCTTTGTTGATCTTCCCCCAGCCGGGTACTTTAAATATATATTCCAAATCTTGTATTTTGTATTCTTGGTATTTATTTAAGTCTCCCAATAGTCCTCCTTAGATTCTTTAGTATTTTTAATCTTTCTTAAGTCCCATACTTGTTTTGTAATCCCACTCGGAGAGGAATCGTCCCTTATGGAAGACTTACGCTTCTCTTCGTGGCATTCGCCTTCTTCAGCTTTATAATTCGTAGTGTTTTGATGAGTGGGGCTTGCAGTTTTTGCGATCCGCTGGGACCGTTTCCCCCACAGGCGTCCGCGCGCCCTCGGCACCGGTTCCCAATCACTTCACCCCTTATCGGGGGAAAGATTTTAGGATCGCAGGTGCCTACCGGCTCCTGCGTTCCTCCCGGTTTTGATCCACCGGGAGAGGGGAGCTTGCGCTCTACCCGACGCCTGTCTGGGGTTGGAACTACAGGAGCTCCTGCAGTTCCCGACCTACAGCCATCTTCGCTCACCCGGAAGTCCCCAAAGAAAGTAGATCTTTCAAGCCAGGTTTCTGCTCACCTTTGGCACAGAATGTAGAATTGTGTTGGTGTCAACCAAAATTATTACATTTGCCAACAACAACAGTCCTTCCAGTTTGAGGCCATTTCAGAACAGCTCTACCTTGGAGAAAGATGTCAGGATCCTGCCTAACAAAAAGGTAAACAAGATCTGCCCAATGACTGTACTGGAGGGAAATAATCTTAGGATCACTCTAAGTATGAAGGCACAAAACAACAACAATCCCAATTAACTATCACATCAGTCAAAAGCGCACTTCCCATGGAAATACTGGTAAGGTTATGTTGGTTAAAATTATTCTTCATTTTAAATTGTGTATTGCTCCTTCACATTTTTGCACTATAAATAAGATATATGCAGTGTGTTTAGGAAGTCATTCATATTTTTTTCCAAACTATAGTCTGCCCCCCCAACAGTCTGAGGAACCGTGAACTGGCCCTCTGCTTAAAAAGAAAAAGGACCCCTATAATTCCCTGTGTGGCTTATGTTATAAGAAGGGTGAATAGGTGCAAAGGAGATGATGATTCCTATATCTTTAAGTAAAAGGGGTTTCCCCCTGAGAAAATACAGCTTGTCACACAAGCAGAAATCCCTTCTTTTTCAGGTAACCTTATTTGCTTCTGACTTCCCTAGTTGAAAGAATAATATTGCCAATTGGCCAAAACAAAACAGTCTGGCCTGTTCAAGCACTTTTAACAGCCACTTGATCTGGGGCAATGATTTTTACAGAATGGTCCATGGAAATAAACATTCTCCTCCTGCTAATGTCTACAGCTCAAATTTCTATTAAATGTACAGGAGTAAGGGCCAACAAAAATGTTGGCAGAACCACCAAATAAAGGAATGGTCAAGGCTTCAGCAAGAACTGCAAGTGAACGTTCTTCTATGTCAATGCTCTACTGTTTGCTCATTTTCATAAATGATGTTGAAATAAACTCTATCTTTTCAGAACATCTGAATGACTAACCACAAGAGGCTAATTTTAAATTGTGTCGAAGACCCAGCTGGAAGCTGGATTTACAATAAAATGAAAACACTGAATTTTAGAAAGGAATTTTAACAATCTAAATTAAGCATACAGCTATCCAGGTAAGGGATTTAAAACAAAGCAGAAACATGTTGCAGTTCAAAATGTGGAGGATTTTAATATTATATCAAGATATATGCTTATTTTTAAAATCCTATCCATAATAAATGAAAGCACTAATAAATTATGTGCCTAACTGATATCTGGTCTTACTACGGCCCCTTCCACACAGCTGTATAAAATCCTGCATTATCTGCTTTGAACTGAGTTATTTGACAGTGTGGGCTCAGATAACCCCATTCGAAGCAGCTATTGTGGGATTTTCTGCCTTGATATTCTGGGTTATATGACTGTGTAGAAGGGCCCTGTGGCCCCTTTCACACAACTGAATAAAATCAAATCCTACATTTTCTACTTTAAACTGAAACATATGGCAGTGTGGATTCTAACCCAGTTCAAAGCAGATATTATGGGATTTTCTTCCTTGATATTCTGGAATATAGGGCTGTGTGGAAGGTCCTGAGTGATATGGCTGTGTGGAAGGGTGCTTGGTTCAAACCAAACAGAGAGAAATAGAAGTCTGGTATTTAAATGCCTCCTCACCCAAATTCAAACATAAAGAAATGGAATGGGAGACATCTGACTTGATAGCAATACATGTGAAATGGGGGCCCTTCCACACGGCTCTATATCCCAGAATATCAAGGCAGGAAATACCACATTATCTGAGTGTGGACTCAGATAACCCAGTTCAAAGCTCATATTGTGGGATTTTTTGTCTTGATATTCTGGGACATATGGCTGTGTGGAAGGGCCCTGAGTTGAGTAATTGGACATAACCTAGCAGAACAATGTAGCCTATAAGTAGGCTTATCCAGCTGTAATACATTTCACATCGTGAGACAGAAGAAGCCTTCATTCATCCATTGACTCTGATTTATAATAGAATATTTAGTCAGAGAAGGATCGCCATTGTCATTTTAGCTCAAAATAATTGCCCTAAGTCATCCAATGGGATTCAAATTCTGGTTTCCTAATGTTCTCATTTGGGTCAGCAGAGTCAGAGAGGAATAATGACAGGTGTAGTCCAGCAACATCTGGATAGTTACAATCCCACCCACCCCCCTCCATACTTTACTGGACATTGCCACAACTGATACTCTGGTTTGTTCCTCTCTCTCACAATACACAAACAAGACAAGTTTTTTGACTGCCTTATGCTGGTGGGAATGATGAGTAAGCAGGTTATTGCAGTGGCTATACTTGTGTTCAGCAAGCATGTAGCAACCAGTACACAATACACGGTTCCTGTGCACTGGGTCACACCCCAAATTAAGCAATTCTGGGTCTATGAATTTCCTTTGAGTATAATGGAAGTGCCAGTTCATTCATATAAAATTCCTGGTTGTCCCTAATTCCACAGGTTTGTTTATTCAAGTAGTATAACTGTAGGCTGTGACTGGGGTGACATTTTGTTCTTGTCATTACTAAAGAATTGGAAGCCAGAAATCTTTGTTGATTTACCACAAATCATTCTGAGCAATCCCAATAGATCCAAGTCAGTCTTCTGTCCAACCCTGAACTATGCATATTGTGACTGTAATGTGTGCACACACAATGTGATTGAATTAATGCTGAATTCATGAGGAACAAAGCAACAGCATTGTTCCCAAATAAGAGTTTTGCTCGTAAGTTTTTCTTCAGTCTCCAAATTTCTTGTATTCTAGGGGGTGAATACTATTCACACCCAGAACTCAATATAAATTTGGTATGTTTTCCTTCCTTTAAAAACTTTAATTTTTCTTTAGCTGGCTAAACTGCATTTCTAAATGCTTAACTGAACAGTTTAATTACAAAAATGCTTGTTTGCTTACTTACTTTACTTACTTAGGCAATCCCTCGTAGCCCGAGGATGATGGTCCTCCAAGTCTGATGTCTTGATGGTTGCTACATAGGTGGCTGTGGAGCCCTATTCTTGATCCGCATCTTCTCCCGCAGTGAGAATATCAGTTTCCAGGTGGAAAGCGGTCCCGGTCAGGGTTGGCATGATGTGCTTCCTTCCTCCTGGCACATTTCTCCCTTTTGCCCCCCCATTCATGCCTCTTAGAATTCTGCAGCACTGCTGGTCACAGCTGACCACAATGCTACAATTTTGGGGACTGATAGAAAATATCATTTTAGAAGGGAGCAGAATCCCTATTTTAGAGGTGATACCCACCCATCCTCGAATAGTTACTGTACTAATTATCTATGGAACGTAGCTGAGTGGTATAATCTCTTCTCCAGATAAACAAAATATTAACTATGCGATGGATTGGTTACATTTACTAGCATTACATAGGAGCAACAGAGATCATGAAAGATATCATGAAGCTTTGAGATGCTAACAAGAAGCACAAGGCATATTTGAGAGACTGAAGGGAAGATGCTTGTGAAAACTGTACAGAGAGGCCCAGACACCCTGTTCTCAAACCCCCAAGAATGCTATCTGTATTGTGAATAAAATATGAAAGTTCAGTTTGTTGCATGGCTTTGTTCTAGTCTCAGATAAATATTGAGATTGTTGCAACTAGAGTCATGTCTCCACATTTTGCAGATTTGATTATTCATGGATTTGATTAAAAATTGACTCTTTAGTGATCTCTAGTCTGTTCAGTGTGACTGTATGGTCAAATTACTCCAGTCATGTTTGGAGAAGCTAGAGATTTCTAGAGAGAATATCTCTATAGGAATCTCCAGTGAGATCTGTGGCAAGATTGCAGTGAAGATTGACCATATTAAACCCTCAGTTACTTCTTAGTAAGATACAAAGTCATATCTAATAGATGGTTGTGGCTTTCCAACCCAAGAGGAGGAAGTAGACAGGAGCCCATTACCGAGATACCTTGAATTGATCACATACCACGTTTTGTTCACTTTAGGCAGCACAACATATTGGACCAGCCCAAGAAGAGATGGCATCCAGATAGACTAGCTGGGGGATGGTCTCCCACTACCACCCTTTCACCTAATCTGCTGCATAAAACCTTGAGACTTTGCTTTTTCTAGTTGAAAACAGAGCCTTGGACTGTGCTCTAGCAGAAAATAAAGGCTTAAGAGCTTTTGCAGCTGAATTTGATATATACTTACTTCTTACGAAGTCCCTTGAGTTCAAAGGGTATTTCACTCACCCCGCTCTGCTATGTTAGCATTCCCAAGATTGCAGCCATTACCTTCAGGTTCTTTAGTACAATTGAATTCAATGGTTTCCAACCTTTGACCCTCCATGTGTTTTAGAGTTCAACCCCCCAAATATCCTGGCCCATGTGGCCAGTGATCAGAGATTCCGGTGATTTAAAGTTCAAAGCATGCAAAGGGAGCCAAACATTGAGAATAACCAATCTATTCAATGCCAAGTCTTGCTGATTTCAATGGTAAAGGGAGAAAAATGCTCAAATCTCTCACAATGAAAGAAATGGGTCTAGGAAAATGCTTACGCCATTAAGCAGTCAAGACTACTTAGTATTTGACTGAGAAGAATTCAGCCAGCCCCTTGTGGAGAGTCAACTACGAAGATTTAAGTTTCCCTTTGAATCAAGGTAATGCCTGAAGGATTCCACCAAAATAAGGATTCCATTGTGGTGATAATAATTTCCCACTCAGACCATAATTATTGTGAATAGCTATAATAGCAGGTTCTGTTTATGTGGAATGGAAAGTGCAAATGTCAAACACACAAAGGAACTTTTCAAAAAGAATGAGCTGGACTTGTTTCTATGAACAAGTATTTCCCTTATCATGTGGAAAAAGAATATGAATGAGGCAGAATGCAAATCTGTCCCTTTAAATACTTGCAGAGGAGCCACTGAGGTAACAACAGTTTAAAGACCAGAGAAGTACAGAATGGTAGCTAACAATACCCAGCTGGCCGAAGAGTCTCTGCGAGGAAAGATTCACAGCAGTTCTTGGGCTGTGAGACCTTAGCCTTGTATATTGTGTTCAGCATCCAAAAGAAGACACAGCAGAGGCTGTTCCCCTTACCCACGTTGTGTACATGTCTCAAATCTATCATTCAACGTTTAAGGGAGAACCTGGCCTTTAGTTTTACATAATAGGTCAACCAATCTCTGGTCACAAGGCCACTTCTTCTTCCTGTCTTGGCTTTGCTTTGCCATAACATCATCGCACACAAGGCCAGAGTGGAGACAGAGGTCATAGGATGCCATTTCCCATTTCATGTGACCTGGACCTATTCATCTGGAAAAAAAGATAATTAGAGATTAATGTAGCAGGATTGATAATTATTCATATCACACAAACATGAACTGAATGAATAGGACAGAAAGGCCATGATAGATTACACAAAGGCTGTGGACAGTTTAGCTGTGATATGAATGTGAAAATGATATTATGGAGCAGTGGGACTGGGAAATAAATTATGGAATGCTGGACTATCTGGAGCTTCCGAGCAGTCTTCAGAGGCAACCCTATGTAGAGTGTGTTGCACTAACCTATTTGGGATGTAACAAGAGCATGGACCACTATGGCTAAGTCAGTCCCTAAGGCAGTGGTCTCAACCTATGGGTCCCCAGGTGTTTTGGGCTACAACTCTCAGAAATCCTGGCCAGTTTACCAGCTGTTAGGATTTCTGGGAGTTGAAGCCCAAAACATCTGGAGATCACACAGGTTGAGAGCCACTGCTCCAAGGCAACCTTCTCTCCACCATGCACTATAAGGCTGAATCAGAACTTCTGATGGCAAAAGATGATGCAAGAAGAACAGCCAAAAGCATGGGGATACAATCAGCACCAATGTCCTGAAGAAAATCTGGTGACAAAGGATTCAGGTGACAAAGTATTGTCTTCACACAGCTATGTTATGCTTTGGCATGATGATTGAAATGTAATACAACTTGATTCACCTTCCTGGGAAAAGGCCCCACCTTTTGGATTTCTGTGTTATTCAAGTGGAGGATGAGAAACAGAAAGGTGGCAGCCTTGAGTGGCAACATGCATTAACTAATTTCTGAAGATCATGGTTTTCAAAAGTCTTGGGAGAATGGATGGGTCTGCTCTTTGACCATTAATAGTTTGCTTTCCAGAAATCAGCAAGTTGGACTTTTTAGAGCACAAAGCTAATCTTTATACTGCAATATTCTAATACTGATACATCAAACTGTTGTTAGAGACTCATAAGAGCAAGAGGTCAATAGAGACTTGGCAACTCTAATTGCTTTTGCATAATATCAGTGGTGATTAGGATTAAGAACTGCTGTCCAGGGTCTAAAAGTTCCAAGAAGGCATTTTCCACAACGTTGACAATTTCTCACAAAAGCCTGCATAAGGAAAATAGTCTCTCTTTCAAATAACTCTTAAACCATTCTCTTTGCTCCTTGTCATCTTTGGTAGGTTATCACATCTAGATTTTGACAGCAGTGGTAAGATTTATGGCCTCTGCCTTGCTATCTGTCTGTTTACCTATCTACTCACTGTTGGGTTTCTCCATAGCTTTCCCAATGCCCTTTTGGCCTCTTTGTTAAGTGCTGGGTGGCAGCTGGCTATTTATTTGTTTCTTTTGTTCAGTCAATAATGAATTATGAATTAGAGTATGTGTACTAAGCAAGCAGAGTCTTGGAACATGCTTGCAGCTGGAGTGTCAGATTACAGTGTGCATGATGTAGGCTTTCAAAATGTAGCACCACACAAACATTTATCATGTTTGTGTGTTGCTGTTTTTTGAGGAACCACCTAGGAAGAGCACAGAGAAAAATAATCTGAGATATATCACATCAGAATCAAGGTGCTGCTTTGGAAGCTATTGGGCCTAACAGCGGGAGCTCACTCTGCTCCCTGGATTTGAAGCATCAACCTTTCAGTCAGCAAATTCAGCAGCTTAGTGGTTTAACCTGCTGTGCCACCAGGGGCCCCTTTAAAAAGTGTGAACTATTTAAAAAGTTGTAGGAGCCCCTGGTGGCACAGTGGGTTAAAACGCTGAGCTGCTGAAGTTGCTGACCGAAAGGTCACAGGTTTGAACCCGGGAGTGGCGTGAGCTCCCGCTTTTAGCCCCAGCTTCTGCCAACCTAGCAGTTCAAAAACATGCAAATGTGAGTAGTCAGTAGGTTCCACCTTGGCAAGAAGGCATTGGCGCTCCATGCAGTCATGCCAGCCACATGACCTTGGAGATGTCTCCAGACAAAGCCGGCTCTTTGGCTTAGAAATGGAAATGAGCGCCAACTCCCAGAATCGGATACAACTGGACTTAATGTCAGGGGAAAACCTTTACCTTTATTAAATACCCTAAAGGCACTAGATTCCATCTGATTCTGAAAGCTAAGTTGGGTCAGCTGTAATTTGGATGAAAGATGGCTAACAAATCCCAGGTGGTCTAGATTGTATTTCAGAAGAAGGCACCAGGAAGGACAACCACTGCAGTACTTTATTTGGGAAGTAACCAGTACATAGACTATGTGAAAAGTTACATTACCTTGGGAAAGACAATGGGTGGTAAATAAGTCAAAGCTGGGTCCCAAGCACTCCAAGCCTAGGAGTCTACCAGGGTCCCCATTGACAAATACTAAGGGTATTCCAAAGCTATGCATCTGCTCCCTTCTCTAAAGACTACAGCTAAATTGAGATGGAACAGGGAAGCTCAAGAACTGTGGCAGGTGATGCCATCATCCCTGCAAATAAGAAAGTTCTGTCACTTGGACCCTGTGGCTCTGGCTCCACCTCACCACTGCATGGGATTATATACAGATTCCATGCAGAATTGCTTTCTGCATTTAAGTGTGCAA
Organism: Anolis apletophallus; assembly: GCA_030556195.1. Lineage (NCBI taxonomy): Eukaryota > Metazoa > Chordata > Lepidosauria > Squamata > Anolidae > Anolis > Anolis apletophallus. Next base: position 68,101,998 of record JARBWK010000005.1, read on the forward strand.
ACTTCAAAGGGCTATATTCTTTGACTCTCTGGGACTTTGCTGATGCTATATCCTTCTTCAACAAAATTTTATGGAAAAAAACCAAAGTTCTGCTTCAAGAAAAATAGTTCAATTTTCCCTTGTCAGACAATAAATGTATGAGATATCACTGTAATAAATTACTTTAGTGCTGTTAATTTTCAGTTACCTATACATTACTATTGGGATGTTGGTAATATGAAAGAAAGGTGACCTAGTTTGGAATAATATTTTGTTGTATGAAAACTGTGAATTACTCCATTAATTTTCAGTGAGGTTTTAGACAGAACGATAGCTGTTATGATTCGGTCTAGAAGTGGATTTTTCCATGTGAGGCACAGGAGTGAATGAACTTTTGCCCAAAGCTTGAAAATGTTAGTCCTTTTGGTTGACATAATATTTCAGCCTAGATGACCAGTGCAGGATTCTGGGAGGAAAAAGAGTAACATTTCCTTGATTCTTTTAGTATTTATATAGTCTCCGAGGTACAAACATCTGACTTACAAATGACTCATAGTTAAGAACAGAGGTGAGACAATAGAAAGTGAGAGCAATCTACCCCTCGGAAGGGAAATTCATTCCTGAAAGAGTGATCATGGGGAAAAGGTGTCTCGAATTAAGCTGTAATGACGCTCCAATTTTGGTAAGGATCAGGCGTAGATATAAGCACGGTCCAACACGATTTTATTGCAGGTACAGCACTTGTAAAGCTAAAGCACCGTCCCGCCACCCAAACACACCTTTTATACTCAAACCCCCCTCCCCTTGCCCATGTAATGTCCAGGCAGGGTTGCACCATATCCGGGTGAATCAGCAAATCCCATAGTCCCAAGGGATGTGACCTCATTAGTCTCTGAGTCAGCATTAACAGTTCATTGTCCAATGTCCAAGTCCAGAAGAGGTTACCTCACTTCCCCTGGAGGCACCTGTAAGTTACATCACTCCCAGACTGACTCAGCATGTCCTTCAGTAACTAGGGCAAAGGTCCCAGAGAACTGGGACAAAGGTCAGCCACCTCATGGCAGGCTGGAAACCTGAGCTTCTTCCAAGCTCAGATTTCCCAGATCTGACATAAGCTTTATCATAAATCCTTGCTTCCTCAACAAGGCAATCTTTATTCCAAAATCAAATTATCACAGGGACAGAACAAACCTACAGAACCACTCTTGAACCTAACTTGGGGACTGCTTTTATGCGCAAACAGCAGGGGAAGGAAAGCCTTTCTCCAGTTATGCACTTCATATTTATTTTCTTTCTTCAGCTTAATAGGTTTAGATGGCATAAATCAGGAAGTCATAAATGTATTTTATTCTTATAGTAGAAAGCTTTTACTATCCCTGATACACTGAAGAAAATCAAGAGCAATTGTATGAACAAGGTCAGACAGGAAATCTGTCAAGAGTCTCAGTACATGAAGTGGTTTGTGTGTTGTCTCATTCAGTATGATGTACATATCACCAAAAAAGGAACATAGGAAGCTGTCTGAACATTAGTCCATCTAGCTCGGCATGGTTAGGTTTTCCATGATTTGAGGTGAGGTTCTTCTCTAGCCTTGCTGGAGTACCCTGGTATGCCCCGGAATCCTGATAAAGTCCTAGGGTGCGTACATTTATACTGTAGAATTAAGGCAGTTTGTCCCACCACTTCAACTGCCATGGTTAAATGTTATGGCAGGGGTCCTCAAACTTTTAAAATAAGGGGCCAGTTCACGGTCCCTCAAATTTTTGCAGGGCCAGGCTATAGGTGGTGGTGGTTGTGGTTGTGGTTGTTGTGTGTCTTCAAGTCATTTCAGTCTCAGGCTGCCCCTAAGGCAACCTCATCAAGATTTAGTCCAAGGGAATTTGTCTTTGTCTTCCTCTGTGGCTGAGAGAGTGTGGCTTGCCTAAAATCATTCAGTGGATTCAGAGCCACAGTCTGAGGTTCAAACCACTACTCTGCACTTTCTGAATTCTGAATTATTTTCCTCTCTTTTTCCTACCTCTCACTTCTCTTCTTTCCTGTATTCTACCTACCTTTCTTTTTTTCCTTTCTCTCTCTCTTTCTCTCCCTCCTTCCTTACCTCCCTTTTTCTTCCCCTCATTCCCGTCCTCCCTCCCTCCCCCCCCCCAATTTCCTTCTCTCCTCAAACTGTGAGGGGGCAGTTTGAGGACCACTATGTTATAGAATCCTGGGAACTATAGTTTGGTGTAGCACCAGCACTCTTTGGAAGAGAAGGCTAAAGACCATGTAAAACTACAACTCCCATAACATTGAGTCATGGCAGTTAAAGTGATGTCAAATGGCATTAATTCTGCAGTGTAGATGCACCCATAGAAGCACCGCACTTTCCTAGCTGCTGAAAACAAACAAGATTGGGGGCCACAAGATTATGGCAGTATGATTCCAACTTAACTGTCATGCCAGCATTTTATGGAATCCTGGGATTCTGAAACCAGTTCAGGGAGGATTTCTTAGGCTTCTGAACCAGAGAGCTCTAGCGCCTCAGTGAACTACAAACCCTAGGATTCCATATGATGTAAAAAGTATGCTTATAGTGCTGTATTTGTGAACTGTATGAAAGAACCCTGGGTATGTTCAGGATAGTATGGTGGTTTGTCTACAGAAAGAGGTTTAAAAAAAACCATATTTGTACAAATGTATGCTAACATACGAGTTGTAAAAAAGATGTGAAATCCGAAATAACTGTTTTATGTCTTTAAGACATTTCAGACCCTATGACAGAGTGGCTTGCCTATGCCTTTCTCTAAAGATGAGAGAATGTGACTTGTTCATGTTATCCAGTCATGGTCTAGTGCTCATTGCAATGCACCAGGAATAATTACTATGTTTTAAATGGAAGCAGAATATAAATAAACTTAACAAAGAAGATGGTTTGTGCTTTCAGCTGGGACTTTAATGTGCAGCAACACTGCATGCAAGAATTCATGGAATTTTGTAAGAAGTCCAAATGTAGCCATTTTCAGCTTGCAACCCTCTTTCTTCCAGTATTTTTCTTCCCAGAGGAAAACTGTTAAGGAGAAAATAAATAGATTAGTTGCATAGTTGTGAGGAGTAGGGTACATGCCAAAAACACCTTGTAATCATGATTCCTATCCACCTGTTAGGGCAAATATCTAGTTGCTGACTCTTGATGGGCAATTTTCTACCTCCCTTTCTTTTCATTCTTTGTCCGGTATGTCCTTTAAACAAGCAGCACCTTGAACTTAGCAGATAGGCACCCCTTCAAATAGAAAATGGTCTTCTGTCCATCCTACACTCATCCCAATATTAAGGAACATCCTAGGTTTCACTGTGGCGATTAACTTGTAATGTGTTTTTGGTTGTGGGAGAACTAATATAACTGAATTACATGCTATAAAATATTATTTTACTCTGCACACAAAATTTAATGTCAGGGACAAGTATAGGCCACAAACTCAGTCATAGAAATCTAGGCCACAGATTTCTAGTGGGCTTTTGTGCTATGTACAGAGATGTTTTGGCAATGAAGTGGGTAATTGATATATATTGAATAGGCCTGAAGGGATACAGCTCTACACAGGTTTACCATCTCCAAGAGAACATAACTATATGAGAGGGTGTAAGAGAACAAGTGGGTGGCCTGGCTTGTTCGTGTTTTAAATGAGTCTGTGCAATCATGGGTACAATGGGGCAAGTCAGTTTGTGCCATGGTGCTGAGAGATATTTTTAGCCCTTCCTTTGGTATTATTTTCCCATCTGAATCACACTTCTTCTTTTTGCAGTTCAGGCTGTGTGTATGTGTGTGATTCAGTCTTGGAGAAATGGCACAGCAAGAGTGCTAAAATTCTCCCACTACTCAAAATACCATCACTGCATTAACTCACATAAAAACTCCAGGAGCTCCAATGTGTGATGTTCTCCACACTTCATCTAGTTTGGCCTTAAGGACTCCAACTACATTTCTCTAGTGTCCAAAATAATTTGGGTTTCATTCTTCCTGAAATCTCCTACTGGATGCTTGCCAGTCTTTAGTTAACCCAGCTGATATTTGGAATAAAACAACAGCAACAACTTAGTCCAAATCAACTGTCCTGAGGCACAAGGAAATATACAATAGTACTTAAAGCTCCATATAACAGCATTGCATAGATTCCCAGTCACCCACCTATCTTCTTCCCCCTGAAGAATTGCCAAGCACAGTGTGCCTGGCGGCAAAGGAGAGATTCCATTTGGCAACTGCATTCATTATATGGTGCAGGACTGGCATTACACCACCCAAAGGCATCATTAAGATATACAGATACTCATTTTCTCTGCCTTTCCCCCTATGAAACCTGGAATCCAGAATTCAGCTGCTGTCCCAAGTGCTGAGATTACCCAAGCATCAACTTTCAGGCTGCTGTTAGACCACCAAAGGTATAATTAAATCATGTTCCAGGAGCTTGCTATTACTCTGGTTTCTCAGCCAATGAAACTGGTGGAGTTGAACTAGCATGTGAAAGCATAAAGAAGAACAAAGGAGGCTGAAAACTCCTATTTACCTTACAGACCAGTTCATTCCATTATCTCCTGGAGCTCTATCACTTGTCATGTGCTTTTCTTGCCCTACATTCAATTTTTTTTATCTCTTTGGAACAGGGAATGGTTTTCTGTTCTTTCTCTCTCCCCCTTTTGGTACATTTAGCATAGAGCACAGTGGGACTGAAAGTCACAGCTGGGTCTCTGGAGGTAGATACTACTAAGAAAATGCTTCAGGTTAAACTTGTGAAATGTCAGTTTTGTGATGTTTGAAGGTCTAATGTCATTTTCTAGTTTGCTCAACAAATGCAAGGTCTAGTCTCACAATAATTTTAATGCATGGAAGTTTCCAAGCAAAGAAAAGGAGTAAGAACAATCTCTCTTTCAGAAATCCAATTATAATTTTTATGAGATATTATTTTATTTATATCTCACTTTTCTCCCAGCATGGGACCTAAGACAGCTTACGTAAAGGCTAAAACAAGATTTTAAAAAACAGATGACGAAGTTGTTAAAACATAATTACTCAAGTTATCTTATTAAAACACAATTAAGTAAGTTGTCATATTAAAGACACCTCACTTCATGCTGTATTGTTACACAGTGACACTGCTTTCAAATGTAACTGCAAGAAAACTCAGCATGACTGTTTTTCTTACTCATACATAGCCAAGAACAACAGAAAATGTGGCAAGTTTGCCCACACATTTCATGCTGGAGAAAAATTTACATTGTTTCTACCACTTTCATAACACAGCAAACAGATGTCCACATAGCCAAGTCCTATATAAACAGCACAATCTAAACCATATTAACACATGGAGAAGATCATCTATAGTTCTAGCTTCCTATCTTTGTCAATTGTGTAGTTTTTGGAACCAGCATTGTGCAACACAGGACTATAGATCTCGGGAGTAGGGTTTAAATCCTCACTCTGCCATGGAAACATACTGGGTGACTTTGGGCAAGTCACACTCACTCAGCCTCAAAGGAAGGCAACTGCCCTTTAAAAAAAACCCAGAACAAACCCCAAACCAAACCCAAAACCTACCTTACGATCACTGTAAGACAGAACTAATGGGAAGGCACGCAGTTTTGTTCCTCTAAACAACCTTGTACTTGTCAAAACTCTTACACGAATATTCATTCATTAATCCAGTTTCAGGCCAGCTTACAGAATATTGGAGTTTTTGGGTTCTTCCACACATGACTAAAACCCAGTGTGGGTTCTAGTCTCCACCTCCTCCCACAACCCCAGGATTTCCCTCCCGGGGTGGCTACATGCTATCCTCGTTGCAATCCCTCCTTCTGCCCCCCCCCCCCCATGTCATTTTATCATGACAGGAGGACATGAGGAGAGAGTGTGTCCTAGAAATGGTATTATTATCATGGCTGCCAGAGACCTTTTAAAGTAAGGTGTGGGGTGACTGTGGGGATTCACCCATGGTGTCAAGGAATAAGACTCTGGAAGTCAGTCCCCACAGGTCCAATACCTCATTAGACTCGGGTCTTTCAGAAATGCCCAAATCTAATGAGGTATTTTCTTAATATGGAATAAATGAGGGATACCTTGGTTTATTCTGTATTAATTCACTTTTACTGGAGGTTTATGGTAAAAACCAAGACAGGTCCCATTTTTGGGGCCTGTCTGGAAGGGCCCTCACTCACATGAGTACAGTGGAGCTAATGACTCCCATGTCAGTACTGCATAAATGGGATCTGGGAGTTGCTCTGAAGTTTAAAGGGCTAATGAAAGGAACTGAACCCATTTTGGAAATAAACTGGCAGCAGCTCGGCAGGGTCTGAGCAAAGGAATTTTCTTCCACAACCTAGAGTAGTCAAGGAACTGAAACTAGGATCTTCTGTATGTAAACATGTATTTTGTCACACTGATATATCTTCTTTTCTCCATTCTGGGGAGGAGAAATGCAAGAAACATTTCCGTATTCCATCAGTTTAGTCAGTTTGCATCACCTGCTCCATGATTTAATGACTTCCTGGTGCACATAGAAGATGGCTTTCCTTTAGAACAGAGCAAGCAGACAAGTGTCTCCGCGTATGGTGGATTGTGAGAAGCAAGATTGGGGCCATTTTTACCACCTTGCACCTATCTGGAGGTTGCACCAACACATCAGCAGTGTAATGGAAGTGACGTGTTTCGTATGGTTCCTGTTTTTGGGCAGCAATGGCCATTTTTCAGAATGTTTCTGTACATTGGTAGGATTACAGAGGGAAAGGAAACAGTGTGAGTGTATTTGCAAGCAGCTGGGATGTTTTCAGCCTGAAAAACCTCCATCCCCAGAAGGAGCTGTGCAGTCCCAAAGGAAAAATATAACCCATGGACTGCACTTTCCACATCCCTGCTTGAAATACTAGTAGAAGAACGCAGATGATATGAAATGGATGTGAACAGTGGGTGAGGAAGGAGGATTCAAAAGACAGTTGTAGCAGAAATAAATAGGAAAAAGGTTAGAGAAATGAGGTTGTAGCAGAAGAAAGAAAAAGATCTCTAGTCAGAGAAGGGACATGTAAATAATAATTATGCTGTGGTGCAATTGGGTGGGGGCAAAGTGACAAACTGTGAAAAGGTGGGGGCAGTGTTGGAATGATGAGAAGACATGAGTCCCCCACCTCCCAAACCTCAGTAGAAGGCAAAAGAAGGGAACAAAGGACACAGTGAGAAATGAAATGTCAAAGCTCCATGCACAAGAACTGAGCACTTTATAGGGATAATCACTATCAATAATACATGCCTGCATCATGGCACTTGATGGCAATTAAAAAAGCATTATGCTCCTCCAGCCAAATCTAAATTATTTCTCACAGCCTTACTGCTCACCATGTTCTATTAGTGTGTGTCTCCTTGTGTGCACATTGGCTGAGCGCACAGAGAGAGAGAGAGAGAGAGAGAGAGAGAGAGAGAGACTCGTAATGCAGGCAATCATAAATGTTTGATGTTGCAGAACAGAAGGGGAGATTTGCATCTGTGAATGTGACTGCTCAAGAGGGTGGCAACATAATAATGGAAATGCAGCTCCGCCTCACACCACCACAATGAGATGCTTGAAAGTACAAGGGATCAACAGCCATAACCACCATGCTCATCCTACTTGCATGAAGAAATCTTGCAGAGATTGCGTAAAGCAAGGGCTGTTGGCTTTACCATTAGGCAGAGTGAGGCAACTACCTTAGGGTCTGTCTACATACTCCCGGTCCTTAACACAGGTAAAAATAGTCTATCTGATTTTATCCAAGGTTAGGAAAAGCCAAGGAAGCTCCAGAGCACGCTGCACTTTAAAGTGTATTAGAACAACTAGACCAGTTCAGATTCAGAACCAGCCCTGTTGTTCATATGGGCCAGTACTGCCACCCTACTTTCTCCATGCTATGCAGCATGAGAAAAAGAAGGTGGTATTTACAAGTCATTTTGTCACCATCTCCTCCTTCCCTCCTCAGGTCACGCAGCTGCTTATGCATTAGTGAAGACACCCAGCGCTGCCTAGAAGCTCTCTGAAACACTGTGGCTTTGCTGCTGCAGAAACAGAAAAAAACACAGTTAAGGGCAAGTGTCTAGCAGGGCTGAAGCAGGTTAAGCCCAACTGGACAGTCAGGACTCCATTACTGCCACTGCCACAGTTTGAGAGCAGAGTGGTGGAAACATTGTAGCAGAATCCAAGAAACAATACTTCAGACTACCTCTCAATTTTGTGGCCCATGCAGATGGGCCCTTAGATAGAAGTTACTGAAGAATGAACAGCATTCAGAATGATCAGAGATCTATGTGTTACATAGCTAACCCTGGATCTAAACTAGTTTTGTTAGGTCTAAGTAGAACCAATACTGGTTCCATGGCAAGATGCATATACCCTTTGTCCTAATTATGCTATACCATCCAGTCGCCCTGGTTTGGCAGGTACAGTCTCAACTATTTTCCCATTTTAAAGCTACTTTTAAAGTTCTTCTTATCACTTTCTCCCTTTGCACTCAGCTTACTTAAGCCACTATAAACTGATTTCAAAACCATTTGCACTAAATTCAATGGGAGAAGAGGAGACGTTGGGCAAAATTTATGTATTTATTATTTATTTACAGCATTTTTATCCTGCCTTTCTCAGCCTAAAGGTGACTCAAGGCAGCGTAGAGATTGGCAGCAATTTGATGCCACAACATACATACATATCAATTAAAATGTTTAATATAACATAATAAAAAATCCACATAAAACCATTAAACCTTTCCTTTCCTAATAGACTCAGGCCAAGGGAAACTATTGCAGACTCTCCTAGCTTTTGTGTTCTTCCTCATTGATAACTTACCACTTTGACCTTACTCTGAAATTGTTTGGCCACACATATACTGGTTTTCATCTATGAAAGGTTAGAGTTATATAAATACTCTCTGAACTGTTGAAATTCCACAATATTGCAAGCTTCTAATTATTCTGCGTGATTAAGAAAACATAAATATAAAAAAATAGTTCAGAATCTCATTGCTGTTAGACTTTTGTGTGCTAAGAAAAATGGAGCACACGGCTATATCCACTTTGAAAGAATGGTTATGTAAAGTCTGGAAAGTTGCAGAGAGGACTAAGCTAATAGAGTATGATTATCTAAGTAAGTAGTAGAAAAGACATACGTTTTACCAATGTCTCATGCCATTTGATTGGGTTTATGGAAGCTATGTATCACCTGGATCTCCAAATATTTTCCCCTGCTGTAAGAAGTGTTATGGATTTCCCCTTTGTTAATTGATAATGTTGATATTCCTTTTATGTAAATGTTTTACTTATTTATATTGCCATTTAAAAAAATTAAACATCAAAAGCATCTGAGAAGTTTCTCCTTTTTGTGTACCCTGTCCCTCCTTTAAAAAAAAGCTAAATCTTTTACTTTAAATCTTTTATGTTAAATGGATGTTAAAAACCTACTAAAAGAACAGAAGATACAGAGATACAGAGCCTCTATTCTTAGACAGCCTGAATCAAGGCTACTGGATACCACAGATGGCTGATGAGAATGAAGGCCCCAGAAATGAAGTGACACAAGTACAGTTCTAAGATTTACTGATGCCTAGATTGAGAAGCGTGAAAGTGTCCAAAAAAGAGTCCAAAAACATGGCCAATGATCAAAGGTTCACTTTGAGGAATGGCTGAGGGAGCTGGGTATACTTGGTATGTTTATTGTCTTTACCACCAAGAGTTGGTTTTGTAATGTTTTTAGTATATTACATGCCTTAATTATTATATCTTCTATAAATAAATAAATAAATAAATAAAATAAAATAAAATAAATAAAAGTCAGTGTATGTATGTATGTATGCGGAGTTGTGGAGGTGTGGATATGTGGCAGCTTTCTGATTGGCTCCCACTGTGGTAAAATTTGCATATGGTCTCTGATTGGCCAGCTTCAGCATTCCAACATTCTTAGGCAGCAGACAGAGGAGACTGGTTGCCACTGTGGTATAATTTGCATATGGTTTCTGATTGGCTACAGTCAGCATTCCAACATTCTTAGGAGGCAGAGAAGGGAAAGGAAAGGGCCTCAGGCAGTCAGTCATTGTGGCCCACAGCAATGATGGATCAGGACCAAATGTGGCACACAGAGGCCCAATAGCCCACTTTACAACCTGGTCCAGTTTAGGGCAGGATGGGCCATGAATGATGGGATTTGCAGTACCTTCACCCGATTCACTTCCCACAGAACATTGTAGCCCCCACAAATCACAGACCAGCCCCAAACTTGGCACACATAGTACTCATGACCCACTCTACATCCAGATGCAGTTCTCTGGGGGATGGTCCATGGATGATGGGATTTGCAGTACCTTCACTCACTTACTGAAACCACTGTGACCCTCATCCAATGACTGGTGAAGACCAAACTTGGCACACAGAGCCCCCATGACCCACTCTACATTCTACATCCTGGTGCAGTTTTGAGTAGGCTGGAACATGGATGATGGGACTTGAAGTACCTTCACTCACTTTCTGAGACTACTGCGACCTTCATCTAATTAACAATAAACACCAAACTTGGCACAGAGAGCCCACATGACCCACTCTACATCCTGGTGCAGTTTTGAGGAAGATGGACCATGGACTTGCAAAACCTTCACGCACATCCTGAGACCACTGCAATCGTCATCTGATGACTGATAAAGACCAAACTTGCCACAGAGAGCCCCCATGGCCAACTCAACATTCTGGTGTGGTTGGGGGGGAGGATGGACTTTTGATTATGGGACTTGCAGTACCATCACTCACTTTCCGAGACTGCTATGACTCTCATCCAATGACTGATCAAGACCAAACTTGGCACACAGAGCCCCCATGACCCACTCTACACACTGGTGCTCTTTGAAGGAGGGCGGACCACGGATGATGGGACTTGAAGTACCTCCACTCACATCCTGAGAGCACTGCTACTTTCATCCAATGACTGATCAGAACCACACTTGGCACACAGAGCCCCCATGACCCACTCTACATCCTGGTGCAGTTTGGAGGAGGATGAACCATGGACAATGGGACTCGCAGTGCCTTCACTAACTTCCTGACACCACTGCAAGCCACATTAATAAAGAACACCCTTGGCACACAATGCACTTCTCAAATAATCCGGGCACCACTGGGTCCCCAAGCTAGTAGTTTTATATTTATAGTGATGTCTCTAAGTATTATGATTTGTCCTTTTGATTTGCTGTTTTTATCTAACAGTTTGATCTGGTTATGTGTTCATTATTATTTATATTGTATCTTTTTTGTTGTAAGCCCCCTTGAGTCCCCCTGGGGAGAGGGGGTGGGATGTAAATACAGTATTATTATTATTGTTAGGCTGAGAGAGGACATGATAGCTATGTTAAAATATTAGAAAGAATGTCACATTGAGGCGAAGCCAAGCTTGTTTTCTACTGAGACCAGGATACAGAGACTAGGACACAGAGTAAAGGATTCAGATTGCAGGAAAAGAAATTCCACCTAAATATTAGGAAGAAGATCCTGATAGTAAGAACTGTTCTGCAGTGGGATATGCTGCCTTGGAGTGTGGTGGAGTCTCAGCTGAGGTTAGATGGCCCTCTGTTGGGGAAGCTTTAACTGTGTGTTCCTGCATGGCAGGGGGTAGGCCCTTTGTGGTCTCTTCTAACTCTATGATTCTATGACTCTCTGAGCAACGTAAGCAAATAGTGCCATCCATGATACCATATTAATGATCTGTTATTCCTTCTTACCTAGACAGAGGGAGGGAAGCATATTTTAAACTAATATTCTATGCTGTTTTTCACCCTACATCTATGTAGGGGGGCTGGAGGAAAAAGATTATTGGGGGAGAATGAAATGACACATGATAAGTGATGACCTCTCCTTTAACATGTTACCATTTGAGTAATAAAATTTTAATGATATTGCTTTCATGATATGATGCAATGATTGTAACTAAAATCTCAAATATTTTGGAAAGGTCATTTTGCCGGGATGGCTCCAGTTTTGAAAAATAATGATTAAACTTGTTGTAATGCATTCTTTTAGAATAATATTTCAAATTCTGCTGTGAAAGGTGTACTAATATGCTTTGTGGGCGACAAGTGACAGGATGAAGTAATTAAGAGCATTGGTGTGTGGGCTACAGCATTGTGAAATAAAAAAGTACTTTGTATTAGCAGTTTTTGCCTCTCTGTTGCTTTTCTAAGTCCTATCCTTTTACTTTTTTGGTTTTGAAACATCCTGTCTTGTTCAAATTGTCAGCCCTGTGCTTACTCATTGATGCCAGGCTATCTCAGTTCCTAATTCCACATATCGACCTGTCTTGTACACCACACAGTCATTTTATTCCTGGGTGAATAATCAGGGGGGGAAGTCTTTATTTTCCTGCCTGCTTTTATCTGTGATGCCCTATCATCCTGTCCTTCACAGATATGAGCCTGAGATAATAATGCTGTGTTTTATTCTGGCAGACATAGGAAAATAAATCATTGCTTTACATTGGGTCAAATCTCTGAACTATCAAAGATTTTGGTTCCTGGAATCTTTCCTGAAGGCAAACCTGCTATGCTCTGCATATAAAGCTTGTGCCATGACTCTGAGCCTTTCCCTGTTTGAACATCATGAAAATAGCACTACTAATTTACAAATTACTTCATGCATGCACCTTTATTTTCACAATAACTAGCTAAACAGATATTTTACAAATAGGAAGTAAAACTATATTTTTCACAATGTCAGCGGTAAAATGGGAATTGAAGAGGTTCTCCAGATCTGTAACTCACTTTCTACCTGCTGAACTACATTGATGTTCATTTAGGTTTGTCCTAAATTCCAAAGGTGCAAAATGAGACAAATCAACTCATACCATAAGTTGAAAACTAGGCTGGTCAAATTCAGCTCAGCCACAGGGCAGAGTTTCAGTATCCTTTCATGATTATTATAGAATTCAGCGGAATTTCAGTGCTGCAGCATGATGAGAAAAGACTCACTAAATTGAATCCTTTGTATATAACCGGTAGTAAAGGAACGTGTATATGTTGGATTGAATCAGATATTCAGAAATAGCTTATGTCCTCCTGAAATATCCATCTCTCTCTCTCTCTCTCTCTCTCTCTCTCTCTCTCTCTCTCTCAACATATTTGCGTTCTTTCAGAGGCATGCTAATATATGAAGGTACTGAAATACAGTCTCAAAAGATTCTAAGGAGTTAGGGTTCCACCCTTTCTTGCTACATTTAGGTAAACACTAATATTGAGAAAATAGACTATTCCTATTTAATCAAACTCTAGGTTATAAAACCGATTGAAGCTCCATGCCAGGACTATTTTGATCACTGGTTATCTAGTGCTGATCCAAAACATGGTGCTACCTGGAGTGAATAGGCATGTCCAGAAAAGCAATGGCAATTTGGAATATAGCAAACCCATGGAATCAGAGATAACAATATTTATGAGAGTATCTTGAAATACAGAGCAACATCTGATTAAAAAAAACAAAATACAAGTACAGTCTGCACTCCAGCATTTTCTGGGGTTAGAGTCACAAGACCCTATTCAAGTGGAAAACCCCCAGACACACCCCTTACTATTTTTTGCCGGAAGGAAACTAAAGTATTTCTCTATGGGAATATCTTGGTCAGCCATCCTTAAACTGTGGCCCTCCAGCTGTTCAAGCCTTCAACTCTCAGAATTCTGGGAGTTGGAGGCCCAAACAGCTTGAGGGCCTGCTCTAGGTATTCCAACATGACTCTACAGTCACCTTCTGCCAGACCTTGAACATAGAATTACACTGGGGGACCTGGATATTCATAGAGAGGTCTTGCAACTGGGAATGTCTAAGTGTCTAGTGAAATGGTTTCCAATCTTTGGTCCTCCAGGTGTTTTGGACTTAAGTCCTCAGAATTTCTAACAGCTGTTAAGATGGCTGGGATTTCTGGGAGTTGAAGTCCAAAACAACTGGAGGACCAAAGATTGGGAACCACTGCTTTAGTGTGATTCTATGTTCCCCTCACTCCTTTTCTAATTAGATTATGATGAGTGATGAAAGCATTTCTTCCTCTTCTACCCAGATAGACTACCTGGACTGTGAGGCTTCCTGTGCTTGACCATCCAGCTGGCAATCTAAAAATGGTGAGGAGAGGAAGGCAAAATCTCTGGATATTGCAGGCCTCTTTGAGCCTAGTGTGGAACATCCAGTGTAATATATGTTTCGCACAAGATAGGAAGGGACTTTTAAAAAAATGTAATACATATCCACAGTCTCACTTTTCAGATTTCTACATGCATCTATTAATACCTTATTCCCTTGAACTTACAGGGCAGTAAATCATAGTATTCTTATTGTAAGGGGTGACTGTGCCCAGTTTCTCAAAGGAATTGTGTTTCATACTATTTCCCAGATAAAACCCAACCAAGTAAATTAAGTGTATATGGACAGACAGTAGAAGAAAAAAGGATATCTCTATACATCTTCACTGGCATTTACTTTCATCATCAATTTACATTGTGATGGGGAAAGTGTACTCCGTGAGTTGCTTGTGGCTTCAAATCCTCTTTTGGTGCCTTGGGACATAGTTCTTACACCCCGCTAAACAAACCAAGCAAATACACACATACATAGTGAAAGTCAGCACAATTGCCTCTCCCAAAGGTATCCTGGAGTAGCAGAAGTTGCAACCTCCCCTCAGTTACCAAGTACCTGAAAATGTCCCCCAAAACCTGTGAATTGCAACTAGAAGTGAATTCCAATTTCTGGTCATATTTTGATTGAAAATCTGCTGGTGTAGCCCACTATAGATATCTATGTGTGGAGACAAACTCTACCTCCTGACACAGTTACGCAACTTTCCGCAATCTACACAAACTTTACATTCTGCTGGCACAATGAGTGGTGTTACAACCTGAGCATGAGAGCTGAATCAGTCAAATGGAGGGCTGGAGAAAGATTGTATTTTGCTAAGAAAGTAGGAAGTGTTTTCCTAGAAAGTTCATTTCCCACAAACCCGACTGGCAAAGGCCACCCAGAGGACCTTTTTATCGACCTGACAGCTAGATCAGCTGTTGAAATTTAAGGCACAAGATAAGACCTATTTCTTCCAGCAGACCCACCCAGACAGTTTTAATTACACATTTTAAACTTCCTCTCTATAACTTTTGTTTTGTGTATTTCAATATGTATCTTATGGAAATACGTGCATTCTACAGAGTGTTTTTAAATGATTATGTGTTTTAATTATGTGTTTTAGCAATGTTGTAACCCACCTCCAGTCATGAAGAAAGACAGCGTTGGGGGTGGGGGTTGAGTGAATAAGAAGGTGAAGAATGAGGATGACTCAATCTCCTTGCTACCAGATGATGGGAAGGGACAACTGAGCTTTCTGTACGTGAATTGTGCATGAAGGAGGAGGCAGAGAGCTGTCTTTACTGGAAATCTTACTGCACTGAGAGTTCCATAGAAATCTGTTGGCAGGACAGCACTCTCTGGAGCATCTAGTTAGTGTTTGTTGTCTTGCTTTGCGATCAAGTTGGGTCATTGTACTTATGAGTGAAAAACCTCCAAAAGCCTCAGCTATTCACTGTCCTGGTCAGATCTTGCAAAATCAAGTGGTGGCTTCATTGACTGAATCAATCTATCTGTAGTGTGATCTTCCTCTTTTCCTACTCTCTTCTCCTTTACTGAACATTATCATTTTTTCCAGTGAGTCATCTCATGATATGCTGAAGTATAAGAGCCTTAGTTTAGTCATCTGATTTGCTCTAGGCAATTTTTATTTGCCTTTTTTGTGACCCATGGCATATGTAGAATTCTTCTCCAGCAGCACATTACTAATGCTTCCCTCTTCCCAGTTTTCACAAGTATCTTATGCTCAGACTGTGTAAACAGGCTGTATACCATCAAAATAATTTCCATTTACCTCCAGCTATGGAAACTGTTCCACAAGTAAACACAGTAACCTCCAAACACCTCACTGCTAATGAATAATATTAGATGTTTGTCAGAAAAGAAAATATTGACTATAATGGAGATGGCCCATGTCCTGCCCTATATAAATTCCTTGTGATTTGGAGGATTTTCTAGTGAATAATGTTCATATGTTTGTCGTGTTTTTCAACTCACCCTCATTCTCTAGTTATCACTATAGTCCTATTCCTACAGGAAGCAAGTGCCTAAAGATACAGGTTACTGTAGAGAAGACTATACATATAAATTAAACCAGTCTTGCTCATGCATAGGCAACCCACAACTTTAATTAAAGAATAAAAGTATGTCTGCAGGGGCAAGGTCTCAACCAGTCTAGAATCTGTTGTATAAAGTCAGTAGTCCAAATAACTGAAACCAAAAGGGTAATCTAAGGAAACATTAAATACCAAGATCCCAAGAACCACATAAAAATGCCAGATGAGGAGGTTGAAGAATGGTTGTGAGCAAAAAAGGCCTCCCAGTAGCTGTTGGGAGATTTCTAGGTGGTTGCCTCTGTATGTCAATGCTTGATTATTCCAGTTTATAAGATGTTGGTACCTATGATGTTCTTCCTTCTCTCTTTCAATGTCAGGAGCTTCAAAGAACAAGGGTATTTCTGTCAGATTATTGCATTTTGAATAGCAATTCATGAGTCAGCACAAGATATATTTTCGCAGTTTGAGATGACCTGCAGTGTGACATGTTTGACACCAGATGGCGCTGTCTCAAGACTGCTAAATGGAACCAATACAAAGTTATATATTTACCTTGTGAATTGAATGAGAGTTTCATTATTCACTCGAACAGAGACTGGAGTTTTTGGGCCGATGGGGAATTAAACTTCTATATTTCTGTTGCCTATCCGCTGCGCCATAAATACTCAACGCCGAAGAATTTCTTCTTTGCTTACCAAGTCCTATTGAGGAGAGGGTTCATCAGTTGATTTCACTACCAGATTATCATATTAAGGCAGTCTCAACCCATGGGTCCCCGGGTATTTTGGCCTAAACTCCTAGAAATCACAGCCAGTTTACCAGCTGTTAGGATTTCTAGGAGTTGAAGGCCAAAACATCTTGGGACACACAGGTTGAGAACCACTGTATTAAGAGATAGAGACAACATCTGGAGCCAGAAACTCCTTTCCAGTTCAGTTCACCTCCACTGGATACCAGCAAATGAATTGCGATAAACATTGGTCTTCACATTGCCTACTTAAAACAATTCAGTGATTTTCATAGTGCCTTTAGGAAACAAATAGACAGTGATTTGTCACTGCTATTCTCTAAATATAAATTGCACATCTACTATTTCCTAACAGCCCCCCCCCCCCCCAATCCCAATCATATCCTCTCTTCAAGTGAATGTCTAACAGGTCTATTGGTTTCAGTGCTTTATGTCCATATGAATATGCAAAGCCAATAGGCTAAATGCATGGAAAAGACTCCCAGTCTCCTCCTTGAGAGCTGATGATTTCATCAAGGCAGAGTGGACCTTTAGCCATGAATCTAGCCATGTATCTAATCACAATTTTTACTGAGGTTAGGAATGACTTGGATAGTGGTAGCTGGTTCTTTCTTTTTTGAATCTGTTCCACAAGTATGGTTTATTTATTATTAATCTCACTTGCAGTTTTCCACAACAGGGATCCACCAAGGATAACGCCCACACTCAAAACAGAGAGAACGCTGCTGGCAAGATCAGTAATAGGCAGAACAGACTAATTTCACCCCCAGAAATTACTTCTTTGTTATTAGCTATTTTTCAGTCAATAGGTGATTTATGAGAGCAATTTCAAGCTTTGGGTGTCTTTAGAAAGAGGAAAAAGGGGTTGCTTTGCTGCCACAAAAGCAACAGGGTCAAGTGACACAAAGAATGAGCAATTTCTGTAGGGGGAAATATATTTGTGCCTGTGTGGGTAGATTCATTCTAGTCATAGTCAGTATTTTGAACTTATATTGTTGTAAAAACTGAATTAGAAGAAGAAGGAAGCAGGTTCTGAAAATTACCCAGCAGGGAAGTCACACAAGACCTAAGTAGTCAGATGCCAACGAGGCAGGGGCACTGACAATCCACCTTTTAAAAACAAAAACTGCTAGTTCATTAGTTGATAATACATCCTGCCTCCTCAACACTTCTATTTTCAAAGGCCACAATTACCACTCCACGTTCTAATATATTTTTGCAAAAATCACTTGACATAGCAGGCTGCCACCAAACAGAAGAGGACTATTAATGTCAAGTCCTGCTTGTAAGCTTCTAGGAGACCTCTAATTGGTCACTGTGAGAAGAAGGATGCCGGATTAGATTAGCCCACTAATCTTTTAAATTTAATTAGATTTTATGTTCTTAACTAAATCTAGTTATTGAAGTACAATTTTCAGACTCCCAACTGCATGACTATGTTAACTGGAGAGTTGGTCACCCCAACAGTAACCTTTCTAAGCTCTACTTCCTAACCCTTACTACATAATTGGAGGGATGATATGCTCTGCATTCAACTTTTAGAGTCCAGGCATCATAGCCTGGCTGACTTAAACCGTTTTATGGTTCCTGTACACAAAACAAAACCAAAACATCAGCCAAGTCCAATGTGAGTATTTGATTAAGATACAGATCTGCACATTTTAATACACTAGTATCCATGAATTGCGAATAAGATACACACATTTGCATTCACATGTCACAACAGGTGCAGTTAAATGTTGACTTGCCTATAAAGAATATAAGACTAGTGCTTCCTCTCATTCCCACAGGAACCCTAAAACATGATAGTTGTGTGTGTGTGTGTGTTTGTGTGGGGTGTATCAAAATAGTCATATTGCCTACTTAAGCCAGCATTGAATGTTATAGACTGGTGGGATACTGAAATTAAAGTATCTGTTGTAGCCACCTAAAACAAGGATAATATTCCATGCTGCATTTTACATTACATATTTTCCAAAGTGTGGAACGCTTTTAGACACACATTTTGGATTGTTTTAGATCTTTGAAAATACTCTAGTAAAGTTGTTTGAGCCAAAATGGTGTAGTGGTTTGAGTACTGGACTATGATTCTGGAAACCAGGGTTCAAATCCTCACTCAGCAATGGAAAATCACATTTTTTCAGCCTTAGAAGAAGGCAAAGGCAAACCTTCTCTGAACAAATCTTGCCAAGAAAACCCTATTTCAGGGTCCCCATAAATAGAAATGACTTGAAGATACACAACAACAAAGCTGTTTGACACTTCCTATCAGAAAAGTTACATGTTTGGACTGCCAGCTCATAGAATCCTACAGCCAGTGTGGATTGGCATGTTGCCTGTCAGACCCTGGGAGTTGTAGTTCAAATCATACCTTTTCCAAGCACTGAGTCTCATGAGAAAAGTTACTTGTTCCCACTGTAATACATCCTCTGCTGTGTGGCAGGCAATGGAATATTGAGAAGCTTTAGACACATTGAAGTAGCCCCGTGGCTGGGAGAATACCTTCTCCATTTAAGCTTCTTGTGACTGCCATATAGGTCACAACCTCCTGATCCAGCTGACTCTTTTTGGGGGGATGGCAAATGATAGCCCATCCAGTGTGTCCTCTGAAAGACTGGAAAGAGAGCAATTTGACAAAGTCTCTGTCTCTGTTCTGGCAAATCAAAGACTGTTTATTATGTCACACTCTAGGAGAATAACAACACAAGCTATTTACGCTGTGCACTGCAGTATGCGTTAAAGCCGACACAGAGAGCAAATAGCAGCTGCTAACCCCTGCTATTACAGGGTAAACACACAGCACCACTATTAAAGTAAAAATAAACAGAACAGGAACTCTAAATCAGGCTTTCGTCTCCTTTGCTTTTGTCCCTGTAGGATTGTTCTAGCTTGGTAGGTTTATCCCATTGGTCATCCTCTTGATGAAAGTTGGGGAAAAACTGATCATCTTCAGTGGGCGGATTGCTGCAACCACACCTGCTATGAGAGCCAGGCTGCACACGGCTGGTTTCTGCAGCCCAGCACTTAACATTCATTACAGAGCACAGCTGCAGCTTGTAGGACAGTGGTAATGCGGGGCGGGGATTCCACCCAGCAATATCGTAACCAAGGGCATGCTCTTTCTTAGGTGAAAAAGAAAACAGCTGCATGCATGCAAATCGAGTATCAAGAGGCTTATGTGCTGCCAATGGCACTCGTGACTTGCTTGCCAGTTCAAGAAACATAATGAAGATTTCTGGTTTTGGTAATAGGGCCTTCTCTCTGTTTGTATAAAGAACAGCTCTGATAGATTACAGGAGGATTTTCATAATGAAGTATTACCAAAGGTGTCTGCTAGCCACCCAAAACCCAGAAAGAGTCTGGCTCTTTTTTTAAGAGGGGAAAACCCCTTTTTTTTAAAAAAAAAAAAAACTACAGCATTTCATTAGGGACCCAGTGCAGTAAACAAAAAAATATGTCATAATTTCTGACATTAACTGAGAGGGCCACTGCTCTACCTGAAAATAGTGGATATTTTTTTGCTCCTCAAATGTACATGCACACCTGCATAAACTAATAATTGAAGTAAAGTAATCCTGCCCATTTTACTCATTGTCTATGAAAAATTGTGTTTTTTCACAATTTCAGTATTTTTGTAAGGAAAGGTTTGAACCTGAAAGAGGTAAAAAAAGGGCAGAGACTAGGAGATTTAAATATGTACATGGTCACCTACTTATGACACCCCTGATAGGATGTTTTACCATTAGTATTTATAAGATGGCTCACAGGCTTTTAAAGGCAGAAAAATGAAATCACTTCAAATTTGCAAAAAAAATTGAGCCAGTTTGTATGAATGTGGGATTCTCAAAGCTTAAAAATGTTTTTTACACCACAGTTTTCTAAATCCCACTGGTGGCTTAATACATCAGTTGCCGCAGTGGCACAATGAGTTAAACCCTTGTGCTGTCTGGACTGCTGACCTGAAGGTTAGGTTGCTGACCTGAAAGTTGTCAGTTCAAATCCACGAGACGGGTGAACTTCCATCTGTCGGCTCTAGCTTGTGGGGACATGAAAGAAGCCTCCCAGCAGGATGGTAACACATCCGGGCGTCCCCTGAGCAACGTCTCTGTAGATGGCCAATTCTCTCACACCAGAAGCTACTTGTAGTATATTCTCAAGTTGCTTCTGACATGATTTTTAAAAATCAGTTGCTTAATTTTTATCCCACCAATTTTCTGATATAGGGACTCAAGGAATCTAACAATAAACATAAAGCCATACAAATAAAAACAATGTGAATGCATTAAAATATAAGTATAACAATAAAAAACAATTAAACCCTTTTGTCATTAAAACATTAAACATTAATATATCATAATAGTTGCAGTAGGTCTCCTCCAAATCTAACTACATCTGGATCCAACCTTATGAATGGCTTGTATCCATGATTTCCTAGGATTCATATGCATAAAATACCACCAAATAAGCATAGTTATCATGTGAGAGCTGGAATTCCCACATCACCACTCACATGTGAGAAGTGGATAATATGGATTGGCTACAGCTTTGTTATTCCATGAATGCAACCCCCACTAAAGCAGGCAAACTAATTAAATGATAAAGCCTGGACCACTTAATAATGCCTACCAGAATAGATTAGGGCCATGCATTAACTAAGGGATGAAAGATTGTTTTGCAGTGTGTATGTTACCGTCACATTGTGCTTATTCCAGCAGTAAAGGCTCGCAGAGGCTGAATTTCTCATCCATTTACACAATTTCACATCTCTAAGATGGATTTGTGACCGAGGTGGAGGATGAAAGCAGCACTTAGAGAGGCTAGGTTCTGTTCCCGGAGCTCCAGCAGTGTTGCAAGTGTAGGCTGGGTAAGGACGTGCACCCATCTTTTCAGATATATTAAACAAGCAGTTCTCGGAGTGAAAGGAGTCGAGTGCCTCCAATTGTCTGCTGAATGTGAATGTAACCTTTAGGGAGCAGAGTTTCCAATGCTCTTTGCGAAGCTAAATAGCAACCGTTCCGCTCTGTGGAGCTAGAAATTGGCTGCAGATATCATCATCCAACCATTTGGTGCAAAGAATAGATGCTTCTTTCCTTCATTAAATACTGGGATGAAAGAAGGGGCTTGTAGGGCTGGAGGAAGGATAGAGGGAGAAACTCAACTTTACTACTAACGATTTTGTGGGATTTTGCTTGGTAAATAGATTGCTAGAAAAACAAAATCCTTGAGAATTTGGTATTGTTAAAATGCACATGAAGAAAAGGAAAGAAAAGCTGCCAAGAGGAATCAGTTGCACTGTAAGCAGACACCCCTTTTTCCATATCTTGTTGTGTGGATGAATGCTAAAGAGGAAGATGCAAAGAATACTCTGCTGACACAAAAACAATAATAGGCTGATGAAATGGACTATAGTCCACGAGAACTCATGCTATCATCAATATTTTAGCCTGTAAAGCTATACTACTCAAAGTGGTTCTCTGCAAACTGATGCTAATTCATGAACCATCCACAGTCTGTCTGTGGCACATCTCTAAGAAACTAAGTTGCTACAATAATGTGGCACAAATGTGGTATTAATCTCTGGTAAAATAGAAAATCATGTAGTGAGGAAGACAATGAGCCAATGAATGGTGTGCCTGCTTTGTCCACTGTCCTAGTGTTAACACTGGACAAACATCCTTCAGATTC
Source organism: Anolis apletophallus (assembly GCA_030556195.1). NCBI lineage: Eukaryota > Metazoa > Chordata > Lepidosauria > Squamata > Anolidae > Anolis > Anolis apletophallus. Next base: position 68,124,583 of record JARBWK010000005.1, read on the forward strand.
CTGCTTTTTATTTTCATGTATTCTTGGAGTGAAAGGCCAGGTTAACAGCCACCATCTCCAGAATCCTTTACTCTCCAGAATCCCTTACAGAGCATGCATGAAGAGCAAAACAAAACAAAACAAAACACAAAAAATTATGAATGCAGTTAAGTCTGCCTCACTGGCTACTCTCAGTTATGTTAAGAAAACCCACAATTCTGTACATTTGGTAACTGAAACGGAAAACATTTGAAAGAAAATAGTTCCTGGACCCATTTTGGAAGATGCTTTCAAGTGATTTCTAGAAACCCCCCCTCCCCTTTCTGGAATGCCTATCTGACCAGGTTGTTTAATTTCACACACATGTATTATTATGAATAAAAGATTTGCTGAAACATGTTGACATGTTCTTGTTTATTGTGGTGTAGAAACCATATCCATTCCTTCCACTTTATTTTTACTAACTGTTTCTGTTATAGATGCAGTGCCGGGGAACATATCTACTTCATTAACGGAGGCATTGCTGCTGTTGTATATCATTTCCAACTCAAGGTGACCATAAGGCAAAACTTTCACATGGTTTTCTGGGAATGAGAGTTAGTTTTCATGGCAGATTGGGGAGCAGAACCATAGTTTCCAGAGTCATAGTTCAACACCACTATCAATTTAGCACCACTATCAAAGAAGTGGAGGAGAAGGAGATCACTATACGAGGTATTCAAAGCTTCAAAGTAAGTATAGTTTGGTATGCATATCAGAACAATGTGAGCTGCTTCTGCTACTGTAAAAAGAGAAACCACTTCAGAGGGAGTGGATTAATTAGAGTTTAGTTTTGCAAAATATAGCAGGCTGGAAAAGCATATCCGCAACTGATGAGAAAGCAACCAACTTCTTCTTTCTACTAAGGGCGTGGCAGAGAGTATTCTGTGCATTTCTTCTTTCCCCTTATGGTAGTCTTTTCCAAGTTAACAGCTGCCAAATGCATTGGACTAGAGCTCCATCCTCCCCAGTCAGCATGGCTGTTACTGACTGTGGATGTTGAGAATTGTAGTCCAACACATCTGGAGAGCCTCATTTGGAGAAAGATGGACATAGAAACATGATTCGCAGCCTTCTATTACAGACAGAAAATAAATTATGATATATTTTGAAGGATACATTTTTCCTTCAGTATATTGCTGTCCTCCAACACAAAGATTCTTCAAACCTCCTTTCCATTCATTTGTGTTCTACAAAATGCAGCATACTCTGTAGAAGAATCTGAAATTCCCATTGAGACAGGTTCAAAAATGGTGTAAATAAATTCCTGCCATGATTTATGCTCCTCTTTAATTCATGAAGCAGCCCTCCTAACCACTGCTGCATAAAAATATCTTAAATCTACCACAATGAAAAGATATGGAAATAAATGGATTTGTGTTTTGTGTGCATCAGAGCGACAGTATAAAAGGTGCTCTTAGGGATAATTTTGATGGCTCTGTAGTGACACTCTGTTTTGGGCTGGCTGCAGTATTAAGACAGAATGCCAAGTCATCTAATATCATTGTTTCATGTCTCATTTACACTGTAGTTATTTTAGACTATGACTTTTTATTTTGAAGGATAAATAGATTGTAAACAACAGATGACAAACCATAGGGGGAAAGGAGATGAGAGAGGAATGCAATGTGCCAATGTTTGACTTGTTTTATTCTGAATATCTCTCAGTTTACTGTGTGTGTGTTTAATAAAGCAGATAAAAGATGGCAGATTAAGGAAATGGGGGCCTTATGCTAAATCCATCATTTTCAGTGTATGTGCTGTTGGGTAGAATGCATACATATTAAAGAGAGTGCAAAGAATATTAAATTCTTCCTCCTGGTCTGACAATCAGTGGGCTCTTCTGCGCATACATTAAAATCCAAGAGGAAGCATGTTAAAAGGTAAACAATGTTTAGCCAAAGTGTGGGAGGAATCAGGAGGAACTGGGTTAAGGGCTGGAAAACACATGCTTAAAAGGTGCCCTTTAAACCCGATTCTTCCTGAGAAACATGCACCTTTCCATGCCTGTGTATCCCAGCAGGCATCAAAAACACATGCTTTCATTTCCTCCCCTCTGTGTGGACTCCTCCAGAGCACATGCATTTCTGAAAAGCTTGAAACAGATGATTAGCTGTCAAATAGAGACACAGGTGGCTCAGGGAAGCACAAGTGGAAGGCAAATGCAACTCTCTCAAATTCTGTCTTTTACACTTTATAATGTTAAACAGAGTTTGAATTAACAGTTGGGAGAAGACAGAGGTCTGAGGGAAGTTTTTTACCCCTTAAATTTGCTCTGTTATGTGCTGGATCTCATACGTGCACCTTAAAAAAAACTTCCACATGTCCCCGTCTGCCCTCCACCTTAATCTGCTTTAAAAACAACTGTGGAGATGGTGGGGACTATCTAGTAGGACTGACAGGTCTGTGTTTGGACTCCCTTTGAGGTCCCACATTTTTAAAACCCTCTTCTTCGTCCCGTGTTTTGACACTGTCTGGAAATTCCCAGTGTTTCTGTAAACCACACTGTGCTCTTATGTAAACTGCAGCAATGGTGTTCTCACTAGATTTAAAGCAGCTTCCCACAAACTATTGCCTTTCATATATGTTGGACCACAACTTCTACCATACAATCTGTAAAGGATGCCAGCCTGGAAGAAAACAAATTTGGAGACTCAGAGCTGATAAAAGGGAACAATGAACAACTAACATGTTGGTACTACTCCAAGTATCTGAAATGTGAGTCACACCAATTAGCCAGGACAAATTGAAACTATTGTTCTCTAGTCAGACAGAAATGCTGACTGATCTCTGAAAAGAGGGAAAGTATTTCCCGTTCCAGGATGTGGTTGCTGTGTTGGAATTAGCACTGCCTGTCTGCATGCTTGTTTACTCCTCTAATATCTATATAATCATGTATAAATGTGGTACTACTAAGATACCACAAATATTCTGCAACATTTTCCCAAAGGAGACTGCTCACCTATTCATCAATTTCTAATGGGTTTACCTGCTTTGGAATAAAAAGGGCCAAGCAATCTTGTGACATTTTGAAGACCAGCAGACTTGTGCTAACATGAATTTTCATGGGTTGTCATTTAATTTTTTAATTTTAAATTTTAATCATCTATTAATTGTAATTACACCTCCAACCTCTTCATCCCTCTTTACACCAAAGTTCAGTGATAAGTCACTCTGTTTATAGCAAAATTAGCCAGAATTCAAAGTTGTAGTTCCACATTTTTAGATGGGATGATGGTGCATCTTATTTAGAAAGATGATCCATAGAATAAATGATGAATGGAGAGCGGAATTTCATAAAAGTGTCCTTTTATATTTCCTTTCTGTTTAGCCAAGCATAAAAAGTATTTTTTTTTGCTTGCTAAGGAAGCCCAGAAGAGTCTCCTCTCAATTGAAGGACCATCCACTTATTTCTATGCCCTCAGTATATGAGCTCACATAGTACCTAACATTATAGAGTTTAATTGCTTATGTGGCAAATCTATATTTACTACATCAAACATTGACAGAACTAATAATGTGTCATGAGATTGGATAATTTACCATATCATTTGACTAATCCAGGAAAACATCTCATGCCAAAACTGGAAGAACCTAGGGCAGTGATTCCATATATTTTGGAGACCCTTCACAATTTTTCTAAAATCTCTCAGACAAAACATTATCAATATGAGGCAGGTTAACAGGATAAAGATGCCACCTATGTGCAGACTTAACTTTCCTTAGAGAATATGGAAATTAACCTATGCGGAGAACCTAATGGTGTGCCAAGCTTTAGCTGAGATCTTTGTGTTAGGTTTGTCTCCCAAACTATTTTTTTCGCCTTTGATTTACTGACCACATTTCTCAGATAACAGTTTATAGATAAATGAAATAAGATCAATTGATGTAAAGGAAGGAAAATTGTTTAGTTCAAATATCATAAGTGATTTAGGAGGTCCTTTTAATCTAAATATCTGGCAAAGTAAATAGTATGAACTAATTGAAGCCAATACTAGCTTTCTTCATCTATTCTCATTAGGTTGTGCTCTGTTTGAATGAATTTGTTTCTATAGACCAGATTTTAGAGTCTAAAGATTCCCCTTTGTCTCCAGTGCTTTCATGTGCTATGGCCGCTTCCTCAAATATGTGACCAAATACTATATGGTACGATATTAGAATACAGTGCTTTACCCCACACTGAGGTTTGAAAATTGTGTTCTATCATGCATTTGATTGCAAGCCATTAAAGCTCCTGCTAGAATAAATCTGTTAGTCTTAAAGGTGTTGCAAAATTCCTTTGTTTCTATTTTTGGTACCCTATTTAGGTTATTAAATTTTTTTTTACTGCTCAGAGAAAGAGGGTTATGAAAGAATATTCTGAATCTATCTACAACTGGTAGAATAGCTGCACCCCTTCTAGTTGTGATTGTAGGACAGCCAGTTTATTCTGTGGCCTTCAGAATGTTTAAAATTCAAGGCAAGAAGCAAGACAGACAAAGCATTAAAATTATAATTAGACACTGACGGGACTTTGTTTGCCTGGGACCCTAGAGCACTTAACCTAAAATCTAATCCAGCCTTGGATAGAACAATTTATTAGAAATATCATTGTGCTCTGCCCAGTAACAGCACAGGAAGGTTCAGCTTTGGAAAACACAATAACAATTCTATGCCTATTCCAAAACAAAACCTTTGTGAAATGGAAATGTTTGGAGAACTTCTCAGAGTATTCAGCTCAGTGAGGATCTTTACCAAAGCCCACAAAAATAAACAGGCCAGCTCACCCGTCATCACATCATGTTGCATAAAGAGATGCTCAGGCAGCCCTGTAATGTTTTCATAAAGCTATTGTCTGATACTGAAATGGTTCTGAGGCAGATCTGAGCAAATAGTACTCCGCTGTCCCTTGCAATGTCATTGATGCTGTTGTACCTCTGTTATGGTGTGCATTAATTTGTCATTAATCAATTATACTTAATTATCCATTGAAGCATGCACAAAATAATCAGCAGCACATCTCCAAAAGACTAAAAACACCACTGGATCACTTGGTTTCCTTAATATAGTATAATATATAGTATTATCTGCTTAGGTGATGGACAATAATAGTTTTGTCCCTTTGGATGAGATTTTCTATATCATATCATTGAAAAAAAAGAAGACACAATTCATTTTGCTATTGAATTGGACTGGGCAGAAAATATGTTACTCAATCTTAAGTAATTTGAGCAGGGAAATATTTATACTGTGAATGGAAAGGCGACTTTTCCCCATGTTGAATCTTCCCTGCATGATCTGATCTTACACAATGGAAAGTGCAAGAGAAGTTAAGGAAAAGTATGGTCAATAGTGCAAAGATGCATAAACACTTCTGTGACTGAATTTTGGGACAAGCTGGGTTAACCAGGCAGAGGATGAAAGACCAGTGGAGGAGAATAGAAGCAAAACAGACACATTTCAAAGGATCTGATTGTACTTTCTTTAAATTTGTAATTAAAGGTTATTATTGTTATGTGCCTTCAAATCATTTCTGAACTTTGATGACCCTAAATTGACCTTTTCTTTGCAGGTTTTGCTCAGATAAGGTTTGCCAAATTGGTTTAATAATTGAGCAGAGATTTGAATCCTAGGCCCTTTCCACACTGCCATATAAAATCCAGATTATCTGTTTTGAACTGGATTATATGGCAGTGTAGGCTCATATAATCCCATTCAAAGACGATAATGTCGATTATCTACTTTGATAATCTGGATTATATGGCAGTGTAGAAGGGGCCCTAGTCTCCAGAGTCATTGCCCAAAGCTCAAAGCACTACACCACACTAGTTATCTAAGTGCGAACTGCACTGGCTACCCATTGAATTCCGGGTCTCCTTCAAGGTGTTAGTTTTAACTTTTAAGGCCTTATATGGTTTGGGGCCAGTGTACCTGAAGGAGCGGCTTACCCCATACGTGCCCAGAAGATCACTGCGTTCAGAGGGGCTTAATTTACTGGAGGTGCCTAGTATCAAGACCTACAGGCTATTGAGCACGCGGCAGAGGGCGTTCACAGTGGCCGCGCCGAGCCTCTGGAACTTGCTGCCTGAGGAGACGCGAGCACTACGGGGCTTGATGGCATTTCGCAAGTCCGTAAAGACTTGGCTGTTTAGGCAGGCATTTGGCTCCGACTGATGCCTCCTATAACCTGCTAACATGCCATCCTGCCGCGTCTTGCCACCTGCATTATTGTCACCTGCTGGGGTTTTATTGTTGGGAGCGGGGTTAATTGGTTTTATATGTTGTTTTTATGTGTTTTTATTGGTTTTATGCTGTAAACCGCTCTGGGCTCCAGCGAGAGCGGTCTACTAAATCGAATAAATAAATAAATAAATAAATAAGTACATGTCATTTGCTGTTTATCAAGACAATCAAACTTTGATGTTTTAAAAATAAGCAATTCGCAATATAGGAATGATGTAAAGGCTATGCCACCTTCATTATGGTCTTGCTATCTAGTCAAAGCCATTATTTTAAAAGAATCAGCTTTTGTTTTCCTTGATAAACAGCAATGAAGATGGAGACTTTGTTTCCATTTTCTGCTGTGTACATCTAATGTAATTTTGTTCATTGAGTAGTGCCTGAGACATCTAGATTTGGCTACAAATGTTTGTGAAAATTATAAGCACAATAGGAAGTCTTAAGACCCATTTTCTGTTCTGCTTGGGATTTTGTGTTCTGTTTGCACACGTTGAACAAAGGTGTCACTATCTTAGCCCATCCATATGGACAATTTTGGATTCTGGATTTTGGGGATGGAGATTCTGGGATTTCAGATAAATATGCTCAACCTGTATGTAGAATTGCTCTCCAATTAAACACTGCTCCTCCCTCCACATGTTTTGGACTTCAGTTCCCAGAAATCCCAGTCAACTTACCAGCTGTTATGAATTGTGGGAGCTGAAGTCTAAAACATCTGGAAGAGCACAGTTTGAGAAATTCTGCACTGGAGTATGGCTGGACAGGGCAGGACAGTTGCCAAAGCTGCAGCAAAGATAAATTCCTTACATATAATGCCTTTAGGTTGGTCCTGCCAAGGCACTTTGTAAATTTCACAGCAAGTAGTGTCACTCAAGAGTAATACAAAATAGCAAGGATGAAGATCTGTCTCAGACTACCAGGAGATAGCTACTACTATACATAAATCCAGGTGTAAATTTGTTTTCACTGTTGGAGAAAAATGCAAGCATGCTTCCTTGTTATTTCCCCCCCCTTAAAAGAACTCAGAGGAAACATCATAAATATGTGTCTTCCTCATAGGAGATTGTGAATCTGAAGATCTGAGATATGCAGCTGCCAATTTCAAGGGTAAAAAGCTAATGATTGGTTTTGAAGGGAAAGACAATGTTTGCATACCTGCGCATTAAATATTGCCTAAGATAAAACAGCTAAAGTAAAATTAACCCCATTGCTCTAGGAAACAGCAAACTACCAAGTAGAATCTCACAAGATGACAGAACTGTGACGAATGAGATGTGAATTTATTGCTTTGAAGAGATCAGAGAGTTCTGTTCTCCGTGCAGTGCTAATAACTGCAGGAGCTGTGGAAGGCTGTAGGTGGGACTGACAGATCTGGAGATTGTTGTGAAAATACGTTCCATAAATAAGAGCTGTCTAGCATTATCTAAGGTGATGCTAATAACAATAACATGTAAGATTATTATACTCTACATTTCCTAAGATCATGAAGGCAGTCCTCTACACAGCATTCCGCTGAACCACCAAGTGCCTCTGGCCTGCCAATGGATCTTTCAAGGCAAAATCTCCTGCATCATCTCTTTTCCTCCCTGGGAGTAAAAATGAAATGGTTTAGATCCAGAAAATACAAGAAAATACGGGCTCATACCCACAAGCATAAGTAAATAGGTCATACCTTTGCACTCAGGCATAGCTGACTGTGGTCATTGTTTCATACTGCCTCTGGCCTTGCTGTTGCACTAGCAACTGGTATTCTGAGTCATATGATCTTTGACCAATAGAATTCCATATAACCCACATGGCAAAAAGTCTTTGATACAATACGCAAGACTCCTTTATCAGTGGCTGTGACTGTAGTGGCCAAGATTCAATTGGTGAATTCTGTAGTGCAAGAAGAAAGACTTTGTCAAGAATCTACTGCCATTCAATTTCATTTTGTGGCTCTGAATTCAGGTATGATTTTTTTTTGCGTCACTCATAATTTTGTGAATCCTTTAATTAATTGTCTCCTCTCCTTTCTACAGTTCTCCTTCATCCAAACTGACAATCAAATCCATGGTTTATTGCATCCCAGTTGCACCATTTAGGGTGCCCCCAGTGGCGTAGCAGGTTAAACCGCTGAGCTGCTGAACTTGCTGACCAAAAGGTCAGCGGTTCAAATCCAGGGAGTGGGTTGAGCTCCCGCTATTGGGTCCAGCTTCTGCCAACCTAGCAGTTCTAAAACATGCAAATGTGAGTTGATCAATAGGTACCACTTTGGCGGGAAGGTAACGCCATTCCATGCAGTTATGCTGGCCACATAACCTAGAAGATGTCTATGGACAATGCTGGCTCTTTGGCTTAGAAATGGAGATGAGCTCCACCCCACAGAGTCAGACATGACTAGACTTAATGTCAAGGGGGAATCTTTACTTTACTTTTTAGTTGCACCACTGGAGCCGACTTCTAGAATGGAAAGTCTTAGAACGTATCCTCCATGGATATGTGGGTTGTACTGTATGTTAGGATGTGTCTACACTGTAGAATTAATTCAGTTTGACACTACTTTAAAACTGCCATTGTTCAATTATGGGAGCTGTAGCTTGACAAAAAATGCTGGTTCCTCACTGAATTACAAATTGTAGGATTCCATAGCAAAACTGTCGAACTGCATCAATACTATAGTGTAGATCAGTGTTTCCCAACCTTTTTTGAGCAGCAGCACACTTTTTACATTTGCAAAATCCTGGGGCAAACCACTAACCAAAATGACACAAAATGACATTCTAACACAGTAATACATATAGTTAATATGTTTTTAAAATGTATTTATACACTCTGTGAAACCTGGGCCTGTTTTGATGAACACAACATAGATATCCTGGCAGGAATGGCAGAAAGACGCAGACTTCCCACACAGAACTCCCATAACCAAAAGAAAACGCTATAAGAGTTTGGTGGGCATTGACCTTGAGTTTTGGAGTTGTAGTTCACCTATATCCAGAGAGCACTGTGGGCTCAAACAATGTTGGATCAGGACCAAACTTGGCATGAATACCCAACCAGTATGCCCAAATATGAGCGCAGATGGAGTTGAGGGGAAATAGACCTTGACATTTGGGAGTTGTAGTTGCTGGGATTTATAGTTCCCCTACAATCAAAGAGCATTCTGAACCCACCAATGATAGAACTGGGCCAAAGTTCCCACACAGAACCCCCAGGAGGCAAGAGGAGGTCTCTACTTGGGGAAAGGGAGGCGGGCCTTCCCAATACATGGAGAGGGAGAGACCAAGTAGACAACGGGTGGGGAGGGGGGTGTTTGTAATTTTGTGCCTTTATCGAGGTAGGTTTCTTAGGGTTTTTATACTTCAACACACTAGACTCCCCCCCCCCCTCTTGGAGGTTCCAATTTCCCACGGCACACCTGATGATTGCTCACGGCACACTAGTGTGCCTCGGCACACTGGTTGGGAAACACTGGTGTTGATACACTCCAAGTTTCTCTCTCTTCCACACATCCCACCTTCGTGTACCTTACTTCAACTGCTGCAAATTCATTCAAATGAATAGATATATCTATTTGTACTTTATGCCAAATTCAAAATATTTTATCTTTTACGTATCTCAAATTGGGTAGGACCATGATTGCTGTTACATGTGTTTACTCCTTTGCAGCCCAAAGAAGCTATGAATTCTAAAGTGCTTTGAAAACCTGCAGGATTGAGCAGGTATCTGAAGGTGTTATTTAAAAAGCAACCCATCATTCTCTGCTACTGCAAAACTTCCTCCTGTACATTTCATTGAGTCTGCTGGCACAGGAGTAGATGGAGCACCATGTGGGCAGGCTGCCATACTTTACAAAATTGCCTCATCCTATAATTTTCATGAATTATTTACTGACTATGGCCCTAATTATAGATTTACATCACCACAATCCAAAACAGTTCCTGGCAGCAGAGACGGTCTGATATGTTGTCCGGAATCCCAATTGCTTGGGTTAATTCTTTAACTACAGGGAACAGTAGAGCCATTTAATAAGTAGCTCCAAGGGGTTGGTAGGTTTAGAACAAGTGTGGACAATCCATGCCTCTTGGCCTCATTTGCTATACCCCCGCCCACTGAAAGCAATCTCTACAGATACTGGGCAAGAGTCATCTGCCATCTCTCCCCAGGCTAATCTTGGAAAAGTTCCCTTCTTATGATACCCAAAATGTTCAAGCTGGCTTGGTAGGATTCTATAAATTGGAGGCCAGAATGTAATTTTCCTAAGCCCTGCCACAGAGTGGAGGAACATCAACAAGTGGAAGAGAGAATGTGGTTTGGAGTGAAAATGAGTGAACTCACCCACATTTGGTTCTGACCCCACCCCACTGCTGCTTTCACTCTTTGCTTCAAGCATGTGATCCCTGAGAGATTTCCCTGCCTCCTTCCTTGATACAAAGTTCCCCGGCACTGGTTTGGAAAATATTTTTTTCTACAGACAGAACAAAGAGTCTGAATGCTGTGTGTAGGGATTTACTATTTTAATATGGGGCTTAAGGATTGAATATTTTAAATCCTGAGTTCATTGGAATGCTCTTTCTTTCCTTCTTCCAAAGCAGTGCCCACCCATGTGGCTACATCAGTTGGCAGTGGGCACATTTACCAAATAGTTATCTTGTTTGTGATGTGATGCTGTCTTGTTGCTCATATCACTTAAATTTGTTTCTCATCTTTTCATTTCCCCCCAGTAATCCTGTCTGTCATGAGTGTATCCTCTAATCATCACAGGAAATGGGAGATTCTTGTAATGCTTCTCTGTAATCCTTTAAAGACTTGTGCTCTCTCTTCCTCCATATAAAATATCTGTTGAAAACTGTACAACTACATATACTGTATGTATTATCTGGCAACTCTGCTGGGCATAGAATCACTGAGTTGGAAGAGACCTCATGAGCCATCCAGTTCCACCCTCTGCCAAGAAGCATGTTTACACTTTAGGCTGTTAACAATTTGATGCAGAAGTAAGGAGGGAGTACACAACAGTATTTAACAAAGGTATTATTGAAGTGATTTTAGCTAGGATTGTGAATAAGGAAGGTCCATGTTTGGTGAGCTTCCATTAAACTGGATCAGTCAGGACAGAGAATAAGTACTTCGGGTTGAAGGCAAATGCCTGTTGCTTCTGACCACTTCTTCCATCAGCCCACTTTGGTTGGGATTGAATGTTTACTTTTAAGCTTTTTTATTGTATTTATATTTGAATTGTTCAATTATTCTGTCATGTTTATTACTGTATGTTTAAATTGATATGTTAATTGTTTAAATTGATATGTCATGTTTATTATTATATGTGTAATGCGGGATTGTATGCATGGACAGTAAGCCGCCCCGAATCTCTCACTGGGGTGCAAAGGGTGGGGTATAAATGTAGTAGTATAACTACAGAGGTTTATTACTTACTTACTTAGGACATTCCTCATTGTCCAAGTAAGATTGTCCTCCAAGTTCGGTGTTCTGGCGGTGGGTACATAGGTGACTGTAGAGCCCTATTCTTGACCTGCATGTTCTCCCGCAGTGAGGGCATAAGCTTCCAGGTGGAAGGTGGTGCCAGTCGGGGTTGGCTTGATGAGCCTTCCTCTTGGCATGTTTCTCCCTTTTGGCCTTCATTCGTACCTCTTCAAATTCTACAACACTGCTGGCCACAGTTGACCTCCAGTTAGAGCACTCAAGGGTCAGGGCTTCCCAGTTCTCGGTGTCAAGCCACAGGTTTTAAGGTTGGCTTTGATTCCATCTTTAAATTTCTTTTCCTGCCCACCAACATTCCGTTTTCCGTTTTGAGTTCGGAGTAGAGCAACTGCTTTGGGAGATGGTGATCAGACATTCGGACAACGTGACTGGTCCAGTGGAGTTGATGGCGGAGGATCATTGCTTCAATGCTGGTGGTCTTTGCTTCTTCCAGCTCAAAATGTATAAGCATAACTCCATAGAAAAATACAAGGCATTTTACACAGTTTTGACAGCTGTTTAGACTTCCCTGACTGGCTGAGAAACTAGATTGGCTAGGATCCATGCAGGAATTGGCTGGAGGCAGGCATGTAGCCAGGGGGGCTTAGGGGGCTTCAGCCCCCCTCCAATTCTCAGGGTGGTCCGCGAGAAGGCCTTACTGGTACATTATTTAAACTGTTATGTTTATTCATATCATGATCTGACCACCATGCTCATTATATCCCACATTCATGGGGTTATTGGGATAACAATACAAAAGGTTTGCTAGGGTAGACCCTCTTCACCCCAGTCTCAGCCCCCCGAACCAAACTCAGCCCCCCAATCAAAATCCTGGCTATGGCCCTGGCTGGAGGCTTCCCTGATGTCACTGACATGAGAGGATCCCTGTGGCAGAAAGAAGAACAGCTGATTATTGGTGGCTTTTCTTTTTTTGTAGCTTTGCTATCTTGCTAGTCAAATAGTTTGCACAGGTTCATCTTTACCTTATTTCTTTCTCTCCTCCCTCCCCCAACCTCTCATTGTTTATGTGTTCTTTCCAGATTGCGTCTACCTGCTTCACCTGCTTTATATCCTTCAGATAGATTCATTCTTGGATTTAACACACAGACTTGAGTATCTGATACAGACCTTGGAAATGTAATTTTGTGGCCAACGCCAAGCTAAGATGGCTGATGCTGGCACAAGGATCTTAGGAAATAAAGTGTGTCTTTCAAGCTCTGATCTGATGTCATCTCTGGAAAGGGACTGATTTCTTTCCAGTTGCTTTCAGTTTGACTTTGTGGAGATTGCAAAACTGTCTTTGTTTTTATATAATGAGTCTCTCGGAGAAATTGAGCAATAAAGGGAAATAGAATGCACTTGCCGCCCAGTATATTTGAACAACAGAGACAGGAGTTCCTTCTGGAGAAGTGGCTTTTACATCCTTCCCATTATATGGGCCAGTTGCAGGAAAATTGTCATTATATAGGTAGACAATAGGGCTGCTATTCCCAACCTTACCTTCACAAACACCTTCTGATGTCAACAGCTGTTAACTTCTATGATCTTGATGGCTGTAGCTGTTAGTGGCACAAAAGCCTACTATTTCTCTCCCCCACCCGTTTCTACACAAACTGCCCTCTCATCCTCAAGGCCGATTCTCATATAGGCACATGATTCTGCATCATTTCATGTCAAGTATCTTCTCCACTTGACACCTCTTCACATTTTTCCTGTGATTTCAAAAGTGTATTAAGCATTGCCGTCAGAGTTTACCTGAAAAACCTAATAGAGCCAGACTACTCTCTAAAAGCTTATTGTCTTTCTGCTTCTTGGAGTTGCCATAATCCTCAAATCTGGGGACCTAATTTACATATTTTAGCCTGAGTGGTAATAGCTTGTAATTTCAGCCATTTATAACCCCTTAGAAAGCATGTGAAAAACAAAACACCAGGAATGCTCAATTTGCATATTATGTAAATTATTCTAATTATGCTAATCCAAAGACAATAACTGTTAGATTTTTCTTTCTCTTTGTTCCAACCTTCATACCATGTTTTATAGTTACTGTTGGTCTGAGATAACTTTTATGATGCTTAAAGTACTAGGCATGGAACAGAGAAACCCAAATCAAATCTCTACTTCATCACAAAAATTGTCATGTGACTTTGGGTCACCACTACCTTTCAGCAGACCTAATTTACAGGTATGTCCCTTGTTTCTAGGACTTTACCACTCACAGTGCTGACTTCCTTTTCCTGCCTACTCCCACTTACTTTCCACCCCTCACTTCACCTTTCCCTATTACAATTCATCTCTTTCTTGCTTCTTACACTTTGTTGCTGACACCACTCACTCCTCTACTTCCTCTTTCACCTCACCTCACCCCCCCCCCCCTCTCCTCCAGTGTGATCCCCTCTCATTCCTTCTCTGATTCACCCTTCCCTCACACTCCTTCCTTTGCCTCCTTTTTCACCTTTGGAGCATGCTTGTCCTTTGCATTTTGCCCTTTGCTTCCCACAGTGTATTTCTCCACTGCTTGCATAGATTACTTTAAGTAGTTGTATACTACAGCTCTTCCTTAAAGCCTGAATAATCCTTTATCATACTTTGCTAATGATACATGGCTTGTGGACTGTATATGTTGGTCTTTCTGTGTACCAGCATGGGATGAACTGTAAAGTATATGGGACTCCTTTGGACTTCATGGCTTCCATATTTGGGTTAAAACCATGATCTACTACGTAGCTGCCCTGTCTATATTGTATGAGATTAAAGTATATTTCATTGCCTATCAGTTTTAGTTGCTCTGTGTTTTTTGGGTTAAGTTGTCCTTCATATACGAGGGTTGAATGAAAAGTAACGCCCCCACCTTCGTAACTCAACAGGTGGCAGTACTGGTATGTGGCAGGTACTGTCTTGTTTAGTAGACTCTCCTCTACAATGCCAGTTTGACGGGACACCTTAGCATTGAGCAGTTGTGTTGTTAAAGTGCGAAGTATGGAACCCTGCGCAGACAGTTGGTCAATGTGACTTAAGCAACGTGCAGTCATTGAATTCTTGACAGAAGAAGGTGTCACCCCAAATTCCAAGCATAATCGGCATTTCACAAGAACGTGTGGGTCATATTATTGCTTTGCTTGGCTATCGGAAGATCTGTGCACGATGGGCACCCAGGATGCTGACGCCTGAAATGAAAGCACACAGACTTCTTCCGTGACGGTTTCAGAAAACTTGTTCATCGTTGGCAGAAATATATTCAATTGTCTGGTGATTATGTGGAAAAGTGAATAGTGGTAGTTAAAGAGCACATCTAAGGATTATTTCTGCATTTGATTTACTAAAATATTCCCATCCAAGCCCAAGTAACGAAGGTGGAGGCATTACTTTCCATTCAATCCTCCTGCATTTTTTATCTCGTTTTATATTGCATTTTAGTGTGTTATGCTGATTGTATATTGTTTTGCCCCTGGCTGTAAGCCGCCCCGAGCCTACTTGGGAGTGGCGGCATAAAAGCCGAATAAATAAATAAATAAAATAAATAAGTATATAAATTTGTAGTGCTTGATATTATTATGAGATTTGACAGTGCTTTTATTACTCTGTATTGTATTGCATGATTGGTGTCAGTCAGATTTAATTGTCATATAGCTCTGGCTATTCTGTGTATTGAATATTGCTCATTGTCATATTCGGTATTTTTGGTTAGCTTTTCCCCTCCTCTCCTTCTGTTTTCTAGCTGGTGTTTTACACACCTTACTTGTCTTTTCCCTTGCCTGAAAGGCAGGGGCTGACTTTTTAAAAAAATTATCTTGCAGAACAATTTGACTCAAAATAGTAGCTCAAAAATTTGACCAATTTCTTAGTTTCTACAAAGGAACTTTTTTAAAAGTCTGGAATCTGGGTAAGATAATATTCTAAACATGCATTGGTAACAGTTAGGCATCATGGAAATATGGCAACCTTACTTCTCCTATTTCTTCTTTATATTTCACATCACCATGCCCAGTGAATGTAGCTAGCACAGTGAGGCAATTGTCGCAGACCATAGAATCACAGACCCCAAAAAATCTCACCACAGTTGCTGGACTATCCTTCTGGGATGCTGTGATGGTGCTGATGAAGGCATCTACTGGGTTGCCTGAAGCAACAAATGTCTTGGACCAACGCTGGCATTAATCCAGACTAAACTGGTTCTAAACTAGCTTGAGCTGAAATAACTTGTCATTTCAGCTGTGGAAAATCTTCTTGAATGTGTGTTAAAAACACACCACCAGGAATGTTCCCTACTGAAGTGTTTTAAGATAGACAAATGGGAAAGAAGGCTGCATTGCAAACATGTTCTTCGTTTTCAATAACTAGCTATTTTGTAATTTGCAAAGAAACCAGGTTTTTGTACTTGCATAGGTTTTAATTACCTAAAGCTTATCTTAACTACTAATGCAAACCAATGCTTATAGCATGGCAAGTTGGGGTAAGAAATTGTCCTAAGCAATTACAAACTATTAGTGCTTGATAAGTGTGTGTGTGAGGGGGGGGAGAGAGACTGAGAGACTGAGTACTTGTCTAAGGATTTTATTGCACAAGGCAGGCAAAAGAGTGTTCCTATCACCTACTTTGGTGATGGGAACACCCTCACCAAAGTGGGTTGGTTCTGCTTCTGTTCTGGCATACTGTCAGTAAAGGGATTTTCTCCTTCTCACCCCTCCCCACACTATTCCCAAGCTGTTTGTTATTTGCCTTTATTTGCTTTTCAATGTTGAAATTGCAAATTTAATCGAAACATTTAAAAATTAAAGAACAGTGGAAGTGTGGAAAGGAGGGATGCAAGGTTTGCAGAAATATTATTGCAAAACATGAATTGCCAAATCAGCGCACTTGTGCAAAGAAGAGTTGTGATATCAAAGGTGCTCAACCTGGTATGTATTAGTGATAGCATGACTGCAGTGGAATAGTGGGTTTGAATGATAAAGTCCCCATCATCCAAGCAATCTCTCCACTTTGCACACTCCCCACCTCAGGCATCCTGTTACAGACATAAGAAAGTGAAAGAACAACCAGAAATAAGCTGAGCAGCTGAAATAAAAGTGACTTCATTGACTTCTGTTGGCGCAACTGTGAAGTCCTATATAGTGTGTAGCATAGAAGTAAAAAAAGAGGAGGAGGCATTTATCTTCAGTAAACTGGTACCTTGTATTGTCAAAGGCTTTCATGGCTGGAATCACTGGGTTGTTGTTAGTTTTGGGGGATATGGCCATGTTCTAGAAGCATTCTCTCCTGACGTTTCGCCTGCATCTATGGCAGGCATCCTCAGAGGTTGTGAAGTCTCACAACCTCTGAGGATGCCTGCCATACATGCAGGTGAAACGTCAGCAGAGAATCCTTCTGGAACATGGTCATATATCCCGAAAAACGTACAACAACCAAAACTGGTACCTTGCTGACCCATTCCCAATAGAAGAATGGTGGCTTCTTTCTCCCCCACTCTCTCTCGGTCTCTGGTGATCTCAAATAGACTTTTTGGGAACAGAATCAAAAGACTATGGCTCATAGCTGTGGAACAAGGTGATGATGAGATATAGCCATGCTGAATACTGCAACTTCCATCATGATGATGGTTGCATCTATATTACAGAATTAATGCATTTCGACATAACTCTGTCATGGCCCAATACTATGGAATGATGGGAGTGGCAGTTTTACAAGATCTTTAGCCTTCTCGGATTACCATTTGGATATGGCAGTTAAAGTGGCATCAGTAGCATTAATTCCACAGCACAAATGCACCCCAAGAAATGTGCATGATCTGAAATGTGTCAAATCATACTAATATATTTTAAATTAAAAACACTTTTCTGTTAAGAACAAGAAAAATCTCATGATTGGTAAAACATTACTTGGATCTTCATGAAAGACGGGAAAAAAAGGGGGAAGGGGGAGGATGAGGAGGAAGAGAAAGCAAAGGAGGAAGCAGTTATTTCGGTCAGTGAAACCGACACATATTTGGTCAATTTGAATAAGCTTCGATGACTGAATTGCATGAATCTTCTATATTCCAATGCTGTCATGCTATCATTGAAAGCAGAAACATACTGGGATGAGTACCTTTGATATCAAAACTCTCTTCAGTAAGGCAACTATATCAATTCGAGAATTTGTGGACCTACAGTTGTACTTCCTTGTACCCTTGTAACCCCCCCCCCCCCCCCACAATTTCACTGTTCTGTAATTTTTTTAAAAAAAAACTAGGTTAATTTTACCATTTGAAAAACAGTAAAGGACAACATAACTGCAACATATAAATAAACAGAACACATCTTGGGAATAGCAAGGAAGAGAGAAGGGAAAAGAAGATAATCCTGCCCCCTAATGTCACTTTCCTCTTGGCACAGAAGATGTAGCACCCATGGGTCCGCCCGGGCCACGGGGGAGGGGTGACGCACCGGGGGTCCCGTTGGCATTGGGACCCGCACAGGCT
The DNA here is from genome assembly GCA_030556195.1 of Anolis apletophallus. Taxonomy (NCBI): domain Eukaryota; kingdom Metazoa; phylum Chordata; class Lepidosauria; order Squamata; family Anolidae; genus Anolis; species Anolis apletophallus. The sequence continues at coordinate 68,142,740 of JARBWK010000005.1, forward strand.
GAAAGGGACTCGGAGGATGAGTTGGAAGGCCCAGAGCAAGATTGGTCAGCCGTGCCTTTGCTCAGTCCACCGGCAGAGAGTTTAGCCTGGGATTTTGAATGGGAGCATTCTCCCGGGGAAGGAGCGGACCAGGTGGAGATGGGAGGCAGCGAAGCAGATAGCGGAGATAGTTATGAATTCCCAAATGGCCGAGGTTCCCAGGAGCTGGCCGAGCAGCAGATGGAGGCTAGCGGATGGGAAACTGGGAGGCTGCTTCTCAGGAAGATAGCGATACTAGGCTGGAAGAGCGGGCCGTTCTCATAACAGGCGCAGGGACATAGAGGAGGGCAGGAGGAGCTGGCATCTGTCCCTAGACCGTCACCGTTCGAAAGTAGAGACTGGAGGCGCCGGGCCCTAGATCGTCGGGGTCCCGGCCGAGGGATTAAGTACGGCCCGTGCGATCTGATCCCCAGTTCTCCGGCCACGCTTATACTGAATAGGCGCGAAGCGGAGTGGGACCACAAGCTAACAGTGGTCATCAAGCCTTGCCTTGCCTTTGCCTTGTTTCCTGAGCCGCAGTGGTTTGCGGCACCTCGCCTGGTTCCTTGATTCGCATTGGATTGCGAAACCTTGTCCTGTTTCCTGATCCGCATTGGTTTGCGGAGCCTTGCCACGCTTCAAGCTATTTGCTACTATACTTTGGACTATTTGCTTTATACTTTGAACACTTGCATTTTATTGGACTATATACCTTTTGGACTGTTTTTTATACTCAATAAAGTAGTTAGCCTTTGCTACGTCTCCGTGTGTGTGTTAAAGGGGCAGTTCTAAGTCGGCGTTTGTGACAGTTGGCCGGAGAACTCCTCGAACCCCTTTCGCACCACGGGACGTACCAGGAACCGCAGGCAGCGCACCCAGGCTCCCATCGTCCCCACTGTTGCCATGGCTAATCTGACCGATGCCCAGGTGCAAGAGATGCAACGAATTGGGTGAGCTGCGGACCCGGGCCGGACGGCACCCGGGGTGAGCCCACCCGCCGCTTCAGTGGCAATCCGCCCAGGTGGAGGTTTTTGTTTGCCAAGTGGAACTTTATTTGGAGCAACGCCCCAACGAGTTCGCCAACGATCGAGCCCAGGTGGTTTTTGTTTTCAATCTGCTGGACGGGTCTGCGGCAACGTGGGCCACCGCATTGATCCGGGCGCAGTCCCCCCATACCAACACGCTGCAGGCTTTCCTGGATGCGATCAGGGCAACATGGGGGGCCCCGGTGAATGAGGAACTCGCTGAGAGGGATCTGGCCCGGCTGACGTGTAAGGATCTCTCCCTGTCCCAGTACATCTCCCGTTTTCGAGTTCTGGCTTCCCAGACGCAGTGGGGTCTGCCGTCGTTGCGGTATCACTACATTGCGGGACTGCCGTCGGAACTGCAACAGGAGATGATAAAACATCCTCGGCCCGCGGATCTGGAGGCTGCCATCACCTTGAGCCTTCGGATGGAAGCGGGACTGCAGACCAGGAGGCGGTGGGACAAGGGCGTGATGGAGAAACCAGTGGCGCGGAAGGAAGGGGCTGGACAGTTTCAACCCCGGCAATTGCCAGTGCCGGCCGGCCCGGATGACCCGGAGCCCATGCAGTTGGGTACAGTTCGGCCCAAAGTAGACCAAGCGGAGAAGGCACGGCGTCAGCGCCTCAACTTGTGCTGGTACTGCGGGGGGGCTGGACATTTTTCTAAGGAGTGCCCCCAGAAACCGCGTGGCAAGACCCCTCGGGCCTCTGCCGCCCTCGGAGGGGCCCAGAGGCCGAAGAAGCCATTCAGGCGACGGGGAAGGGACCGGCCGGGTGTAAGAGGGTTCGCTCACTCGGCCGCCGTCGCTAACCTCCCCCCTGAACCCAAGACTGGACAATTGTTCCTTGTAATGGTCAGTTTGTGGTCGCCCGAGAAGGGGCCGATGATGGTCCATGCCATGATTGACTCGGGAGCGACCAACAACTTCATCGATGCGGACTATGCCAAGTCTGCCGGATTAAATTTTCTTGATCTCCAAGAGCCCAAGGGCGTCAAAACCATTGATGGGAGAGTCCTGAAAACAGGGGCTGTAACTCAGTATACGGCTCCTACCAGGATGTGGACTAGCTCCCATAAAGAGGACATTTCTTTCCTTGTGACCAAGCTCCCAGATTTCCCCATTGTCCTGGGCATTGTGTGGCTCGCGCTCCACGACCCCCAGATCTCCTGGGCTAAGAGGCAGCTAATTTTTCTTCGGACCATTGCCAGGGCCACTGCATGACGGCCCGGGCGTGCCTGGCCCAAGAAGTGGAGAATGTGGCCACCCTGCCCAAGAAGTATGCCGGATTTTGGGATGTCTTCAGTGAGAAGGAGGCGGAACGCTTGCCTCCGCACCGGCCCTATGACTGTGCCATTGAACTGCAACCGGGGGCCCCGATCCCGCGGGAAGACTCTACCCTCTCTCGGAACCAGAGCAACAGGCTCTCCGAGATTTCCTGGATGAGAACCTGCGGAAGGGGTTCATTCGGCCCTCCCAATCCCCGGCTGGGGCTCCGATTCTTTTCGTCAAGAAGAAATCGGGGGAGTTGAGGC